>CAUJNA010003394.1:575000-910000 GCA_963377175.1 Effrenium voratum | reverse complement strand
CCGAAGGATCCTAGCCCGTTTGCTTAAAGGGGCAGTCGGGTACTTAGGAAGTGCTGCTTATGACTCGCAAAAGCCATGGTTATGTTCAGACGCTTATGAAGCCTGGGTAAAGCCATGCTTGTGAACCCCTGGTCTAAGTGGGTTACAACCAGGCTTACAAACCGCTTACTGAGTACCCTGCCCCTTTGAGTAGAGAGGTACCCTGACAAAAGCGCATCCATATGCGGAGTGCAGGTAAGGCTGATATGCCACCTCCCATAGAGGCGTGCCCCTGCTGGAAGGGAACCCAGAAGCCAACCGGGATGGGGGCACGATCCACGCATAGCCCAAGCCAGCTCTCCAGCTGGATTCCCTGCTGCACTGGTCCCGCAGCCAGATTGTGCAAGTGCCCACTGCGGCAAATCTGCGCAATGATGGCCGAAGCAAGAGCAAATAATAACTGCCCATTGAACAAGAAAACTCAGTGTAAAGCCCAAGGCAAATCATAGGCGCCTGCCCTGACATGAGATGGGAACACTAACTTCTCGTGGAAACTACTTTGCTTTCCTTCCGGCAAGTTCTCCATTGCGCTTCTATGTTTGTTTGTAGGGCACTTTTGCCTGCAAATTGTGGGCGGGAGCTTACCATCCCGTGTCTTGTGGAGCCTCAGAACTAACCTGGGACCTGACAGCATGTTCCACAAGCTTCAACCTGTGAGTGGTCAACTGGGTATTGGCCAACGTTAAACCACCACAAAAAAAAACACGCAGGTTTTCGTCCTTGTTATTTTTCCAACAACCAGGGGATGTCCGGTTTTAGTGCTTTTTGATTTCTGTTTCCAGGGTTCCATTTTGGGTGCCTATGTTTGACCAACACCCAAATGTGGTTTTAGTCCTTGTTTTTTTTCCAACATGGGTTCCATGTTGGGTGTCGATTTTTCACCCACACCCAAGAGTGTTCAACTCCCTGGTCACGGTGCTGCGCAGATCGGGCATGGCTCCTTTTTGGCCTGGAATCCTTACCGCCCATGGCTGACATTGGACGGGGCGAGGCCGAGCGTGCCCTTTGGTAGGGCCTGCAACTCGCGTGAGTGATACACCGCATCCAGTCGAGCGCCTCGACCGTCACACCCCTCAGGCTTTTTCACATGGCCATGTGTCAAAATCCTGTACCCCCGAGTGAACATCCCAATCCCGACTAACTTGACTAAAAGGGGTGGTGCACAAACCCAATTGGTTTTGACCCACGGCCACATCTCTCATCCCGCCCAGCGGGAACCGTGCCGTGAATTTCTATGCGTCAAACGGCGCTTGGCCCCTATGGCCAGCGTGGCCTTGGCGCGGGTTGCGGATGCCACGTTCAGCGGGTCGCCTTCCGCCTTCGGCGAGCCGACCTTTCCGCTTCCCCCGCCAAAAGCCGAGCCATGCCAAGCCTCGGCAATAAAACTGGTGGGAGTCTTTTGCGCGAAGAAAAAAAGTGCAAAACCATGGAAGCCTCCGCATTCTTCAAAATGCGTCAAAACATGGGGCTTTGCTGTCCGCCGGTCCAAGACTCCCCCGATGAAAGGTGCGCGAGGGTTGCGTCCACCAGGGCTGAAAGCTGGCACGTAGAATGTCTTAGTTCCGGCAAATTGTTGCAGGGCTGGCAAAAAACACACACACCCACATTGTCACATAACCTCGGTGGCTGGATTCCTGAGCTTCCTGAGCCATGCTTGTATCGTTTGCATCGTGCTGGCAATCCCACGAAAACCACTTGCCGCTTGGACGGAGCTTAGCCCTCACGCATCCGTGCAGTCGATCTCTTCTTTGAAGAGCGCTACTGTAAAATGATGGGTCGTGATCGTTTTCTTGGTCAACCCTAAAACCTTGGGAATGAAGCATATTATCTATTGATCATTTTACTCAGGGGCCAACGTGTCTCTAACGGAGCCAAGCGTTTCGACCCCTAGGGCAGCACCGCGCGAAACTGGCGATGGAAGTTCTGCAGCCCCTTGGAGCCACGAGGTCCTGCGACAAGCGCTCCAAGAAGCCCCCGAAGATTGGAGAACTCTCACTCTATCTTCTTTTCCGCCCAAGGGCGCTACCTTTTCCCATCCCCCCGGTTGTTTTCTTTTCGTTCAGGGGATTTCTTTTTAATCAGGTGTTCCTCAGTTGGTGGTTTGGGTTGGTGGTTTGGGATTTGACTCCCTGGCTTTGAGGGTAAATGGACAAAGCACCCCTAACCACCAAACCACCAATGTTGGTAAATGGAATCATGGACTAACACCTGCGGTCCCCTAGTGGTTTAATTTTGACCCACACCCAACTAGAACCAAACGCCAAATCGTGGGTTGCACAGTGACTTTGCTTGCTGTCCCTCAGCGCCCGCGCTGCGGAAAGTTTTTTGCCTTTGGCTCAACTGGTCAAAGGTTTGAATGTGCGACCGGGTGCAAACCCTTGCCGTTTGGAGGGGGCGACCCTGGAAAAGGCCGGCGAAGCTGCGACCAATTCCCGGGCTGCCCTTCCAAACCCTTTCTATGGCCCTTTGACCAACTCCTCAAAGCTCACTCCACCGGTGACCCGATCTTCGTGAACCAACCAAGACAAAAAAAGGGACCCCCGTCGTTTGTTCCCAATTATATTCGCGATGCACAGGCTGGGTATGCTGGGCCAAGTCTAATTACGCCAAGGCCAACCTACCCTGCAAACTTGTGGCGTCGCCTGCTTTTTTTTCTCGGATGGAGGGCTCTGGGCGTATGAGGATGTTGTATATCAGAACTCCTCAAACGTGCGGGGTGTGTGTGCCAACGAACCTCTGAACCTGCTTTCGGCCTCTGATTGAAAATCATCCAGAAGAACTCCACAGCAATGTGCAGGGTCAAATTCAACCAGCCAGGGTAGGTGGGTTGCACTTACCCTCTGCAACGAAACATGTGAGTGCAGATCCTCTTGCCCAAAACGGTGGACAAGAAAGGGCGACCTTTCAAGCACCTGATGCACAATGGCCTTCCCAAAGTGTGGATACACTTGATTGGGACGGCTGTAGGCATGTCAGGAACTAGGTGGACGACAAGACACCTACATGAAACCATTGCCTTCTGGAGTGGCACAAGTCCTGACGGGACGCATCAGCAACCATTCAAATTACCAAACCAATGGCATTTACGCGGAGATGTCCAAGATATCACTTTGTGTGACGTGCAATTGCCAAAGCCAAAGATAAACTGCACTTCAACCTCAAGCCAAGGAAAGCAAAGCCTGAACTCATCCTACACACAAACGCTAAAATAATGACAACGCCGCCCCAAGTGCAAAGCCTCCCTACACCACGAGCGCAGTCTACACTTGAAGCCTAACATCCCAACAGCTAAGCAAGCTTACCTCCAAACCACCCAAACCACTGGGACAATTTGCCGAGGCACGCTTGGATGGCGACTTTTTGGGGGATTCCTGAGCGGTAGCACATGCAGTGCGATGGCAACTCGGCACAAAGAGCGAGTTGCAGCATCACATGTTTTATCACCACTTCTCTGATTAATAGAGGTCGCATGAATGGTTTCTCTCTGACTGGAGAAGGGCCCCAGCTCCCTTCAAGGTTTGGAAAAGCCCCCCCCAAAACTGAGTATATTTGTTCAAGCTCTTGGTTTTTTTTTGGGTTGCTTCTGGCCCCTTACCAACAAATTGAACTGGACACAGGAATCTGGAAAACCTCTTCCTTGCCTCCTTGGCCCCTGCTGGGCAATAGGACTTTAGATGGCTGTGGGTCAAAAATAGGTACCCAAAATGGAACCCTGATAGAAGGAAACATGGACTAAAGCCTGCGGTCCCCTGGTGGTTTAATTTTGACCCCTACCCAAATGGCGGCATCTTTTTTGTTTTGAGCCCCAAAGAGCCTGATTCATTGCAAGGGTTTTGTGCTAGAAAAGGGCGAGCTGGCCTCCAAGGGGGTCCCCTTTGCGAACTTGAACACTTGAACAACGTGCATTGGGATGGATGAAACCCCGTAAATACTGGGATAAACCCACCTACCAACTGATGCAGGATTTTGTCCACAGTATTCGTTGAGGAAAACTTGGGGGGATTAAGTGGCTTAGTATTGGCGGGTTTAAGTGTAAACTAAGCAAATACAAAGCAAGAAGGGTGTTCGGCTCGGGGCTGCAAGGTGGTACCTTTAACCGAGCAGGGCAGGGTTTTGGGGAGGCCCACGGAACGATTGCTGGCGCTCTGGGGGCCTTTTTTGTGCCAAATTGTTGGCCCTTGACTTTCGTACTGGTGGGAATCTTGGAGGCAAAGGAAAACAACCTCTAATCAGGGGGGCGTTACTACTGGTGCACTGACTTTGCGCCTGTTTCCTGCGAGGGGTAGTAAACAACTTACGCAAAGGCCTCCAAGTAAGCTCTATCTATTCCTGGAACAAACCGTGGGGCAATTCTCTCTTGATCCCACTAGTTGGGACAGTCATGTGCACTCTTTCTTGAAACACGTGAATCAGCCCAAGGCCAATGAAACCGCAAGCCGCTGGCACAAAAAGGGGACGCTTGGTTTTAGCCACCTTGCCAGGGCACCAGCAAAGTACTGGTGTCACTCCAGGATGACCTGGAGTGCTCCAGGGACAGGCTGTACACTGAGTCCTGGAAGTCCTGGCGTGAGAATGGCATGCCGAAAGGCTTCGGCGCTCCCCTTCTTTCTCGTGCTACTTAGTCAACAGCGAGATGTTGCTTGCTTTGGAAGGGTCAATCATTTTGACACACACCCACATACCCTCCAAAGTGCTGCTAAGTTGTCACAGGGCCACAAACAGGAAACCCACCACTTTGGGGCTTGAGCCGTCTCGGCCTGTTCGAACCCGTGCCTCACTGATCACGGGCCAGGTCTCGATCTCCGGCAGGATGCGATTGGACGAGCAAAAGCACGTGGACCGGAAGGCCATGATGGGCTGCTTCGAATCCCGCAGCCTCAGCATGCGTCTGATGTGCCGAGCACAAAGGCGGAATGCACATCCTGCCTCCCAAGGCCCCCCCCCCCCCCAAATCCCCCACCCCTTCCGGCGCTAATTGGGACGAGGAGAGGACCTTAGCTGGGATCCCCTGATACCCTATAAAACAAACATTGCGCCGCCTCTGGGCGAAGTTTGTATGTTGCTTATGTGAGTGGTATCTATTCTAGGGGAAGGATCTACGCCGTGCAGGACGTCCTCTCCAAGCACCACAGCTCAAACAACCCACATGCATTTGATGCATGTTCATAGGCGATTCCTGATCTGCAACACGTTTCAAAAGCAGCATTGCCCCTTTGATAGGTGACTTGTGCTCTTGCTTGTCCAAATCACATGTGCAAACTGCGCTACCAGTAGCTGTCAATCACGATGCCTCTCGCCTAAGAATGGCAGCTGCAAGCTCGTGTGTGAGTGTGTACGTCTGTGAGAACATGCTTGAACATAGGCACCTCTCCTGTCATCATGCGCGTTCAACAAACTTTGTATGCCGCCTGTCACACTATTTGCAAAACAACATGCTCGAGAGTCGCCCATGGGTCCTCAAGGCTGTTTGCCGAGAAGCACCAGCTGCATCAAACCATCCCCAGGGAAACATGTTACACTGATTTTGTCTGAAACCCAAGCAACCACCTCCCGCCTAAAATCACATTGGCCTGCAATGACCCCCAAGCAACCAATGAGTTCTCAATTCGCCCAAGCTGCTTGATTTTGGGCACCTTAAATCTGGACATCTCTTCGTCGTAGGCTTGCCGGTTCCTCGGCCAAAGGACAAAGGCGTGCGTGCCCCAATGCGTTCTGCGTGCCATCGTTTACGCAGTTGCTCCCGAGTTCACAAACCACCAAACAGGGTCAATACAGGTCGGGGCCACCAAATCAAAGCCAATAGGCAGCCCGAGGTCCGAGCAATGCTGGGTGATGCCGGGGATGCGGCCAACCAACCCCGACCAATGAACCAACACCAAGTCACAGCCATTTGGCACCAAGTAGCCAGGGGGATGCGGCCGCCCAACCAACCAGCCAATCAGCCAACCAGCCACCATACCGCGGCTAAGCCCCAGACGGGGCTGGTAAAAAGGAAAAACGGCTCCGAAGTTCCGAGATCCCGGACAAAACGAAACCAAACAAATGCCTTGCAACATGCTGTAATCTAGAAACAGTGTGTGTTTTTTGTAGGGCCGGCTTCAACAAAAGCTGGGTTTCTAGTTCCCAAATTGCTCCGGGCATAGGGCGCGGCCACCTTGGACCCATTGATCCCGAGGTTCGACTTTCGCGGCGAGGCGCCTGGCCCAGCCCCGCATGTGCCGCTTACCCAGCAGCGGCATCAAGGACAGGGATGGCACATAACGCCTCAGCCGTCTGTCTGAACCCTACAGGGCCATCCCCGACTTGGATTCCTGATGTGCTTGTGAAACCAAGGCTCAAAGGATCCCTCTTAGAATGGACAGCTTATGCTGACCCTGACTCATAAATGTCATTAGTCATTGATCATGGGGTTGCCCTGGACTACTCTCAGCTTTTGCCACAACTTAAAAGTGGTATCTTTGGGCTTATCTTAAAGCTTGGAATGATGTCAGAAAGCTAGTGGAAGCAAGTCGGCCCTATCAAGGCTGAGTATTACCCCCACCTCATAACCAGGGGAGATGATCTTTCAACCATGGGGAAGCATTGCTTGAAGATAAGGACGATTACTCACAGGGACCCCAAACCCACGGAGTAGCTCGAGCGGCCCAAGCCCATGTCTTGCACAGGCAAACGGGCTTCGGATCGGTGACCCAACGATAGTCCCATGGGCCATCCCTTTGGAGGTTAGTCAAGACATGTGTTGGAAGGCCTAGGTGATCAGCTAGTCAGTTCACCTTGGTGAACTGCAATCAACCCGATCTGGCTACGCGTAAATGCGCACAAAAAATGCATTGCCACGTGCGCAACAGAGGCGACGCAAAACCGCCTAGGAAACTACACTGGGCAGCCCAACAAGCAAATGCGGGATTGTCTACCTCACAAAAAGAAAAGGCACGCCTACATCATGATTTCAAAACACTCCGAATTGTTGAGTTGACTGAGCACAAACGTTCCAACTGCTTGCCGCTTTACATCGACATGAAGAAAGTCAACAACAGGCAAGAAAAGAAAAGCTCCGAAGCACACAGCTTGCTTTGATTGCTTACTACTTGCTTGTTATCACTAGGCAATTTGGGTATATCTCCAGTCAAACCACAAACGAAGCCCTGCAAGAAACACTTCGCGGACATTCCGAAATGCCCTACTTACATTTGGTTAAAACCCCTGGAAACGAAAAACATTTCCAGTAGTGATAGATTCCTTTTTAAACCAACAAGGGGAAATATTTAAAAACAAAATCATTTCAGCAAATGGAAGCCTACTGAGAAGCCGCCCGACACGGCGCGAAACGCCTCCAACTCCTACTCGCGTGAGATTTTGGCGAGCCGCGGGCTGTCGGGCAGGTCCTGGAAGCGGCTGGCACGCTGCTGGTAGACCTGCTCCAAATCCGTCGCCACCTCACGCGCGGCCGCGCAAGAGTCAGCGA
The DNA here is from genome assembly GCA_963377175.1 of Effrenium voratum. Lineage (NCBI taxonomy): Eukaryota > Dinophyceae > Suessiales > Symbiodiniaceae > Effrenium > Effrenium voratum. Next base: position 902,496 of record CAUJNA010003394.1, on the reverse strand, counting down.
GCCAGGCATTTGGCTGCTTCAGTTTTCAGATTTGGCTGCCTTGGTAAATGGCACCTTGGTAAATGGGCAGTGTTCTAAACTCTGCGGCCGAAGAGAAATATCAAACCCCTTCCGCGAATACTACTTTCAAGTGCAGGGGTTTTGGAACATCGTTCATTTGGCTGCTTCACTTTTCAGATTTCCACGAAACGCAGCGAGCTGGCCGACAAGCCGAGCAAGCCTGTGAGCAAAGCCATTCCTGTTGATATGCGCAACTCGCACTTCCTGGCTAGACGACGTGCGTGCCCACTTGCGTGCGGTCGTCGAACACGAACAATGCAAATGTCCAATTCTGAAACCACCAAGCGTAAATTCAACAGAGACAAAACAGCGGCGTGGCACCCGATTTCGATAACTTAAACTTTCAGCTGGCACCACAAAATCAAGCTCGATCGGCTACTAACTAAGTATAAGCAGGCCTTGCAAGGGGCGCAAAAAAAGAAGATTCCTGCACAAATCAGGTGTTTGGTTGGGGCCTCCCATGTTTTCTAAATGCCCACGGCGGTAAAACGTTGTTTATTCTCGCCATGCGCCTCATGCAGATCCTAGGAAGAGACGCCTAGGCGCTCAGCTGCTAGAGTTCTCCGCGACGTGCCTAATAACTATTACTTTCGTTCTGAAAGGCCATGCGCTACCGTATACTCGTTGGGCGATATTCGTGTGTGTGTGTGTGTGCGTGTGTGCATTTATGTATATATATATATATGTGTGTGTGTGTGTCCGCACTACTCTGGCATGTCCAAGTCTTTCGAGGTCCAACCAACCCTTCTTTTACCCTTGAGAACACGCTCAAGTGAATTTGGCGGCGGAACTTGGCAATAAATGTGGGTCCTCCACAAAATGACTCACCCCATCCCAGGCGTTTTGTTTGTGGGAACGCTCATGTATCGCCCGCGTCTTTCCTTGTGCACGTGGAGGGAGTGCCATCTACTTCCCATGCCCCCATTGGCCATGGGAAGAAGGGCGCCCTTTGTCCTCTGGTTTTGAAGGGAACCCCTCTCCTGAAAAACCCAAAAAAAAAGGACACCTCCGGGTGTCTGGAACTTTCACCATGGTGTCAAGCAATTGGTTGCTCTTCCCTCCCCTGCCCCGACGAGGTCGGCTCTTTTCAAACGGCCTGAGACCGCCAGGCACGCTGCAGCATGGCGTTGGTGGAGGCATGCACCGGGCGGCTCTCCGGCCCGAAGCCCGCCTCGATCTTTGGCCGAACTCCCTTTGTGCGCTTGACTTGCTGGTTCTCAGCAGGGAATGAGGGCATGACCCTTGTAAACCGTCCCTTGTGGTTTCCTTTAAGGGGACCTCCAGGTTCACTCCACATTCCCTAGCGAGCATCGGCAAGTTTATGTGGGTGTCTTTCCGGAGATGATAGGCGGTTCCCCAAAACGCCTTGAGGACCCAGACCCCCCCCTGAATAATTTTGACGGAAAGGTCGTGTTAATTTTCCTGAACGGTCGGGCCAGGTAAAACGCTTTGAGGACCCAGACGCCCCCCTGAATTATTTTGACGGAAAGGTCGTGGGGCCTGGTACAAAGCTTTGAGGACCAAAGTGCTTTGCAGCCGATCGGACCATTCCTAGCCGGCCATTACGAAGCCAAGCTTCGTGGCCGCGCCCAGCCGGATCCAGCCGAGCACCATCTCTTGCCTCCCATGAAGCAAATGCTGTGAGAAGATGGGTGTAGGTCCCATCGTTACCAACCTTCCATTTGGATAAGACCCCTGAAAACAAAAAAACATGTCCAGTAGTGATAGATTCCCTTAAAAACCAACGGGGATTTCTTTTTAAGCAAATGGAAGCAACAGTCCCAAGTCCCAGGGGTGCCCAATCTAGCGTGGATGGACGAACTTCTGCACCACCGAAGAAACCAAGTTTTCTGATAATTCCCCTGTAAGTACCAACAAATTCTGGTTTCAACCGTCGTGTCATTTCGTGGTGTGAATTGGAGTTCGCAACCCTCCAAGCCACCATTAAAACAACGGGGGCTCATACAACCACCAGAACGTTTGCCTAAAGATTGTCATCATCCCAATTGGGCCGTCGGGGTTAAACCATAGGGTCCTCAGTACTTCGCCCCCGAAAATGCCGCCGCCTCGTCCCCGAAAAGCCGCCGCCCCGCCCGCCCCCCCCCCCCCGGCCTTTCCCGCGAAGCGGCCGGACTCCGAGCCCGGGCGCCAGGGCTTTGGGACCTTCAGCTTGATGCCCTGCCGCAGCCTTGGGGGTGCGGTGTGGAGTTCCATGGCTACGTGGGTTCCTATGCCGGAAATTCCCAGGAAAAAAGACGAAAGAGCAGGGTGCCAGTGGGCCAAGGCTCTCCATTTCGTGCGACTCTTTTGCAGGTGCGCAAGATTTCACCCACCTCACTTCCCGAGTTCCTGAACTTTAAACTTTCTGGGAAGACCATTTTCGGCTGAGGATCCACATCCCAAACATAAAAGTGATCACAACGTCATGGCATGCGAAACGGCATGGCAAGACACGGCCGGCGAGACAAAAATGGTGTCTGACAAATGCGAACCAAGTGGCAGGTGTTGGCTAAAGGTCTCCCAATCTGTGAAGCCTGCCCATGCGGGCTCACACATCAACCCATCATATGCACCAAAGAAGTATGTATCGCATTTGTTGATCTTTGCTGCGCAAAAAAACACAAACACAAGTGTTCAAAATGGTGCTGACTTATCCTAGGATGTCTAGCACAGATTCCTGCAGAAGACCCCCCTGCACTCAGCACACGCATCAAGCGCTCTGCAAACGATTGATGAGAAGCAGCCAAAGAGCAGACACTCCCCGTGAACTCAACCTAGTCGAGGGTTGCAGGAATGAGGGGTTGCTGTCCAAGTCAGTGGCACCAGGGAACTTCGCAGTTTAGTGGGGGATCAGTCATTTAACCGTAAATCAAAACCGTGTTGGTACCTTTTTGGGGTAGGTTCACAACCCATTTAGTGGGGATTGGGATGTTCACACTGGGGGTACGGGATTTCGACCAATGGCCATTTGGAAGTCCTGGACAATGTGCACAACTCTGCTCTGGTCAGAGCATGTCTTAGAAGTGGCCCCTGCTTGCAGCAACGGCCTCTGGGGCGCACGGTGCGCTGTACCCGTAAACGTAAGAGCGAACATTTCACTGGGCAACGCTCCACAACAGGTGGAGATTGCAACAACACTAGCCAATGACCAAACGAGCCAAATATCTGATCGTACGAGTTGACTGGCCGGAAATGGAACAGAAATAGAACTGCGTTTGCCTTCTGAACTCACCTGCAAACAATACATGTCCAAAGCAACAGGCTAGTTGCTGCGAAAACCAATTGCTGAAGAACTTGTGGAAGTGGCTCGACTGGCATTTGTGGTTCATCCAGTGTCAGGACTATGGAATCTGCGCAAGAGGCAATCTTAGCTCGTGCCATGCAGATGCAACCCCGCGGCCAGCAATTTGAAAAGACGGATCCTCACCACACGCACATACCTGCAAACGCTAATTACCCCCCCTCACACACACACAACGCGCGCAAGCACGCACGCGCATAGGAAAGGCTACCAACACACAACACCACAGCAAAACACGAAAAAGGCAAACACGCACTCTCACTCACTCGGCGTGAGTTTAGGTGGCAAGGAGGGAATGAAGAAGCTGGGACGTTGCATCTGTCCGCGCCTCGCTTTCGAACCGAGTTGTTCATCTCAAACGGGAAAACCAGCCACTTGGAGATGCACAATCAGCCTACAGCAGCCACTCTTGTCTTGCAAACCCAATGTTGCAAGCACACACGCACAAACAAGCAAGCGAGAAAGCTAGAAAGCAAGCAAGCAGGCGGGCAGGACAACGAGAGAGAGAGATACATACCGTGATCCAAGTCATGTTGAAAGCCCCGCAGTGGATATATCGCGCCTATTTCTTCCTCTGTCCCTTCTATGTCCACGATGTGCACTTTCTGGCCTCCGCATCCGCACTACAAAGCCTCAGCAGAACCTGACAAATCTGATGCCTGAAAGAACACTAAAAGTCTTTGCTGCTAATGGGGATATGAATGCAACGTCCAAATCGTAACAGGTTGAAGATCAAGCACGTTTAGCCTAGGTGAGCATAGACATGCTTGAGAGGAGCCACACAACCAACCAAAAAAAAAAGTAGCGTGTAAGATTGCTTCCCCTTCAAACCGCCCATAGGAAATTGGCAATAACAAGTTAGCATCGCAAGGATCCTTAGCTTTAAACTAGCCTTAGCGTTGCCTCCCCAGTTCATGAAGTAGTGATGCTGCCGACAATTCACCACCAAGCCCCAAATGCAAAAAGTATTGTCACTTGCACCAGCACCCCCCACCCACAAACAAAGAGCCCCTTCAAGAGGAATAATTGATTTTCTCGCACGGTGCCTTCGGTTAGTGAAAGGAAGGGTGACCAGCCTGATGCTTTCTATGAAAACGGAAAACCGGAAGCGAACGCAGCCACGGTCAGGCGCTGCCTAGCTTTGGCCTCTGAGCTACTTCCTCCTCCTCCTGCAAACAGGGCAGCGCGCGGAAAACAATGCACCTTTCTCCACGCACAAAACCTGCGCTGTTTAAGCTTTCGCAAAAAAAATGCAGATACATTTATCTTGCACTTACCTTCTCGGGGCCAGGAGTGTTGGGCATCACCCCTAGTTGCGGAAGAATAACTCCTGATGCCTTCAGGAACAGGCGCCGCACGGAGATGCCCGCTGCATGCTGCAATCGCCCAGTCACAAACATAAAGCAAGCAAGCTGGCAAACAAGCAAGCAAGCAAACACGCGCAAACAAGCAAGCAAACAAATAACAAACAAACAAGCAAACCAAACGGAACTGAAACGAACCCACCCAAACCAAAAACAACCAAAACAAACGACAACGAAACTAGCAAGCAAGCAGGCAAAGCAAAGCAAAGCAAAGCAAGCAAAACAAGCAAAACAAGCAAAAGCAAGCAAAAGCAAGCAAAGCAAGAAAAGCAAAGCAAAGCGGAGCAAAGCAGAGCAAAGCAAGCAAAGCAAGCAAAGCAAGCAAAGCAAGCAAAGCAAGCAAGCAAGCAAGCAAGCAAGCAAAGCAAACAACCAAACAAACGAGCAAGTAAGCAAACACACGAACACAAACAAATAAACAAAGACGTTAAACAAAAAAAACCGTACACGCACAGCCAGGAAGGCAGGCAGGCAAACAAACAAACAAACACAAATACACAAATACACAAAAACAACATTTAACATGTCTGCAACCATTGTTCTTTCCAGGAACGCTCAGCAGCTACTAAAACAAACGGAGCGTGCGCCATGAGGGTATCCCCAATGCACCGGAAAGCAATGCACCGGAAAGCAAATCCGCCTATTGGGATATGTCAGGAACACTGGGCATTCTCGTTCGCGAATCTTTCGCGACTCCATCGCCACGCCCTTTTGTTTGCAGTGTGCGCTCTGGAGCCAGTAGCCACGCTTGCGACCACGGTAACCACGCCGAGCAGCGCACTTGCACTGGCAGCAGCGTTAAATGAAAGCAGTCACTGTCATTCGCCCTTGCCACTTCCACTTGCCGAGGCGGCCCTGTCCTGGCCCAATCTGCCGAACCCTGCAACAAGCTCATGGGCTTTTGCACGTCTGTGTCTTTCGCGCATCTTTCGCGAAACTTGCTCCCAAATAGCACGGCCAATGTATTGCAAGTAAAGGTGCGGCGCATTTCCAGTTAGGTTTGCAAATATGGAACCCAACGCAGATCTTTCGCGGAGGGATTTCAACTAACAATGGCCGAATACAAACCTCCGCGCAAGGACCTTTTGATCAGCAGTAAATGAACGCAAGTCTTAACCGCTTGAATAAACATTGGTCAGCGAAAGGAATCTTTTGCAAAGGGGGCCGCCATGGGTGAGGGAGCACCACTCCTTTGTAATATTGCCATACCGTGGTGCCAATGCTGAACTTTGCATGTGAGTCTTGAAAAGGCGTGTGTGCCAAGTAGTGGCCCCTTCAACCAGCATTTGCCTCGTGCCGTCTGCTCGAAACAAGTGAGAGGCCACAAAAGGCCCCTTGTTTGGGCAATCACGCACATGACTCCCCCTTTGGCTGCTTGATCTATCAAATCCCCCCAAAAGACCAAACCAGAAAAACAACAAACAACGCTGCCCCTCCCCTGGCCTGGTGGCCAGCAGAGCCTGGAGCCTATCGATTCGGCCGAGTCCAAAAAGCAGCGCCAGGGTGCCGGTTGGAGGGCAGAGACTCCATTTGCGGGTCCCGAAACCTCAACTGGGTCCTCCAGTACAGAGGCTAGAACAAGGGTACCGTTTCTTTTTTCAGCTGTCCATTTTAGCAGGGAACCCTCCCCCAAAAAGGGTAAAAGGGCACTACTGGGGGACCTAGCCAAACAAAGGGGTTAAGGGGGATGTGGAATCCACCGGGCACTTGGGGTGGGGGAGTCATGCAGGGCCAGTTTGCTTGCCTTGTCCGGTGGTTTCCCAATGGATTTGGCGGCACTCCTAATTTCCAGGCATCCGGATTTTCGAACAACATGCACCCAACATTTTTTAGTGGTTTCTCAAAGGAACGGGTGAAAAGAATGGGGGCCTTCAATTATGAAAGGCGGCGGCTGATTTTCTAGTGGGGGAATGCTATCCTTGATGGGGTGAGGTTGCGAATGCATAGGTGATCATCTGAAGCCCGGGCTGTTCCAACGCCAAGCCGGGGGCTCCAAGCTCCTTGCCTCCAAGTATGGAAGCTGAGAAAGGAGTGTTGAAAGACGAGCATCCGCAAAATGATGTGCTGCATACATATGGAATGTTGCCGCCTGTTTTGTTGTTTCAGTTTTCAAAAAAGAGTGGTGGCCTCAACCAGTTCAGTGCATCTGGAGTCAAGCCATCAAAGACGTCCGAGCCAAAGTCCATGCGCAATGCGCTGCGCACGGTGTGGCTGGATGCACAGACCCTGCAACTTCCAAACCAAACACTTGGTTGACGGTGGAAGGAGAGCAACAAACAAATCGGTAGTTAAGTGGGGATTTCCAACCACTAAACCACAATAAGCAAAAATGGAAAATGTTTCCCAACAACAACCATGAACAAGTCCCGCAGAATCTAAGTACGGAATCAAATTCATCTGGCGCTGTGTGCCCAAAACAGCCGACCGCCACCCAAATGCACCACAACCAAACAATCGAACGAAAGGGAACGCTGTTGAATGCTGTCAGTCAAACAGGTTCGGCCAGTGAATGGTCGACCCAGAACCATGTAAAGAATTAAGAAGGCAGCCGCAGCTATTTGTGCTTGGGAGTGTCCCTTACTAACCTTCATCTATGGCTCAGTTGGCGCTTCAAGCTAGCGGAAGACAGCACTTGTTCGCGTAAGGCTAGCTCATCTATACTGCCCCCAAGCATCTGTGGCTCGGGCTGCTGAGCGCTTTGAACTAAACAGTGCTAGGCTGGAATTAGGGCCCCAGCAAAAAATAGTTGCTTTTTGCCTGGTTAGTGTAAATCCCCAGGCGACCTCGCCCTCCGAGCGCTCCTCCGCGACCTTTTCCCCGTGGCGCCACGCCCTGTAAGGTCTTTCCCCTAAACCTGAGCCCCTGGGCAAACGGATTCACATCGGCTGCGATCTGCTGATGAACATCTCCAAGCGAAGGCACACGATTGACACTCCCAAAAAATGAGTGTTCGCTTGAACCCCCTCCTGCATCTACGCATCCTCAGAGGATGGCTCCCCGTTGGCTTTAAGCCATGCAAGTCTGGCCTTCGCATTGGCTCGAGTTTTCAGCATCTCACCTTCATCCTGAAGGGCATACCGGCCGAGCTGCAAGCAGGTGCGGATCGCGGTGGGATCCATGGCTTTGGTAAGAGCATCTGCAATCTGTGCCCCACTCGGCACCCATCTCAGAGTTATCCCCGACTTCAACTGTTCCTTAATCAAACGGGCCTGAAGAAGTACTCTAAACTCTTGGCAATTGGGTGGTGCAGTGCGGCTCACCAAATCATAGAGGCTTTTGCAGTCCGTGGCAGTGGTGGTTCCTGTCAGTCCCTGTGCTGAGACCGGGATGGGAGGTACCTCTTCTTCAGAGTAGGTGACACTTGCAATTGCTGGAGGAAGCTTCAGAAGGGTCTGATCTCCGAGTTTCCAGGCATCGGACGGTGATATCATCCACGACCAAAACAGTCTAATCCACGACACGTTGTCAAGGGCTTGGGCTAAAGCCATGGTTTCTGCCGCCAACGTGGAGGTTACAACCTTTTGGATTTTCTTTGAATGCCATGAAATGGGATTTACGGGACTCCTCTGGTTCACTTCCAATTGAGTGTTGGTTGCAAATATGAACATCCCCTGATATGCATCAGTGGTCTTGGCTGACATGAAAGAGGCATCTGAGAATGTCAAGAACCTCACATCCTGAAAAGGAATGGGCTGAATCTGGATGCTTACCTGCGAATTGGCTTTGGCTTCATGAAGCAAACGGTTGCCATCAAGTAAATCCTGTACCTGGGCCTGATTTACCCTCCCTTGCATAAGTCCCAACCGGTGTGACAAGTCTGGGCGGGTGTTGACGGCAGCATACTGAAGGCTACCGATCCAGGCACGGAACTGCTGGCGTTCAGATTCCGACACGGATTCCTCGGGATTGGTCCGTCTGGAACGGGCAAGGACGATTGGATCGATGTCCTTCACATACTCTTCCTGCTGAAGCACAATCTTCCCTGACCTCTCTTGGCGAATTTGAATTCCGGTGAATTTGAACACTTCACTCTTTTTGGCACCAAAAGGAAATATCTTTTCCAGTTGCTGGATGGCATCATCAAACACAGCATCTCCACCACAAAGGCCGTCATCTACATGCACACCTATGGCTCCATGGACACTATTGGTTCTGGGATCAACATGAAGAAACAAGCAAGGGTCAAATGGGCTCACTTGAAAGTTTAGTCCCAGAAGAGTCTTTCTGAATTCTTCATACCACAGATATGGTGCGTCCACTCTACCATAAGCTCCCTTCAAGAGTTGACAAATCTCGGATGGCTGCAGTTTCATCTGTTCTCGCATTTCACTGGGCGGTTCCATACCGAGCAATCGTTGATCCTTGGCGCTGCCTCTCAGAAAGGCAGTTTTCACATCGAAGGATGAGAGTTTCCACCCTCGGCTGGCAATCATCTGCAACAGCAACATTCTGCCAAGTCTGCTGAGAGTTGGGCTGTCTCTTGGAATGTTTTCAATATCAGGGTCCTCATATCCTAACACAACCAAACGGGCCTTGGCTTTCTTTGATGGTTTCTGAGGTACCTTGGTATTGTCAGCATCAACATCCTTCCAGGTGAGAATCCATCGACATCTCAGGATATTCTCTTCAGGCAATTGATGTCGCAGGATCTTGGTCACGGTTCCGGTGTCCAGCCATGATGCAACTTCCTGGTGTTTCGCTGTTTGAAACAGTTTCTGCTCCTCAGGCTGAAGACCCGCCAGTTTGACTTCGGACTTTTGGCGCTTGGCTGCGGAAACCACTAATCCAAGGTGTTCCTCCTCCCCATGATGTGCCCATCGATCAAGATCTGCGGCTGTGAGAAAGACTTCACATTTCCATGCTTCTGTGCTCTGAAACAGACTGGCGTCATCCTCCGGCACAGGAACCTCTACCCCATCTGGTACCCTGGTTTCCCCTATCTCTGGAATGCCTGATGTTTCAGTCTGCGAGGGTGCCCTCGACACTGAGGGTTCAACATCGGGTTGCTCTACTTCGGGATTTCGTTCTGGGTGCTCACTGGTCGGCGCACTCTGATCCGGCCGGGAATGGGATCCTGATGGGATTTCTGGTGGAGCCCCAGTTGCTGGTGCCCGAGTTCGAGGTATGGTCAAAGTGTCAGGCACACGCGTCCAATCCTGCAATTGCACGACTCCGGGTGGAATGATCTGCTGAGTTGGACCTTGATGTTCAACCTTGTTAAACTCAACTGCGGATGTGGGACGCACATGTTCAGGTGGTGCACGGAACAGCTTTCCCGACATCGTGACCCAGGTGACTTCTTGGCCTTCTTGTTGAACAACCTTCATGGGACCTATCCAGGCCCCATCACCGACTTTCTTAGTTTTCCATACCATGACCCAATCCCCTGGCTTGAAGTCACTTCGGAAGGGCCGTGGTCGGCTCACAAGCGCTCTCCGGATGGCTTGATCATTATCAAGTTGGACAAAGGCGCGGCGTGCCGCCTCACGGCGTTGCAACTCTCTTCGGAATCGCACTCCTTCCGGAGTTTGGGACTGTGCCAATGCATGCGCGGGGATTTCAACATCTGATGTGACGGATGCGGCTACCCGAGACAGTTTCCCAAACACAAGCACTTCGGGCGGAAAACCTCTTACCCTGGTCCACTGGTTCTTTACCATGCAAGCCTGGGCTAACGCACACTGAAATTCATGGAAATCAGGGATGCCAACATCACGGTCCATCCGGTTGAGGATTTCCTGCAAAATGCCTCCATGTCTTTCTGCCTTGGCGTTTTGCCAATGTCCTTCTGCCGCAATGGTGGTTCCTCTGATGTTGAATCTTTGAAGGAAGCTGGCAAACATGTCTGAATTCAATTCCCCTGCTGAATCAACATGGAGGTGGTATGGCGCTCCAGCCCACTGAATCCACCCTTGCAACACGGCGTTGATGGCACCTTCCGAATTTTCATGCTGCACGGCAACGGCTGTTTGATAGCTGGTGGCGTAATCTACAAAGTGGTAACAGTTGAATTCTTGGCCTGCTTGGTTTTTCCAACTGATTCCATCCATGGCTACAATGTCACCGAAATCTAAATCATCCTTGACTGCCGCTGACCTCTGAATCTTGGGTCTCTGCAACTCCTGGCAGGTTGAACACTTCATGTCCGCAACGGCATTGACCATGTCACTCGGCCAGTTCTGCTGTCGGAGGACATTTTGCAATTTCTGGCAATGTGGGTGACCAAGGTTCCCATGCACCTTGATGAGTGCCCTGCGCTGCTTGGGTGGCAGTTGCAAAAATGCCGGCCCATGATCACTAGAAGTCAAATCTATGATTTCTCGTTGAGTGAGATCCTCAGTCACACCTTGCGATTCCAATCTCTGCAATTCGGCTTCGCCCTGCGGGTCAGGATCTCGCTCCCGTGGAGGCTCGGGCGGCTTTGTTTCACTGACATTCCCAAACCCAATTATGCTAATGCTTGACGGTGGCATGGGACGGTAGATCTGCTTGGTCAACAATTTTTCCCACTTTTCCCAGTTTGGTTCCACTTCAATCTTTCCCGAACGTCTGTGAACAAAGGCCATGCGTCGGTACGGTGCGGCTCCAACGTCCTTTTCCTTGGCAAGTGGCTGATGTCTACTGACCCCTCTCCCCACCATGACGTATTTTAGTTGGGCATCATTCCAAGCACTTTGCACGGCATCAAACAAGGCTCCTTGCTCAATCACTTGTCTTTCCCTTGGAGGTGCACTCCTCCGGGCCAACTCAAAAATCGGCTCCCAAATTTCCTTCGGGTCTGCCTGAATTCTGGGTCGTTTGCTGGACTCTGGCGTCTCTGGCTCGGGATATTCCCGGGGACGACGGATCTTGAAGCGAATCCTACGCTTCTTCAGGATTTTGACGGCTTCACTTACGGCCGTGCCCGTCCCCGGTTCGGATTGGCGCTTGTTGGCCGGACGCTCGGACTGCACGGGAAATGCTTCTGCCACAGGGACCGACGATGGCAATGCTGACTGAATCAACAACTTCGCTATTTGACGGGCCAACTTCCGTGGATACTGTTCAGTGAAAGTGGACCGATTCATCCTGCCAGTCTCTGTGACCACACTTCCTTGGACTTGCTGATGTGAGTGGTCTCGGCTACAGAACCGATTCGAAAGCATCTGCCACATGCGATCGTCTGTGGTCAGGACGTTCATTCGCTTTCGAATTGGCATTCCGGATTCCGGATCACAAAGCTGACCGACACGACACATGTCAAAACGACAGGACTTCGTGTTCTGGTGCACCGGTTTCATCTCAGGGCAATCAAACATCTTGGATCCCTCTGGTTGCTCCCAATGCAAATGTCCACCCATCTGAACCTGATGCTCTGCCAGCACGATTCCTAGGGCAATTTGCCAGCACGCATCTGCACGATTCTGGCACGCTTGCTCCCAGGCTTCTAGCGACCGGCTGGCATTGAACTGTGACCATTTGCACCAGGCCTTGCACACTGGACTGAACCACACATGCTTCGGCTTCCGTTGCACCATGTGTTGAAACAATGTGCGACGCCCGGAGATGGTGCTCAGATCTGCACTCCCTTGATGCATGCGAATTGCCCTGCCTCCCAATTGATTGACCTGGTGAGTGATCTGGCTTTGGTGGCTACAAAACACTTCAAGCACGTCAATCTGGTACTTAATGGGCGATCCCTTAACACTCTGACGGGTTTCCTCTAATTCCTTGTTGAATTGATTTACCCAGGTCCGAATCTTTCCTGCCGGAGTGAGGGACCTGTCGACTGGCATGCTGTGCAAACATTCCTGGGGAACCGTATGAAGCGCATCATGCCACTGTTGATCACTGACTGTTTGCGTATGCTGTCTGAAATTCTCCGGTGGCATGTGTCTCGCTTGCACACTCTCTGATGCGCTCACATGTCCGTCTCGGTGCTCTTCAGCCGGTCCCGCTGATGCAGGTGTTGGATCACCTCCTGCAAGGCCTTCTCGATGTTGCACATCCGGCTCTGCAGAGCCTGCACATCCGGGTCGGTCTGGCTTCCCTGAGACTGGTCCTGTTGTGGGATCTGCCACTGGTCCTCGTCCTCCTCCCACTTGGTGATCTGATCCTTGGGACTCTGTTTCAATGTCACTGCCATTCTCTTCAGCTGACTGGGCTGTTCCTCCATCTCCAACGTCCTCAGATGCACATACTGGATGAACGTCTGGTGCTCCCGCTTGCTGGATCCCTCGTAGTGGCTCACAAACCAACTGGTCCACTTCAGGTCGCTGAATGCCTTGGCAAATGACTGTCCCTTCTTGGCCGCTCCAAATGCGATCTTCTCGTGCTCCAGTTCGTCCCTCGTGAGAGTCTCAACTGGTGGTCGTGTCTCTTCCTGGATCATCTTCTGCAGGTTCTTGAGGCGGTCGGCCAGTGCTAGCGACATTGGTGTCTCTCGGAAGTTTCACTTCGTGGCCGGTGACACACGGCACACTGGCTTGAGCACACTGATCATTCAGATTCGCATTATCACTTGGCAACTCACCTCTACATTTGCTCAAGGGGCTCACGGTCTGGACAGGCTCAATCTGGATTGCACTCACTCTGACTTTCGGCTCACACGGAGCGGACGGTGCAGCATCTATTGTGCTATGGCTGATAAGGGCCGTGTCACTCAGGTCATCTGGCAATATGTCATTGAAATCAAGCAGAAACAGATTTCGGCTGGACAAATGCACGGTCACTGTTTTCTGAAGTTTCTGGAATGTGATTTCTTGCCGACCTGTGTCTATGACAGCTCCCAGTGAACACAGCAATGCATTCGAAATGAGGAATGGTGTGCCGCCTTCTACAACAGCAATTTTCACACACAGCCCCTGCTTGTTGATTGGTACCATGAGTGCGGTGTGGCTCGTGAGGGTGCTTTGATTTCCAAAACGAAACACCATGCGGCAAGCACACTTTCGGACACGCTGGCGTACCAACTTCGGCAACCCATCCAAAAACTCTGACACCTGCCGACTTCCCATGACGCTCTGTGATGCTCCGAGGTCCACAACACCTTTGGTTCCGTGTGACGCAAACAACGTTTCCATCACTTCAGTGTTGGAGGCGTGTTGGGAAATGGCTGGAATCATCGGTGGCTTCTGATTTTCACTTCTTCGGCGGATCACTTCTCTAAGGTTCCTGCGTGCGGGACAGGAAACTGTGGTGTGACATGCTGTGAAAACCTCATGGACCTCATTTGAACACAAGTCTGACATGGATGAGTCCTGAAAGCTCAGGGCGATCTCTGGAATCTGCATGAGGGCTTCCGACGTGTTGTGCTGGGGTTCACTCCCGGATGCGGCAAATGACACTGGATACTGACCACTGGATGCTGACTGCTGTCCCTTGTTCGGGCACTCTTGTTTCCAGTGACCACGCTGCCCACACAACCTGCAGTTGGACTCCATGATGCGCTGTGACAAGGTCTTCTTTCCTTGTCCCTTGCCGGAAGTCCATTTGCCTTTGGACTTGCCCTTGCCTTTGCGAGGAGCCCAAAAACCACGATACTTGGCCTTGTCCCCTAAACGTCTGCGGGCATCCTGATATGTGGAAAACAGTGCGGCGAGTTCGGTATCATTTTGCAAGGTCTCGGTGGCCGCATCCTCAAACTGAGCCACCAAAATTGCATCTTCATCTCCTTCACACCGCAACTGCTCCTGAATGTCTTCTTCTGTGAGACCCTCCATCTGAAAGGCATCTGCCTCTTCCCCTTCATCTTCTCCGGCGTCTTCTAGATGAAGTGTGGCCTGATCATAGGTCTTGTTGCGACTCTTCTTGATGCCCGTGTAGTCCTGAAAGAAACTTGTGCCCAACATCCGGACTGCCGCATTCACCTTCGGCATGGTAAGGACATTTCCGGCCTCTGCTCCACTCTCCACGAGAACGCGTTTCTTGTCCTCGGGAGCGAGTTGAGAATTCCTCAAAACAACATAGGCTTGGAGCTCCTTGATGTCGAGCCCTTTCTGTAACATCTCCAACCATGCCACATCTGCTCTGGCCAGGTAGGAGTCGTTTGTCTCATCTCCCTTCTGAGTGATCTTGAATAAGGCTCGTTCGGCGGCTTCAAACTTCTTCTCCAATGGAACTTGACCCCAAGTGCCTCCCAGGATGGAAATTATCTTCTTCACCGCCTCCATGTCGCCCGTCTTGAGCTCCGCCTGTTGTAACTGAAGCTTCTGAAAGGCAGATCCACTGCAACCCAAGATCAACCTGGTGATGAGCTCCGGGTACTTGTCCTTCGGCCAGACATTGGCCACCAACTCCACCTTCTGCGACCATGTCTCCAAATTGTCACCACGGCTCGGGTCGAAATTCGGCACGAGCTGCGCTATCTGCGTGGGAACCCCTGCGAATCCCCCTCCTGCTTCTCCCTGTGCCATTGCAACCAGCGAAAGCTGTCCTCAAAACTGCAATCACCCAACTGCAAAAGCCACTGCACCTGGTCTCTCGTTCAGACCTCCGGTTTTCTTTCCACCTCCCTGGCCTATCGTCCAGGCCGCCGGCAGCGTCTCCCTGAGACTGAAGCTGCTCACGCTACCAATGTAAATCCCCAGGCGACCTCGCCCTCCGAGCGCTCCTCCGCGACCTTTTCCCCGTGGCGCCACGCCCTCTAAGGTCTTTCCCCTAAACCTGAGCCCCTGGGCAAACGGATTCACATCGGCTGCGATCTGCTGATGAACATCTCCAAGCGAAGGCACACGATTGACAGGTTAGTGGAAAACAAACGGACCCCAAAAAAACAAAAAAAAACAAGGGAAGCTAATTCTGGGGAAGAATGTTGCCCCTTGATTAATAGACCTCACTGAACAAACTAATACGCGAGGGGTATTAATCCCAGAACCGTCCGGTGCTTTCCCAAATGTCGGCCCACGGTTCACACGTCTCGGCGCTGGGGCGTCTCGCCGTCTAAAATGTAAATCAGGGAACCCGGGCTTTCCCTCCTCTGGCGCATCCCCCTGAAAAAGTGTGACATAAGCGTTGCATGAGGACCCCCTTAAACAAAGAAGGGCTAAGAAATAGAGATTAAGAATACCATGGGCTGTTGAGCAGGTAAAACAAGCATGGACCATCATGGACCCTCCTAGACCCCTCTGAAGGGCCTAAGAAAGAAACGTGCTTCCCTGCTTCGACCGCCCCCGGACCCCCCGGACGCGTTGCCTGCGCGTGTCTGGCGGCGCCCGTCTCAGCCACAGTTTCGGGCGCAGGCGAAAGTCCTGGACCTGAAATGCTGGGGCAAAGCGAGCGTTGACAGACTAGCCATGAATGGCAGCATTGCTCACTACCGGATTGACCATAAGAACAGCAAAGACAAACTTCAGAAGACCTTTTGCGGACCATAGATGCCACAATGATGACACATTCCAAAAAAGAAGAAACCAAACTGGGGATCATACTTCCGCTTGCCTCTGAAAGAGTCGGTCTGACGTGTACATCGATCGGTGACGCGTGCCACAGCGAAACAACTTGAGAACATGCTGCCCCAAGCCCCGGTGCCATGCGATGTGGACAATGCATGGGCCTAGAATCGCCTGAGCCTGCTGGGGGCAGGCCGAAACGCAAGGCGCAAAAAGCGAACAGTATATCGGGCTGTTGCGCTGCCCACCGTGCTGGGGCCACCCGCTTCATCAACACGGTTGTCGTCTTTAGACTTTTCCGCTGACGAACATGAGAACACCAGGAATGGCTCAGTGTCTTGAGACAGCCATAGCTGCTGTTAGCCGCGATGAACGCCAGATTTGTTTTCGTTCAAGGCACCCTTTTGCAGATCGGTTTTGAGTGTTCTAAAGTTTACGGGGAAGGAAACAAAAAACTGTTTGAAGGCTCACCCACTTCGACACGTAGCCTGCAAATCCGAGGTCTGCGCTCTCCATGGGTCGGTTTGCCTCATCGTGCGAGGCCAGTGAGGGCGCTCCTGAGCCAAGGGGTCGATTCTTGCCATAGTGGAACCCGGGCTCCCTAAGTTTCCCCCGTGAAACTTGACACCAAAAGGAAAGGCCCAAAAGGTGATGCCTTAGTTCACTTCCTGATGTTGAACCCCCACCCGTCTGGTGGGCTTCAGCTGCGCATGCAAACATCCGCTTCAACCGCCAGACTCATCTCCTGCATGGGGCGGACTCGTCACGGGGCTTCTGACCTCAGTCAGGTGCAGCAAGGTGGGTCAGAAAGCAATTCTTGGAAAAAGGACCCCCGTCTTGGATACCATCCCAACCATCCGAAAGGGTTCTTTGCCAACCAAAGGGTGCAGGAACAAAAAGAAGCCTGGAGGGATGCAATAGCTAGCATACAACAAAACACACTGTCTCGGCAGCCGCCCAATCAAGAACAGAATCACCAAAGCAAACAAGTATACCACGCACCAAACCCTCGAAGATGGTGTCTTGATTGGAAACCATAACCGTAATAACTGTCCATGCTCGCAGAACCCCTCCTGCAGTCAAGATTGGCGGCCGCAGAACCCCAGCCTGCGGAAACTCTGTCCAAAGCTGCAAAAGCCTCCGACACAAAACGCCCAACCTACTTGACATCAGGTGGGTTGCATTGGGTTGCATACTTCGCAACGCAAGCCTTCCACCACCCACCATATAGGTATGGGTCAAAACTAAACCACCAAAGGACCACAGGTTTTAGTCCTTGTTTCCATTTACCAGGGTTCCATTTTGGGGTTACCCTATTTTTGACCCACAGCCGTATCAGCACCTTCAAAGCCCAAACGACCAACAGCAAGGCCAGTGAAACGTCGCGTCATCCCCATCTTGCGCTTCGAGAGGCCTCCTCCTCGTCGGAACCGTCAACGTCCTTGATAAGGCGGTTCCTCAATCGCAGGCGCTGCTTCCATGGGTCGTGGATTGGGTGGGGAACGAGGGGGTGAAGAGATGGAACAAGCCATCATCCTGTGGTGGCTTCCTGAAGAAAATTATCATTACAAGTGGTCAAGCGTCCACTTGTTCTTGATATACAACAACAAAATTATTTTCCTGGTTTGTTTCTGAAGGCATTGCGATAAGACTTGTCCTTATGGTCGGTGGCCATCAGACAAAAAGAAATGCGCGCTTTTGTTCACTCATTAGGGAAGCAAATGTGCTGAGCGGAAGCCACCGGACAACTGGTCATACTTTGGATGGACAAGATCCTGCACCACTTTGAAACCATGGGACACCATTTTTTGTTGGTATTTACAGGTGAATCATCATTCCAGGGAATCTTTAGGTGGTGCAGGATTTCGTCCATCCACTGTACCGTAAGGGCGCCTCAAACATCGCATGGGTTTCGTGCCCAGAAGAATCGAGATGGCCACTTGCCACCTCGAGATGGGCACAAAGCTGAAGCCTGCAAGTTGCGCACGAAGAGGTGCTGTGTGTGTTCTTGGTTGACGTGGGAAGGGGAGCAAAAATTATATTTTAGCAGTTAAGTGGTAATTTTCCACTAAACCACAATAAGCAAACATGTAAACTGCGTACTAACAACAACCATGACAAGCTCCAACAAGTTGTGGCAGGAGGAGCTTGGGCTCATGCGTCTGTAACGTGCATTCATCCGCTGCCAACAAACCATCCAGGAGCCTGCAAGTTGTGTACCGGCACCGCTTTGCTGGCGATATTGGCCAACCTGCTAAACCGAAAACTGATAGGCGATACCCCGGTATGCTCACACGGGCTTGAGGACAATGTTTTTTTTGTGAGTTCCAACGCCTTCGAACAAAACACACGCCCACGATTATGGGGTTGGCCATCCATGTTGAAAGGAAATAAAGAGGACACCACCCATTTTAGGGGACCCCAATATTGAGAAACACCCATAAGGGGAAACTTGTAACATGCAAACAAGAAGGCCTTCAGCCAAGGTGCAGCAGCAGGCCTCTGGCGCTGGTGCTACTGGTGCCTGCCTCACCTGGCCAACCGGGAATCTGGCTGGGGGATCCTGGACTGGTGGGTTTCCGTGTTAGTGGGCAGGAGGGTTCAGAAGTTGGAAAGCACACATTGCAAAATGATTCAAGTACAGGTTGGGAATCGTTTTGGTGGGAAATCAAAACATTGCTGCTTGGTACGAACCTGGAAACATCTGGGGGGGCCCGGCAGCCCACGAGCTTGCCAGTCAATCTCCCACACCGCCAGTGCTTCAAAAGCGGTTGGGTGGCCGACTCCCCGTTGCCTCTCTGAGAAGCCGTCCTGGATACCAGCGAGTCCTGCCGGCACCACACCTCCATCCCCAACTGGGAAAATGTACCCCTCCCCAAACAACTTTCCCCTCCAGAAAGGTGCCCCTCCCCAACTGTAGCTGGGAAAATGTCCCTCCCCCCCATCCACAAACAACTTCCTTGTGTAGCTGGTAGCATATCGGACATCTGGATCCTGTAAGAGCCTTCATGGGTGAGCTCCCACCCCATTCAGATTGACAAGCCCGATTTGTAGCGTCTCCTCTTGGGACCCCTTCTTGAAGTTCCAACTCAATTCGTAGGGGAAAAAGCTCATGAATGTCCACATCTGAGGAACCCCCAAAATGGTGGTGCTGCTTTTTGCTTCCGTAAAGCCCGCAGGTTAGAAATTATTTAGGGTCACCCACAGCGAGGCTCCTGCTTGAGCACAGTCATCGCGGAGCTAAGGGAGGACGAGCCCGGCAAGGCATTGTCAACCAGGTCCGAGAAGAATCCTCGGAAGCCGCGGCCGCGGAGGCGACCAAAAACCTGTGGCTCCTTTTCTCAGCCACCCGAAAGTCTGAGAAAAGAAAAGGAGACGCAGGTTGTTGGGGTCAAGCAACTTCAGAGAGAAAAGCGCTCCTTTTGGGATTAATCCCACTTTTGCCTTTCCTGCTTGGGGGTGATCCGATTTAAGTGGAAAACCAGTTTCTATTTAGGAGGCTCTCCCATGTTTAGCGGGGAAACTAGAAACATGTTTTGCGGGTAATCCCACTTACTTAGTGGGAAAGTGGCTTCTTTTTAGGGGGTGAACCCAGAATTCTGTTTGGCGGCGATCGGGGAGCTGATTCTATGTTGGGTGGGGAACCGAACCCTTTTTTTTTGCAGTGGCTTTCGGAGCCATCAACGCTGGCTTTAGGGGTGCAAAAGTCCTTTATG
The DNA here is from genome assembly GCA_963377175.1 of Effrenium voratum. NCBI lineage: Eukaryota > Dinophyceae > Suessiales > Symbiodiniaceae > Effrenium > Effrenium voratum. The sequence continues at coordinate 882,686 of CAUJNA010003394.1, read as the reverse complement.
CATGATGATGTAAGATCTTACCAAGCATAGATTCAATCAGAGTCTATACTGGAATCTCTGTCCTGTCTCGGGGTTACCTTAAGTACTTACATCCATATTCGAGTAGCAATTGCTGAATTATCTTTTGCCCCCAATACTCTAAATTTGGGCTTCCGTGACAAGAAAGAGAAGACTCCACCCAAAAGCGGGGACCGCCTGCTCACTAGCTGAGAGGGGTTCTCAGGCAGGCGTTCCCGTTGACTTAGAGCCTCACCGAAGCCTTCGAGATCTCTGCAGCCCCATGTCAGCAGCATCCCCCTCTCATTCCACCCCAGTTCCTTCTAATTTTCTGCGTGCAAGAGCGGATCAAAGCAACGGGCCAACCCCCTCGCCATGTTCAAGGGGATGCATGGGCAAGACGCACCCACTCCTCTTAGTGGATGCCAAATTTCCGCCTAGAGCCATAGACAAATGAGTCGTTGTTTGGATCCTCAGCTTCCCGGAAGTAAAGCAAGCAGCAACGCTGTGCGCATGGCACAAAAAGAGCTCGGTAAACTCTCTGTTACGTAACAAAAGGTATGCATCTGCATGTGAGCTTCTTCCGATCTTGAATAGGTGCTGTTAGGAATGGTGGATGGGGGCTTATGGATTTCATGGTTGATCTCCAACAGTGAGTCCGGAAGTTGCTACCAGAGCCCAACGCCGATGATACGCCGAGGCGTCCGAAGGGGGTCTGCGAGTCCGACTGACCCGGCTTTCCATGTCCATCCTCCTTGCGGGACAAGTTGCGAGTCTCGCCCAATGAACTATGATTGCCACTTACCCACTGGATGTTTGGATTGCACCTCTGGCGGTCGAAGTAAAAATCATATGCTTCATTTGCTCAATCACTCAAAGAGTGCTAAATTTAACCGGCCAGTAGCAGTTGGAACAAAGAAGCTGCCAAAAATGATGACGTCATATTTCCTTGTGGTTTCCCTTTCAACCACCATGCAGTTTGTTTGTATTGATTGAGTCGCTTCTTCATCGCACGCCCGCTACACAGGCCATGGCCAGGTGCTGCTGCGGACAGTGCTCTTGTAGAGCCTGAAATCTGGCTCGTCAGTGTTGCTATAATCTCTCAGCTTAATCCCGCCTGCACCCCTCCTGGCCTGTTTCACGGTTCCTGAGCTGTCATACTTTGTATGGACAAAAATCTGCACCACCTCAGAAACCCTGGATGACTGACTTTCCGAAAAGCACGGCATCGACGCAAGCTGTACTTGGAGTGGAGCTTGCAGTACCCATCCCCCTGATCCACAAAAAAGGAACTTGTCCTGGCTGAAATTGACAATTGTGCGTGTTGCAGCCGGCCGTGTCCAAAGTCTCCGAGCCCACAATGTTGAGACCCTCGACATAGCTGCCCCCGTGAGTCGTATAGGCAATGGAGTTGGAGGCTGCGCTGGACCTACAGTTCACGGTGGTTGTCGTGGTTGTGCGCCGTCGACTCCGACGACTTGAGTTCTTGCCCTGGACCCATGTCCCAGCTGTTGAGAGTCCGCAGGGGCGCGGGCAATCTCCGCCAAGGAGCCCTCAATGTCCTCCAAGTCCCGCTTGATACGTTCTGCAACCTTGTGGCTCCGTGCGGCTGGCAGCGGCTTGAAGCAGCACCACACGTGCTGCTTTAAAATCTATCTGGAACCCTGTGAAAACAAGTATCTTTATTTTGGGCGGGGGGTGGGTCCGTTTGACTCTGGTGCCATTTGATGCCTAGAACTTCCTGCGGCGGAAATTTCTGCCGCAACGCATTGCGGCGGAAATTCCCGCCGCATTCCAGAAAATCAGCCGCAAAAAAAAACAAAAAACGCCGCAACCAAAACAAAAACGCCGCAACACCGTTTGCTTTCCGGGAATTTTCGCCGCATTCCCGCCGATTTCCGCCGCATTCCCGCCTTTTTCCGCCGCAAACCGGGGGGTACAAAAAACTGAAAACAAGTTCTGCCGATCGGGAAGAAATGCCGCAAATCCAAAAAGGCGCCTTTTTTGATTTGCGGCAGACATTTCTGCCGCAACGAATCTCTAGGTGTGTCAACGCCAAAACATCGCCTTTCAAGCGGGTCCCAAAGCCTGTCTACTTTTTCAATCATGATGGGAGTGTACAGCTGCCAGCTGTCGGGCTTATCAGGAGGACAGTCCTCAAAAACCCTGCTGTCACTGCGACCTCAAATGGAGAGTTGTCAAAACAAACAATGGGAGCCCTTGTTTGGTAATTATCCACTGAAAAAGGTGGCACCGAACAAGGGTCCTCATTTCTGACCCGTCAAGAGTCCAAAAGATACGGCAAAAGACGTTTAGCCCTACAAAAGCCAGGCGTGACTGAAAGCGGACCAAACTCGAGCAACCCAAATTATCAAAAAACGGATTTGGTCCCTGTGGCGCAAAGCGCTTCCAACCGCGTGTGAACAGCCCTGCGTCGCATTGGGGGTTTTGGCTCAGTGATTCCATTTAGTTTGGACCAATGGTGATGGAATGTGATGGAAGTTGGACAAGTTGGTGGGCGGGAACCACTCCTTCCTCACGTGGTCTGATGGCACCCCGTCGCCCTCCCCCATCTCCTTATCTGACAGACCCCCAAGCGACAAGCCAGAGGTAGAGGAGGGCGCCATTCCTGAGCTCCACTTCAAGCTCTGAGTGCAGAGCTAGGCTCAAGCTGCTTGTGTTGCCTTTTCGGTGTGGGTATGACGGTGTGCGCCTTCAAGTCGTGTGTGTGTGTGTGTGTATGTGTGTGTGTGTGCGTGGGTGCGTTGGTGCGTGCGTGCGTGCGGGCGGGCGTGCGGGCGGGCGAGCGGGCGGGAGGGCGGGCGGGCGGGAGCGCGCACGCGCGCGGGCGGAGGCGGGCGCGCGGGCGGGTGCGCGGCGCGGCGCGTGCGCGTGTTCGCGTGCGTGTGTGCGTGCGTGTTCGTGTTCGTGTGCGTGCGTGCGTGTGTTCGTGCGTGTGCGTTCGTTGTTGTGCGTGCGTGCGTGCGGGCGGGCGGCGGGCGTGCGTGGCGGCGTGCGGGCGCGCGCGGCGCGCGTGCGGCATGCGGGCGTGCGGGCGTGCTGGCGGGCGGGCGGGCGGCGGGCGTGCGGGCGGGTGCGCGTGCGTGGGTGTGTGTGTGTGTGTGGGTGTGTGTGTGGGTGTGGGTGTGGGTGTGGGTGTGGGTGTGGGTGTGGGTGTGGGTGTGGGTGTGGGTGTGGGTGTGGGTGTGGGTGTGGGTGTGGGTGTGGGTGTGGGTGTGGGTGTGGGTGTGGGTGTGTCTGTGTCTGTGGGTGTGGGTGTGTCTGTGTCTGTGTCTGTGTCTGTGTCTGTGTCTGTGTCTGTGTTTACGTTTGTGCTTATCGTTGTGTTTGTGTTTGCCCGTTGTGCTTGTGACGCTTGTGTGTGTGTGTCTCTGCATGTGCTTGTCCTTCGTATCCGTATCTAATTGTGTTTGTGTTTGTTGTGTGTGTGTCTTTCTGCGTGTGCTTGTATTTTGTATGTGCCTGTCGGTGTGTGTTGTGTTGGTGTTTGCTGGTTTGTGATTGTGTTGCCGTGCTGTGTCCTTCTCTGCCTGTTTCGTGTTTGTAACGACGTGCGTGTGTTGTATGCATGTGTGTCTCGTGTGTAGTGTGTGATGGGACTGTGGCCGCGGTAGTGGTTCTGGCCTGTTGATGTGGCCATGATTTTTTGAAGACCATGGCTATGATTGTGGTTGGTGCAATGTCTGCCCCAAATGATGCTGATGTCTTGTGTACGTGTAGCTTTGTTCCAGTTGGTGTTGGCACTAAAAGGATGCCTGCAGGCACCAAAAAAAGCAATCGAGCATGGGAAAAGAAGTGATGGCAAAGGGAGTGAATCACCGAACCTTTGCACATAGGGCATGGATGCATTGAAAGGGCCCAAGCAACAAACAGCTTTCAACTTGCAACAGTCAAACACAGACATCTCGCCTCCCTTGATCCCGAGAGGCGGTAGGAGTTGGCCGAGTCTGGGCGCCGGTCGGGAGAATTCGGAACGGGGTTTCCGCTCCCAAGGCCCAGGGAGGAGGCGATCTGATCCTGGCAGGTCGGGCGCAAAAGCAGGCCATTTAGAATCCATACCTGGAGTCCCATGACCCTTGAAAACTGGGGTCGTCACCCAAAATCAATCGGTTATGACCCCTGTCTAGGGCTCATGGAGACTCCAGGTAGTTTCAGGGCTGCAGAAAAAAAGCGGCACTTTTCAACCTGCGACGCCGCATTCCCTGACGCTACACTGCATTCCCCTTCTGCCCCGCACTCCCGGCTGACGCCTCTTCTTCGAAAATTCGTCTTTGCAACTCGTCGGGGGAAACTTTGGCTTCGGGACAAAAAAACTCGGCTTCGGGGACTCGTCTTCGGAATTCGCCTTCGGATGGCACTTTGTCTTTGGGAATTCGCGTTCGCAATTCGTCTTTGTGCAGCTTCGGCAGGGGATTCGGCTTCGTGGAATTCAGTGGAATTATTCTTCGCAATTCCTCTTCATCTTTGTTTGCGGGCGGGAAGTACTGCGGCCCAAGCGGCAGCAATGCAACATTTGGTCCATACTGCCAACACAACTGACTCAACCTTGACTCCGATGAGCAAAATGTTCCACAACATCTGAATTGCATCTAGAATCTAGGATAGGTTGTTTGACGAAAAGAAAAACAATTGAGGCAAAACGAGGCATTCAAAGCAAGAGACCGCCTTGGAGATGACAGAGTTTCAATGGCCGAGATAGCACGCGCAGACATCGCTTCAGTGGGCTGCCGGCATAGCCAGAAGATCGATGGCCCTCCAAGGGGCCAATAAGCCGCTCCGGCCGCCGCAACATGTAACCAAGTTACTAACAGTTAGTGAGTCCCTCAAGTGAGTTGTATACCCAGCTTGTTAACCAAGGTTGCTGAACGCTTGCCAAGAGGTGTGGCCGTGGCTCAAAGAAAACGGAATTCCGAAATGGAACCCTGGTAAGTGGGAACATGGCAAACCAACATCTGCGGTTCGCCCCGATCGTTTCATTTTGAGCCCACACCCGCGGTGTCAAAAATAGGGGCGGCCAGGAGCCTTGGTGATGGAGGAGGACGTCCCGGGGCGGCTGCCACTGCGGCCTGAGTCCATCCGACCTTGGCCGCGCATGACAAAAAGCCCAAGGAAACTGGTACCCCCGGCTTCCCGGATCCCTCGCTTGGCCCGTGACCTGCCAAAACCAAGTGCACACTTTTTGGGCCACCAAAAATAAAGGGAGAGCCACCAGGGAAAAACAAGTGTAAAGTGTGCCCACTGGCTGAGTGAGCTTGTTTTTGTTGGGGGGTTTTGAACAGCTGGCTCTTGGAATTGGAGGACAAATGAATGGCGAGTCCCGTGGCCACGAGAAAAAATGGGCAGATTGGCTTCGTAGCCGATTTTCAAGGCGCCGCTGGCCATCTGGGACAGTGTAAAGAGGATTCCACCAGACCATTGCAGAAAGGGAAAACTAAAACCCAGAAATCGAGCAGTGACTCAAACCTGATCGACGTTTGCCTTGAACAAACTGAAACCCTGCTAAGCCGCCATCAGTCTCAACACCAAGACATCTCGATGGACCGGAAAGTACTCAAGGTGCCGCCCTTCACTTGGCCCATGCCTGGGGACACTGAGAAGATAATGTCCAGATTCTTATTGCTGTTAGCCTACGTCTACATTTGAGTTTCTTTTCTGATGACGCACCAGTTCACCGAGGCTTCATCTTTCAACCTCTCCACATAAGTTACAATGCCCATTTGAGGGGCTCCCAAACCCATGTGTGTGTGTGATTTTTGTTTGTTACCCATGAATTAAACCTCTTTGTTTTTTCCTTTGGAGGGGGATGCATGTATTTTGTTCTTTCTCTCTCTTTCTTTTTTTTGGGGGGGCGGTGGGCTTTTCTGCCAACCGAGGCGCTAATCGAGTTGGTGCGGTTTCGCCGCTGGTCCGAGCCCGAGGCCGAGTTCAGGCCGGCCCTGTCGCTGTGTCCCACCACCTCAAGGCCCTCCTCGTGGGCGTGCTTCCGCTTCTCCTGGAAACCGAAGCCTTGTTTGTAAAAAATGGATGGCGTCCCGTCCCTTCAAACTGGATGGTCTCCCTTCAAAATGGATGATGTCCCTTCAACATGCAGTTTTTGTTGGGTCTACTTTAGCCTCAAAAAGGGTTAGAAAACAAGCACTGTCCCGCGAGTTCCTCCCCCCAAGTTGGGAGGCACAGAAGAGTCCTAAGCAATCTGGGTGCCACGGGCTCAACCAGCACCCTTCGGGCATGAATCTAAATTGAAAACCCTTTGGTGGACAGGTGAGACCTGTCCCTACAAATTGCTTTTGATTAAAGACGCCTGCAAAAAGCAAGCCTGTCCAGAATTCATGACGGACGGAAAACGGGATGACTTTGTCGGCTGACCATTTTCAGCGACAAACCAACCGAATGAGATGGGCAAAGGCTCATCTCTGAACAGGGTTACACTAGCCTAGTGCCAGGATGCGCCAATAGGACTCCAACGAAAAAGTACCCTCCTCCAACTAACATGGCAACTGACAGGGGCTCCCTTCAAAAGGAAATGAATCTTCCAGGTACCTCCCCACAGGTGCCATGTTGGTTGGAGGAAGGGTATCAAAGCATTAATCTCTCAGTTTCAGTCATGTCAATGATGGAGGGTTCAGTACCATGTGTGTGATAAATCGGGGAATAGCGGTTGGGGAGCTTTTCAAGCATGTCAAGTCTCAATCGTTTGGAGTTGTAGTAAGAAACCATCGATTGGAGGGATTGAGCTCTACATGCAGGAGCCGCTGTGCTGGCCGATAGCCTTTCGACCTTTTCAGGAACGACTTGCGTGTTTGGCCGACTGCCCCGCCCTTGATCGCCCCTTACAATGAACGCATACCTTCGTCTCGCCTGTCACACCATCTAGCCTAGCAGGCACGAGCCAGGGTCACGCTTCCTTTACACGAACCCCTAGTGATGGTTGCCTAACTCTCGAATAAAGGAGATCTATGCCCGCCTCCTTTAACCCCAAACGTAAGTAGCCAATTTCACCAAGAGCCCCTTAGTGGCCTCCGACTGCCCCCCATACATCCGCAAGCTTTGCGTAAACTAGGCAGATCCATTCGCACCCAAGGGGCATTGCGCATAGCTGTGTGGAAGGCAGGGCCCTGGGGGCCGAGGGTATTCATCAGCTGCATCTTCCTCAGCCGCGCGCGCCGCTGCTGTCAGACCATCCGACGTTGCTCGCCCAAACATTGGCCCAATTGAAGAATTGCAGAGTCTGTTCTCTGTTTGGTCAACCTGAAGTTACAACACAGACTATTGGAGGAGACCTCAGAAACATTGCACCCTTCAAGGGGGAGCACCTTCAAGTACCCGTGACATGACAAGATCTTTGTCTGCGGAAAAATGTAATCCCTGACAAAGGACGCTAAGAAGCCAGCCCTCCCCATGGACAATTGGACCCCCCAAAAGTGTCGTCCCAGTTAGAAGGCTAGACACACTGGTTGAACTAGGACCAGGGACCTCAATGAGCCCGGCAAACAATTCCAGTATCTACTGACAACTAATCATGAAGCTTTAGGAAAACGCCCCTGTGAGACTAACAGGACAAATACCTCCTCAACAGAACCAGGTTTTACACCAGTAAAACGGCCGACCGAGAAAGCCAAGGTTTGTGGAAGCCACACATCATCAATGCTCAGTTCTGAACCAGCGAATCACATCTGCTCTACATTCTACCATCAGTTTAGTAGTAAATGCGAAACTACAACATGTTTGCGACCAACTCGCTTACCGTGTGGATTCATCACAAACAAGTCCAGACTTGCTTTTACCGCTCAAGTGTCGTCTTCCCACAAAATAAACCACATCCGCTAGCTAGGGGAAGTCTTCAACAAACTATGGCCCGGCTAAGCGCCTGAGCCACACGGACCTCGAACCCAGCCCCCCCCCCACAAAGACACCCTACCCACCCGAACCCCCGCCCAAAACACCCACCCCCACCCCCAACCCAAACCCAAACCTACCCACCCCCCGCACTCCCACGCCTACCCTCCCCAACCCCATCCCTAACCCAACCCAAACCCACCCGGATGGCTGGGAAGCTTTTTCGCCGAGCCGCTTCACCGCCTTCTTAAAGTCTGGATGGCCTCCCTCTCCAGGCTTCAGGTGACTAAACTGCCGACCCCCCTCGCCCTCGTGGGACTCGTCACCTCGCCAATCTGCGAAAAATCGGAATGGTCCAGCCCTGGAGAATGACAGGTTCCGAGAAATCGATGCAGGGTGAATCATGACAGTTCCGCGACTTGCGAAAGGTCCTTGGTGAAATATCAACGGGGTAGGTCGCAACATTTCAAGCAACCCCCCCAGTAGGTGAGGCCACTACATAGTTTACCCAGGACCTGCCCAAAGGGCCCAAAGGCCCCACAAAATGGCCGTGCCCATGGCTACCAGTCGGTCAAACAAGCGAAACCCAAAAGAACTGCCAGGTCCAAAGGTCGGCTCAGTGCCCGTGAAGCTCACGAGCTGGAGACAAAATATCTTCAAACAATTTTAAGCAAATGTTGTTCAGCTAACTTCTCTGGATTTTACTTGTACTTGTGTGAAGGAGGGAGTGGCAGGAGCAAAGCCAAGCACGTCTCTACACGCAGTTGTGGTAAGAAATGATTGGCTTCTGCCAAGCTCTTGCACTAGGTGGTGAACCAGCCCTATGTCTGCCCGGCCCCTCTGACAGGGTCACGTGATACCAAGCAGGGCAATCCCTTGGCTGCTTAGCTATTAGCACCTCGAAGGGGGTTCGCCTGGAATCGCAGAAACTTGCCCCGAAACCAAGCTTTCCGCCGCCATGCAGGGGCAAGCTTTTGCACTTCGACTGGCAAGAATCACTTGGGCCATTCTGCAGAACAGTGCACCCAGCCCAAAGTCAGCAGGACATCCCAAGAAGTCGCACACGGCTGCTGTCAACTGCCATGATGAAGCATGATAATCATGCCCCGCCTTCTTCGCCTTGTGCGTGCGGGCCCCGGCTACGTCGCTTTCCACCGCCGCGCATACGCACCCTCAGTGGCGAAGTCGTCGTGGGGCAATGGCAAACACAAAATCCGAATCCAATTCACACACCACCACCTCAGTGCAAAAGCTTAAAACTGAACGTTCAAGTTGAAGTATCTCCTGGCCTTTCCCAAAGCATCTGAACACAAATACGTAAGGATTTGCCTGTACTGGCATCCGTGTCAATCTATCTTGAGTTCGCGAAGGGAACAAGAGCCTAGGACATCTAAACAAGCTAAACAAAAACATGTAAAATTTACACCAGACTCACAACATATGGCAAATGTGGGGTGGTCATATTTGGTGTACCGGCAGCGGCCAATGCCCCGCCACCTGCCTGAAGGACGTCTCTCTCACACATTCGCACACCTGGGAACGATGCATTGCCAAGGTGCACTACTCAGCAGCCAAGCCACCAAGCAATCCACAACACCCATCTACGTCCGTTTGCTCCAAACAATCTGTTCAACCCACCAACCCCACCATTGGGCCCATACGTGCATACACCCAACCAACAAACCCAGATTGACCTACTGTTCAAAGAAACCGAAGAACCCCCAAGAGTTCGAAATCCTCACACTGGGACACTTGCACTGAGCTGCTTCAGACGATGCAGTTCGCCACTTGAACAAAGGAGTGTCCCAGGTTCGAGGGGATCCTTCACTGCAACACCCTCCAGGCTGATTCAGGGAAAACTTCTTTGGTTTCAATCGATGACTACTTCATCACTTTGCGGGGGGACTCCCTTGGTAATTACCGCTGGAACTAGGACCCCCCCCCAAAAAAAAGACTGTGTTCGACAACAATGAGTCAACGTAGAACCCAACATGCCCTTTTAAAAAATGAGAAATTTGCCCATAATACCCCCAAAATATTCAAGGGAGCCCCCAAAACGAGAAACTCCCCTAAATGAGTCAGAATCAAAACCGGGTGTTAAAATGGTCCACCCAGAACCATGCAAAGAACTAAAAAGGCGGCCGCAGCTATTTATGGCTGGGATTGTCCCTTACTAACCTTCATTTACCCGGGTTTTGATTGTGGCTCAAATGATTTTTCTTCGCCCGGACGTCAGAAAAAAGCCCAGGGCGCGTGAAGGCAATCTCGCTGCCCATGCCCTGCGCGACCTCCGCCACTCGGTTCACCAGCGACTCCTGGAAGCTCAGAGCAGTTCATGGGATGGAAGCCGCTCATGTTTCTAAGGGTAGCTTCCCTTAGATCCACCTTTGGTGACTTCCTCGTATTGTACGGGGGTTTAAGCATGTGGTTGCCTTGTTTCTAAGGGTAGCTTCCATTTCCATTCTTTCCAGGGATCCTTCTCTCTAGAAAACCACACAGAAAAAAAAAATAAACATGGGGAAACAGCTGGTGTTCGAAAAGAACTATGGGTGAAAACAAATGGGAATCACCCCCTAGAATGTCGACCCTGTCGACCCACTTCAACCCCATAATCATCGACCCCCAGAAAAATGATCCCCATGGCATTTTGGGAGTAATGTTGACCCCACATGTTCCCCGCTCCAAGTTTTACGGTCTCCCTACTCAGCATCCTAATCAACCCCAGTTTATTCAGAGGGGGGGTGTTCCCCTCCAAAAGCGATAGTTTATTTATATGTTCCTGTCCAAGTGGTAATTCCCCACCAAGCCCAGGTGCACCCCCCTATTCATAAACTGGGGTTGATGATCATGGGGTCGACATGAAGGCGCAACAGAGACACCCGTGTTCATGTTTTTACGGTCTCCCTACTGAGAAGTTGGAGTCCCCTGGGAGCTGTTGGAAGAGCGTCCACGTGCCACAAGTGGAGCGCAGATTGGAAAGTTTGACTCAACCTGATACATCAAATGCCGTTCCCTATGGGTCAAGAAGGGCCAAAGACGCCCCAAAACTAAGCGGTTCTCCCTCCACGTGCCCCAACGAGCCTGCTCTTCGGTGATGACTATGGGCCCGCTCATCCTTGGAACTGAGCAAAGGGTCATAAGTGCAACGTACTGATACACATCTTATATGTGTGCTGATTTGTATCTATATTGTGTATATATAGATAGATATATATATATATGACAGCCAACAACAATCAGTAAACTCCTGAGTCGATGTGTACGGATATCGTGCAGCACAGGATCTTGGCCAATGCAAGAAAATTAATCTATCTCCCAATGCAGTTGGCATAGCAATCAAAATACCGGCCCTGAGGCCTGAACTAAGAGAAAGCCCGTAACTGTCATTACTCGTCGGCATATGTCGGCATATGCCCTTCAAGTGAATTGACACCCGCATTCGCCTTTCAAAAGCGACCGAGCCGCAAGGGAACATGTCGCACTCACACTGACACCATTGGTCTCGGGCTGGGGTGATCAGCATGCTTCAAGTAGCAACTTCGACATGCGACTGGCCCCTTCAGGTCGGGGTTCAGTGTGATGCCAAAGTTACCCTTGATTGAATGGTGCTGAAACGACAAGTCAACCCTTAAACAATCTTGACAAACCCTCCACATGCTCGCTCTACTCTTCCCAGAGATAACCATTCGGGGATCCCTTGTTTTGACACATCTGTTGAATTCCTGAAAGGCGAAATGTTCCAAAGAGACTGGAGACCCCCCATATGTCAAAGGCGCGTCTGCTTCTCCACCATGTCCCGCAGTATCTTGGTTAAGGTGCCCCGCAGTTCCTCCACCAGCTTCCTTGGGCTGTCATATCGGACTGAGAGCGGGCCCCAATACTGTTGGATGGTTGCGAAATCCATTTCGCACCACCATGAAAGCATGGGAAACAGTTGTTCGTTGGTATTTACAGGGGAATCATCAGTCCAGGGTTTTTAGGTGGTGCAGGATTTCGTCCATCCACAGTATGGTACCCCTTGGAAACACATACAAGGCAAAGGTCAAATACTGAGGGATGCTCTCAAAGAGGCAAGACAAACTTATAAACATACCGCACATGCCCGTCAAAATCAGCTGGGGGTCCTCAGAAAGAAGACATCTTTGCATGTCACGAGTCACGAGAAAGAGTAGGCTTGCATAGAGAAATCATCCAGCCGGCCCAGGCTGTATCAGAAGTTGTCAGGGCATCACGCAAATATCAACGTTTCCGGTCGAAATTCCCGGTGGTTGGTGGCAACCGATTGACCATGCTCCAAGCTTCTCGAGATCCTCGGCCCCTTCAAGTGCATCGGCCAGCAAGCGGCCTTGGATCCATGCTCCCATTCAACCGATTGTCAAACATGGAAGTTCGGCCTCTGGAAAAGGAAACCAAAAGACTTTTGGAAGGCAAACCCAAAGGAAACCAACCAACCACCTTGGGGGGGGCAAACCTTGAAGCTGATTTTGTCTAGACCCTTGTGGTTTGGTCCCGTTTTCAGGTTTGGAGCGACGCTGTCTAATGCACATGCCGTCAGACTCTCTGATGGCACCTAAAGTTGGGGAGGACTTATCTGATTCAATCAAGTTCAGCATACACCCCAAAAACGCACCCTACAAGCCTCCTTGTGTAAAGCTTATGAAAGGCTTGTGGAAGGCTTGCGCTTATGTCTGGGATGTTGGCAAGCCCAAAGAAGCTAAGCACTTGGTCTCTGCCGCTCAATTCACAGGCTGAAAATAGACGTCCTGTATCTTCAATTGAGCAATAACAAGTGAGCACAAAGGAAAACGCGCAATTCCACCAAAAGTGCGCAAAACTCCGAAAAGTAATTACGCTGGGGTGTCTGGAGCTTGCCTGGTGAAGGTGATTCGTGTGGCATGGCGTAGCTTTTGACTCTGATATGCCAAGTCACTCGGATGGCTAAAAAATCGGAGAAACATTCAACAAAACACACCTTATCAATCAAGGCTGAGAGCAGGAACGCACGTGAGCCTGGGTCAGGCTTCACAATTCCTTTTGCCAAGGCTTCGCCCACCAGGGCCCACATTGCCTTCTTGATTTGCAAGTGCTCCGTGCTTGGCTGTTGTTGACCCCCCCCACGTTCGCCTAGAAATTCCAAAAGGCACTCGACCGCTTTTTGCACTTTTTCTCCTGCCAATGTCCGCACAACTGCGCAAATTTTCGCGCATGGGATGCCAATCAAAGAACCCTCACATAGTCACTGATTGCAAGCGCATCCTCTTCATTGCAGCTCTCATATCTCTTGACCACTGCTGCCACTGCTGCGTTATGCGAATTGCTACCCGCTACTGCTACTGCTACTGCTGTGCTGGACAGCGACCGCTGTCCAAATTCAAGTGGCAATACATACTTGCAGACCTCAAATCACTTGGCGCTGAAAGCCGAGGTGCTCAATATATCTTCAAGTGGCCCATAGTTGTCAATGAGCAGATCGATCATGGACTGACACATCTCAGGTTGGCTCCGATACACTGAAAGCAGTGCACTCAAGATGTTGATCATTCTTGATCCGTCGAAGCCCTTTGATGTTCACCCAGTCACTGCAGGTACCGCTCCAATCCAATCGCATAAGTTGACTCTTCATGACACACAAATAGTGGTCGATACCGTAAATTGTAAATAAGACAAGGGGTCAACAACAAGGGCTTACAATCATGTGGAATATGATGCTGCAAGCTGACTGTGTGTGTGTGTGTGTGTGCGGCTCCAGCAGCAACACACTGACGACACTTTCAGGTATTGGATGTAAGTGGCGAGCTTCGCAGCAGCCACTGAAAGGCATGGCATGTTCAGGTGTTGCCGCTCTTGGTGACGAGTTGAGATTCACTTCATTATGAAAAAAGAGCACAAAACGCAATGCCTACATTATTTTGTGCAGTTGGGCGCAGCTCTGAGTTGTGAGGGAAAAGTAGAACACCTACCTTTGGAGCAAACCTACCTTTTTGTGCCAGCTCATGTGTGCGGGCAAGCGGGGACAGGGGCTTGGTCATGGCTCCTGCGAAGCAAGGGTTTCATGGTGGTTGCCCAATCTCCATGCCAGCGGTTGATCATGGCCTGAACCATGGCACATGGAACGAGAACACAGCACACCGCCCAAACCCTGTGCGTCACAGCATATGTTGGCCTGGTACATGCTGTCCATCATCTCGGTCACATTCTCTTCCAGTCCCATTTCAGAAATGTAGGCCAACAGCTTTTCCTGCAGCATGAATTCCAAGGCTCGTGTGGGAATGAACTCATCTGAGAACTCCACATTCCCTCTACCCTTCAGAATGTGCTGAAAAGCCCAAGGTTGATCCACGCATTTCACACTTCAAGGGTGGAACCTCCCATGAGGTCAAATCGGCGGTTTCTGCCCGAGAAACCACACTGCAAAGTACAACAACTTGTCCGGGAAATCCTATGGGTGGATATTGCGGGGACGACTCAGTTCATCAAATAATCCTAACCTGGCCCTCCAAACGGTATGTCTCTCGGTTGACCGCGCCTGACATGATGTTCCCCAGCTTAACTTTAGGCACTGCGTATTCACTGTATAAACAACGCCCTCTTTTCCGTCTGAAGACAACCACAGGAAGCTTGGTCGGACCAATTCTCCCCTTCAGGAAAAAGTCACGGTTGGCTTCAAAGCGGCAACCCAGGTGTCCAAAATGTCCGAACACCTAAAAACCGTCAACGGTGCCCAAAACGAACACGTCCCAATTTTCGATCTAAGCCGACTTGCCAAGTGAAAGGGGGAATGACGGACAAAGAACGGCTTCTCAGGTGAGAGATCTGGGCTCCCCTCTCTCATCCCCCGCGAAAAGTTTAACTTTGAGTGGGTCAAATAGAAACTACCAATAAACTCTGAAAGGTTAAACAACTAAGGGGATGGCTGGGAGCCGCCAAGAGAAGAATAGGCCTTTGGTCTTGCAATGTCTCTGGGTGTCTTCTCCTTGCTGATGGCTGCTACAAGGGACTTCATGAGCTGAGGGTTCTTGCCGCTGCCCCTGCGGTGAAAGAGCGCCGTGGACATGCCGCTCAGCAAGGCCTCCAGCGGTCTGCTTGCGCGGACTCAATGAGGGCTAAAATTGCGGAAATCCAGCGGGGCCGTCCCTTCCGGCTTCCTTGCTGTGTGTTTTTTTGAGGGAGGCCTTTTTGATGATGGTGAAAAGGGAAATCAACAGGACAACCGCCACTCACCCCTTAAAACTCCAAGGATTGGGGAAGTTAACCTTTTACAGACATATAGCCCATGTTACCCAAAAAGTTGAAAAGTTGTGTTTTTAAGAGGTAAGACCATGATGGAGGTCTACGACTCCCTTTTGCACCCTCATGGCCTTGCCTTATCTGCCGGGGAGAAAACAAGAATCAGCAGGGTTGTTATTCCTCCTGGAGCCCACACCACATCTCACCAATAGGCCAAGAAGCCCAAAAAGAGGGTTCCTAAACAGAGCGAATCATCTAAAAATCATGGGCTCCATGTTGACCTGGAAAGGGAGCAATTTACCAATTTACCCCACAAGTCGGGCCCAAGGGACACGGCATTCGGTTGCCAACGGGAACTAAAGGCCGCCGGGCCTTGCCCACCTTCTTGAACCCGCCCTCGTTCTCGTCCATTGACTCCTCCACCGAGCTGCGCTTCGCCAGCATGATGTTCCGCGCCTTCGGATCCGCAGTGCAGGAAAAGCAGAGCAACAATGCGACTCGACAAAAACCCCGGCGGGCGTTGAAGTAAAACCGAAAGGAGGTGGTTGAAACTATTCAAACATGTGTGGGCCCGACTTTGGCATGGTTTGAACACAGCTGTGTGCAATGTGGAGCTTGAATTTTACTGGCTTCGGAGTGTCACCCTAAAGAAGCCAGAGCTTCGGCATGAACCGCCTAGCTGCATCTCACTGCTGCCTGCTGCCGTACTGAAACTCCAGAGGCTTGCTCAAGGACATGCCAAATGCCCACAAAACAAAAAAGCAAAACAAACTATACAAGCATAATTCAACTGAGAATCTGCATACCATGGCAATGACAACCATGTTGCAAACATGAAACAGGTAATTATCGCCATGGATTTCGCGGCACAAGTCGCACACTGCATGACCAGTGCAGCCCTGCTCGCCTTGCTGTAGGCCGCCCTGGAAAGGCCCACATCCACCGGCGCCGGTGAGGCGGTGGGGCTGCCCCGAGGGCTGGCTCCAGGGTCTCTGTCTGAGCCCCGGGGGCTGTTGTCAGAGACCCGCGGGCTGTTGTCCGAGCCCCTGGGGCTGTTGTCAGAGCCCCTCTTGCCACGTGGGCCTAGGCAGACAAACAGGCGGCGCAAGTCTGAAGAAAAATCATACATCGAAAACCGTTTCCGGGATGCGAACCAGTGGCATAATGGAGCCACATGCGGACAGTGGGTTTAATCTTGTTTAATTTGCTCACACCCCGTATTCGAGTCAGACATTTTTTGAGCAGGCCTCCCAATTGTTGCCTTGCATGGCTTGGCACTCTTGGGGGTTCCTATCCCAAACAAGCAAGTTGTCTTTTTATTGAGGTATGCAGTCAGCCTTTGATCACCGCGAATTGCTGCTGGCACCCATCTGCAGCCAGGCAGCTGGATGAAGACGGCCTGTTGTTCGCTGAAATTTGGGGAACGCCCACCCATGTATATGCAACAAGCCACGCCCTTCCACCAGCAATTGCCGACGGACGTGGAACTGCACACACCGTGTTTTTGAAGACCATCTTTTGGAAAATGCGACCCGCGCACTTGAACGTTTGTTTCTGGGAGGGTACCTGACTTGGGATTGAAATCATAGCAGCAAACCTTGAGACGTGGGTGAAGGAGAGCTGACCGAGTTGTTGCGTTGCCCCAGTTCTATAGGAACTTAAACTTAAAGCCCCTTGTCTTCATGGCGTGTTTTGTGCTCCAGCCCCACCATCAAGCGTGCTTCTTCTTGCTTCACAAAAACCGGCGCTTTGCGTGCGCGCACGCTTTTAAGATCTTTGAAGAGGGAACCCACCAGGCCCCCTGCCCCTTCTGGATGATTAGTTCCTAGCCAGCAGAAAGGTGTTTCGAAAAATGTGATCTGTATGACTGTATGATGCTTGCCCTGATTTAGTAGTTTGCAACTCACCAGGCGGGCAAAATGCCCCCCGACACCTTAGAACAAACCGCACTCAACAAAGGTCTGTCCCAAGCAGAAACAGTTCAAACCAGTGCCGCCTAGAATTCAGGCAAGCGTCATCCTTTCGCGGTCAGATTGTGGCTGTGTTGTGCTGCTTCTTGTTTCCAATCGCCGGCTTTTGGCCATGTGCGCGATTCACTGCAGGGTAGTTGCTTGACAGACCGGCTGGCTTTACATCATTTGGTCATACAACTTAGGGCCTAACTGGACGAGGAAGCAACAGACTGAAACCTATATGTAAAATTGAACCAGGCCAGACCTGTAGAAGGTCACTGTGACACCATGAGCGCACCACATCATTGCCGAATGCGCAACACTGGAGAACCGCGTGGACACCTGAAGACGCACATGGGCAAGACGCCATACGCCGGCCTGAACAAGAATTCACCACCCCTTTGAGACATTCCACCCGGAAATGGCCAAGTCCGGCACTAAAAAACTAGCATGCAAACAAACGACCCCGATGGCCCACAACCCACAACCTGCCAACACGGCACGAAACATCAAAAACAGGTGCCATTAGGCCATCAACCTATCCTGGTTGGCCCCAACTGCCAAACCAAATGCCCCGTTCGCGAAGTTGAGCGCCTCGACGGGCTCTTGATGTGCGAGAAGTTGCCCTGCGACAAAGGGGCCCCCTTTCGCAACACTGGCATCCTTCCGTGCGGCAACTCAAGGAAATCCCCAAAGAGTATCCCTATTTTGTCGACCACCCAAAAGTGCATTTTGCAATGGCAAACAAATCCCGCCTTGTTGGGAGAAACAAGCCCTACAACGGAGAGAACACAAAAAACATCTTGAGGACCCCTCCGTACATCACATCATCCCAATCTTTGAAATACCGGCAAACACGTTGCTATTTGCAGCCCAGCAACAAAGGAGTAAACCAAAAGCAACAACTACACACGAGGGAACAACAGCAAAACAATGCCGAGAACTGTAAACGAGTAATCCATCATCCATCTCAACCAACCCGATCTTCCACTCCCTTCAGGCACCACACCTAGCCATAGTCGCAAAGGCACCACTCTATGCTAAACACCAGTCATAGCAAACACCTCAACCTTAACGTTTGCCTCATGCATGTCCAACTACAATTTCCTTGAACACCGAGATAAACTGGAACATCCATACTCTTCCACTGACAACCCCGGTTGAAAGACTATTTCACTTTTGGAAATGGGTCTGTGCTCTTCCATGTCTGTTGGTGGGAGGGCAACTAGGTGACCAAACATGGATTCTTACAAGTTGGGTTCTGGGATGCACACATCATTGTCCTGCTGCGCAGGCAGAACCCACTTGATAAAACCCATTCAATTGAGCCACAATCAAAACACGGTACTAAAATGGCGAACCCAAAGCCATGCTTCAAGAATTCAGAAGGCGGATATCCGCAGCTATTTATGGCCGGGATTGGCCCTAACCTTCATCTACCCGGGTTTTGAGCACGTGGCTCGTATGAACATCTCCTATGCTTCCTGGTCTATGGGTGGTACCATTATGGGTGAACCTCTCATTCATCCCTTCCACACGTTTTTCTGAGGTTTGCCCAGCCAAGTCAAAACTCCTCTGGCCAACTTGCAAGAACTGAGGCCAAGGCATGCTTCACCTCAAGCACCGATGCGGAGGCGCGGCGGGGAGGCATCGCCTGCCGAGTAGGGGAGGGGAGGGAAGGGAGAGGGGCTCCAAATCCTAACAACCCACCCGGAAAATGACACAAGAGGAAATGGCAGGATGAAATGAGTCAGGATTGCTTTTGAACAAGCCAGCTCAATATTGCAAGGTAAAGCAACCACATCCAGCCACAGAACCCTCGTAAATTGCAGCAATTTACATGCTTTCAAGTATTTTTTGTGCTGTCATCAGATCCCCTGCTGAAAGTTAACGTTGAGTGCTTTGAACAGAAACCCCACTAAACCCTAAACACCTGAGAACCTAAGGGCGGGGGCTGGGAACCGCCAAGTTCTTTATTCGCTTTTCTCCGGAGCCTCGGATCAAAGATTGGTCTACTGAGTATCTTCCTCTTTGGAGTTCCATCTTAACTTGCAGCAGCGTAAACCTGGCTTCAACAACAGCACTCCTTTGCAAATGCCCAAGGTTCACCTGCTGGCCAAACCAGCTTTCGCTTTCACCAATCAAACATGAAGAGCAACAACAGAGTCAAGGTACACATCAGGCTCCCTACATGTTCCCCTTACACATCACCCTATGGAAGGAAACCCACGTGCACTACCGGAGACCCGGCTCCAGGTTTATGCTGCAACTGCTTAAGTCAAAGGTGAACGGGGAGGGACAACCTCAGCTTTGATCAAGCCTGTAGGAAATGAGCAGCTGAGCAAACTTGGCCAATGACACCTATTGTGGGCTTCTCACCAAAATCATGCATGTCCATTGCAAGGCCGACTAAGTGAGGGCCGGATTTCCCCTTGAATGGGACGTGACCAGCGGCTTCCAACATGAGATCGTGACCCGCCCGGGTGCGGGTAAAAGCGACGACCTGAAAAAGGGGACCCGCCGAAACAGGCGGGAATTCGTGGGTGATTTGGCTGTGGGTCAAATAGGTACAAATGGAACCCTTGGAAACATGGACCATGCGGTCCGCTGGTTTAATTTTGACCCATACCCTTTTGGTCCCACGGACAAACTAAAGTCCATCACCTGATGTTCGCCCAAGCCCGCGCCTGAGCTGCTCCCAAACTTGGGCACCATGGAAAGCTGGTGGTCGAGGTTCAGCAAAACGCACGAAGCCGATCACAACATGTGTAAGAGTAACATGCGTAAGACTAACATGTGTAAGACTTGCTCCTTTGATGGATCATCTTCCAACTTCACCTCGTTTTCTTGCCACCTGCTTTGCACTGCGTCTTGGCCCAGAGACCTTCTGAGGGGCTACGCCGATGGGGGATCAGGAATCTAAGAGTCATGGGCTAAGACGGCAGCCAGAAACTATCTTGAACAGCTGGCTGGGCGCGACCGAGCCGAGAACGTTTTGCTTGTGAGGCCCAGGGCCCCGGAAAATAGCACGCGCCACCTTCTTGCCAAGAGCGGAGTGGACAAGGGGTTTTGGAAGACTCCCGTCCCACTGCAAAGCCCCCTGTCCACTTCCATGACTAAAAAAAAAAAAGTCCCTCTGAAAAGGTGCCTTGTCCATTTCCATGACTGTTTACAAAAAGGTGCTCCGATGCATCGGGTGCAGCTATTGTGTCTGTCCGTCTGGGCTTTTTTGGGTTTCGTGGCTGCAATGCTCGGCCTCCGTGAATCCAAGCGTAGACGCCCTGGAAGACTGAATGCCCTGACCATCTGTTGCAAGCTTCCCATCTTCAAAGCGCCATCCCTGACTCGGGATTTGACTTCCAGTCACCAAAGCAGCGATACCACGTGTTCTCCTGGAGTTCCCTTGTTTTGGGCATTCGACCCTGGTAGCTGGTGACTCGTGCCTGGTGTTCTGGCTCTGCATTTCTGGGGCCCTGGGCTATGACTTTTGAAAAGGCGCATGCCCCACGTGGCGATCGGCAGATAAAACCCTTTTCCTTTTGCCTCTGAAGACTCAATGGGTTGTCCCATAAACAGATTGCCTCCTCAGATTGGTCACCCTCTGCGGTTGGGTTTCAAGCCGCCCAGCGGTCAGCTATCCCCAAGCAATCAACGCGCCCTTCCAGGCACTGGTTGCAGCCCCATGAATTCAACGGCGCTTGCTTTGGCTTACAACTTTACAACTTCCTCACAACTCCGTGTCTTTTGTTCACCGAAAGTCGCACCCAGCGCCTTGATGTTTCCAAAGTCCAAGGCCCAAGACAAGCGTCGCAGCTTCGCAGCCCGGTCCTCCTTGCCAAAACAGAGCCTCGGAGCCTGGCGAAGGAGAACCGCGGCTGGGACCCACACCTCCAGTGGCCGTGGGGTAGCGAAAGGACGCCCTTCCTTGTGGTAGTCTATTTTGACATAAGGCACGGTCAAAATTATTTACTTACTTATGGCCGTTTCGCTACTTAGTTTGAGAGTCCCCTATTGTTTTCCAGCGTTTCCATCGCTTTCCAGATTTTATTTTTTTTGAGAGTCCCCTATCGTTTGCCATTGTTTTGTGCATGTTCACAATATCAATGACACGCCGAATGCTAAACTCAACAGAAGTAATTTTGACGGTACTTCACATGGAAACCTTGCAAAGAAAGAAACATATGTCTGGGAGGTGAGGATGGGGGACTGCCTAATTGGGGATGGCCCACTTTCGTTTCACTGAAAATGCTCATCCCAATGTGCATTGCTAAGTCGAAATAATGATGAGATCCTCAATCAATCAATCAATCAATCAATCAATCAATCAATCAATCAATCAATCAATCAAATAAATCAATCAAATCAATCAATCAATCAATCAATCAATCAATCAATCAATCAATCAATCAATCAATCAATCAATCCAATCCAATCCAATCCAATCCAATCCAATCCAATCCAATCCAATCAAATCAAATCAAATCAAATCAAATCAAATCAATCAATCAATCAATCAATCAATCAATCAATCAATCAATCAATCAATCAATCAATCAATCAATATTTCCTTGTTCAATCAATCCGTTTATGATCCGCACAAAATTCAAGCGGTAGTGCAGTGCATTATATGGCGGTTGCCCTGTTCGAGGTGAGTTCAACCCGAAGGAGTGTTTCATTTCACAGGCAACACCATGCAATTCTCACCCCTCGGTTGGCAGTGGGATGGCGGGGGAACCACCTCATGTGACCCCCTACTGCGGCGAGCTTGCCATGAAAAGCGGCGTCACCCCAAACAGTGGTCCGGACTCCCAGGGATTGCCAAATACCCTTTTTTGTTGAGGCATCGTTCAAGCAATAAACTGCCGACGTTCCATGATCCCTGCAAGGAAGCTCAAGAAACGCAAAGGCATAATTTTGATGGCTTCAGGGTGCAGACTACAAACCCGACCAGGGCAATTTCCCATGACAAAATTGGCAATTTTCCCACAACCATGGTAACCGTCAAGTGCCTGAAACCAAAATATTGCCCTCTAAAAGGTGTTTCAACATGGCTTAAAGGGAAACCATCCTCCACAACCAACCATGCCTCACTCCCTGAGTGGACTGACCACAAAAAGTCTAGACTAGTTTGTGTGCCCTAAACTTATACTCCCCTGCAAAACCTGCAAAAAAGAAAAACAACTAAAGTTCATGAACTCAGGGAGTTAGATGCGAAATACCTACTGGGCCCTTGTGGCGCGCCTTCAGCGGCCCCGGGCAGCTCAGCTACGGGGCCCAAAGAGGCAGCCAGCGCCACCTCTCGGAGACAGGTCTGCGGGCGAGTGCCAGTTTTGGGGGCCGGAAAGGGTGGGTGTTGGTTGGTTGGGGTTGGTTGGGGTTGGGGTTGGTGTTGGTTGGGGCTGGTTGTGGGTCGGGTTGGGTGAGTTGGGCTGAGTAGTTGGGTGCCTGGATGGTTTTGGATGGCTTTCCGGCGGTTGACATTTGGGCGGTGGTTGTTTGTTGCTCAGATTTGGGATTGACTTCCAACATCTGGAGGTTTCAATGAGGCGGTGGCTCGGCCTTTTCGAGGGACCCGATTTCGTGAGACCTCTTTGAGAGAAACCTCGTGTCCCCTGGCCGAGGGGCCAGTCTGGAAGCTCTGCGAAGACCCGGCACTAAAAGCAAAAGGCTGACAAGGCTCCATATGAAGGAAAACTCACCTTAAATGGGCAAAAAAGGTGATGTTTAAAACCGCCAACAAAGGAAAATATAATATAGGAACCCTGGGGACCAGGGCCACCTGGGATCGGGCTGGTCCAGCGGATTGGCAATTCCCGCCCGCGACCCTGCCTCGATTCGAAAGTCAAGCGGCCTCAGTGCTCACAGGCTTGCCGCACTGTTCCGCCCTTTTCACGTCCCAAAAATCGACTTGGGTACTCCGAGTACTCCCCATAATCCTAACATGGAAGCTCTCGGTACCCTCTCGGACAAGAACGGCTATGCCCATGAAGCGGTGCACAGCTGGCCCGCCACTTTGGCATTTAAATTCCCAAAACATCGACCTCATCCGAGATTTGGAATGCTGTGGACAGTGCCTAGCACGGATGCCTAGCATAGGCTCCCGACAGGCACACATCAAGCTCCTCGCACGAGAATTCCGAAAAAGGACCGGTGCGCCCGCCGGCCATGAGGCAAAAAAGGGCGCCGTTGTTTTGGAGTCGGCGGTCTGAGGTTGCCCAGGCAAGGTTTCTGCCCCATACTCTCATAGAGCTAGGGTCCAGCTGCGAATGCCAGGGTCCAGCTATGCACCAGCCAGCCAGCTAGTGACCAGTGCATGGAGAGGAGTCTTGCATTTCAGTTGCCCCCTACCGTTGCACATTGCAAAGCCGGCCGCTTGCCAAAAACTACAATCACATTTTGGGGAACGGACTCAAAGGGCCTTGGCAACCACAAAACAGCCACCACTTGCCGACTCGGCGAGCCCGTCCTCTGGACCTGGCCTTGGTAAGGCAAGCTTCCAGAGAGAGAAGGGGAAGCTAAGAGTTGGTATCCTTCAGGCGTGCCTCCAAATTTCAGATTTGCTTTCTCCAAAAGCTTAGGCCCCCTGAATTGCTCGAATGCGCTAATAATATGGAATGCACTAGGTCCTATCGTGCATTTTACTCTCAAGCCTGTTGCATACCGTGCGCGAATCAACAAGAGCTGCAGGGAAGAAGTTCAAGAATGGTTCCAGCTGCAATCCACTTAGCAAACCTTTGGTCGCCTACGAAGTATCAGCGCTACACAAGCTGCTTGGCACACGCAAGCAGGCTTGAAGAATCGTCCATCGCTGAAAAGTTCGCGGTTTTGTCAGAAATGAGCAGAGCTAGCTAATAGTTGAGCAAAAGCACGCTACTCCCGCCCGCCACAACAAGGTCTCGCCAGCTCACGCACAAGCTGCAAGCCACAATCAACGTACTGGCCGGGCTCCAGCCCTGAGAAGAGAGAGCGTGTCCAGTCAATTCTGCCGTTGTTTAATTGCCAAGCTGTGAGTGGCTACGTGAACCTACGCGGAGGCAAGCGCTCGCTCACTTTGCTTGTGTTGTCTCACCAGTGAACAGTTGCCTAATGAAAGCCCCGAAGGTGGCTTCCCAAAGGCTGTCTGGGATCTTCAGCGACAGATCCTTCTTGTGAGTGTTCCCTGAGCCGAATGGTGACCCCAGGAAGGGATACAAACAGTTTGACAGGTTTTGCCGAACGCCTTTCCCAGCTCAGGCAGAACACACTGGGAAAACCAGAAGACTGTTTGGTGCTTTTAGGTAAGGGGAACCAACCCTGTGGCATGAATCCTGCTCCACCAAACTCACCACCTGCCACGGCAAGACTTGCATACTGGATGACAGCCACTACCCCAGTCATTGCACCAGGGTGTACCACCTTAGGAGCTTCCCTCAGGATTTGTTCAGGGGAACTGCCTACTGACTGGGCGTTTACGGCTGGGAACGACCCGCAACTAGGGAAAACGTTCCCCCCACCAAACATGAGTCCCCTTTCTTGCCCACCAAGAAAAGATGCGAGGGGAATTGTTTTGTTGACGCTCCTATGCACAAAGGCATTGATTCTATCTGCGAACTCTTGGACATCAGCTACATGGGGATTTATGCCCACCAACCATTTTGGGAGGTGGTCCTGGGCTAAGTGGGGCGTTGCTGGGCTCCGCGCCGTTTCGCCTCAGCCAAGTGCAGGGAGTAGCGCAAGTAGCCGAGCCTCGGAGTGAATTGGGCGGTCGCTGGTTTCAACCTTTTGCTGTGCAGCTGTGAAAGCAACTCGCGGTTGAGATGAGCCACAGCCGATATTCATTGTGGTCCCAACTGACATGGGCCCTGCCACTCTCACCAGCACCAACAGGCATGGCTGTGTGGAGCAATGCGCACAAGATGGACCTATGTACAGCGCAATGCGCATTTGTTTCATTCGCCTTTTTGTTGGGACTTGGGTTTTTGCGGTCATGCGACCGCCGTGGTTGGAAATCTCCGACATCAAACCCCTCAATGAACAGGGATCCGGATGCATTATACACCAGAACATTGCAACTCGTAAATGGCGTTTTGTTTTTTTGTTTCCCCCCTGTATTTTGGTGTTGAAAAAACCACATGTTTCAAATGGTGGCAAAATATGAACTTCTTTCAAGGAGCCCTGAACAACCCCGCCAAAAACCTGCTGGAGTTCCGTTCCCTTCCCTTCGCCTTCCAGAAGCACAGCCGACAAAAAACAACCCAACCAAACGGACCAGCCTTGGACCCAGAAAGTCGGACGCTGATACAGACCCAAACAACAATTGCCGAAGACATACGGCTTCCCAAGGTCAGCAAAACCTGGGGACAAGATCAGGGCCACAAGTCATCAACCCCAAAAAAAAACTGTTAAAATGATAATCTGAGGGCCCAGCCTTCGCGCGAGATGTTGGTCCCTTCTCCTTCCAGGGCCTTTCCCCTTTCCGGCAAAGCCGATCGCCGATCTGAGGTCAAAGCGCCTCATCGGAGCGGACCTGGGCATCATCTTGGAAAGGAACTCAGCTGAGGCAAGGACGCCCAGCCCCACACAGGTTGACACCAGATGGTTTAGGGATGTTTAGGGTTTAGGGATGGGCCTATCTGTCTTGCGCGTGGCTTTTTTTGGGCTGTTTGAAAGGGACACCGCAAAAACTTCGCATCTTCCGCAGCCAAACAGGGGCGGCTCACCTTTGGTTTGGCAAGAAACTTAGGCACCCGCCGAGAGGCTCGCAAAGCTCATGAGCATAGCCCAGGTCCCATCATTGCCCTGCGCTTCAAAATTAAAGACGTGCGGTCGTCCCCCCGGGAGCAGGCGCGAGCTCAAAGCCATCTGCAACATACGTCAGTGTCGGTATGAGGCACGTGTGTTAGCCAGGCCCTCAGGGTTCAGAGTTTACAGTGATACTTTGCCAGGATCTAGCTGAATGAGCTTGGCTTGTTCTGCTGTTTTGGGGCTCGACCTGACACAAACCAAAGCCAACCCAAACCCGCCCAAAGTCCACCATGAAGCCGCTCAGCAGGAAGCCACACCTTTATGAGCCCAAAACAGGCACCGTAGGAAAGCCAGAAACCCAAGGCTGACCAAACAACTCTGAGCTGCACCCCCAAGTCAGCTGCAGGCCTTTGAGCGATGCATATGGAGGATTTCCCGTACGGAGGCCTGGTGAAAGAGCTGGCCACGGCTGGTGGAGAGGTCCCCTGTGCGACCGTAGAGGTCCTGTCACAGGCCCCCAAAGACGGACAAAGGGAATGATAGAAGGAACCTACCAATGGAGGGAGAGGATGAGAAAGCAATGGACCCTTGGGCCCCCAAAAACGGCCCTTCCTTTGGGTTCCTCTTTGCTCGGCCTTAAGAAAGCGACCAGTTGGCAAGCGCAGCTGGGATCTGTGTCCTGGATCCTCTGCGAGGCATTCAGCCTTGGATTGAAAGGCCCGAAAAGACTCGCGCGACTGCATGGAGTTGTGCTCCCTCTCATGGTCGTCGGCAAATAATATTGGGTCTTGTTGTTCTTCTTGGGTGCTCTATTAAACAATATGTTGAACGTACGTAAGCTGCGGCTCTTCGCGTCGAAGCAGCTGAACTGCCTTGCTTGTAAACCAAGATCGCTAAATGCAGCCAAGTGCCATCATTCATTGAATAAGTCAAGTTTGAAGGCGTTTGCAAGAACCTGAAGCATTCAACCAGTACCCTGATACATCCTGCCTCTGTTTTATTTCTAAGCCCTGGCTTGGGGTCTTGCTTGCGCAGCTGGGGTCTCCATTTGTGCCAGAATCACAGTCTGCTTGGCGTGGCCAGGACTTACTTTCAGAAACCAACAAAGAGAGGCACTGCGTTTTGTAAGGGAAGCCATTTCAGTCTGGCAACTTCCGGTGGAATCTGGCAGTAACTTTGCCTTGGGTTTGCCTTCCAAACACTTACCTTCCAAAGCACTTAACGGCAAGACCGAAACGCCTCGCTGCCAGGCAAAACTGCTTTGGCAATTCTGCCGTTCACAGGCAAAGGCCCGCCCGCTCCCAGCGAAATCGTTGAACTCAAAGCTGGGCGTGCCGGCAGGCACTCCAAAGATACGCCAGACCTGCCAGGCTAAGAGAAGCCAGGCCTCACTACGTGGCCAAGCTGCGGCCATCAATTCCCTGAACAGTGGCAAGTGGGTGGTAAGGAGCCCCTGGCAATATTCCGAACTTGGTGGCTCTTGGCTTGGTTTGCACCTCAGGCGACACCCATGCCCTCACTTTCCCCAGATTCGCCAGAACTTGGACCTGCAGGCCAGAAGTACATGGTTGTTCCTATTTTTGTGTTGAGGGGAGCTGTCGTCGACCCTCTTAGGTCGGCAATACACGAGTTCGCAGTATGAACCTTGGTGTCTGCATCTTGCCACAGGAGTTGCAGCACTTACCCCTAATTTCTGCATACTACCCGAAAAAGGTAGTAACCAAACGCCACAAGGAGGAGCACACATTGTATAGCCGTGAGATGTCGTCTATCGGGACGACATAGAGGCGCCCCTCAAAACCAACCGCGCCTGAGCGGCGTGTTTTCGCGCATCTCGACGAGACAAGGTCCTGCGGCCTCGCGGTGCTCCGCCGCCCCATGGACTTCCAAGGTAGGCTTCTGGAGGGTGCCCCTTGGAAAAGCCGAGGGTACGACAAGGACAGGGCTCCCTATACTTCCCCTTTAACATGACTCCACCAAAAGGCCGGTCATCTTAAATTGGCCCAAAAGAGCGATGTCTAAAATCACCAAAATGGGAAATATAGGGAGCCCTGAAGAATGAGCCCCCTAAACAAGGCCTCATCAGGGGCTTTTGGAGGGCCATGACCAAAAGCGTACTGGCGACACAGACCTGCCCACCAAGCAAGCCACTGCCAAACCGGCCCGCCAAGCCGCAGCTAAATCAGCCAGCCAACCAACCAGCAGCGCAAACCGCGTGTTTTTGGCAGGAGCAGCTCCCTAAAACAGCGGGCACATGCGGGCATGCAAAAGTGACCCCGAGAGGAAACAGAGTTTTACGGGGGGCAAAATGAAGATCGCGTGGACGCAGTGATGCAGTGATTCTTGGCATGTTGCAAGTGGTGCGGATGCTCCGCTCTCGTGATTACCCAAAACGCCAAGGCAAACCCTACACAAGCCGCTCCTCTGCGCTCGCCGCATGGAGGACGTTCATGGCCATTGTCACCGACCTGGGCTCATGGAACTTTGCTCTCTCGGGTTCTCTGTAAACATCACCCCGCCAAAAGGACACAGATTCCATCTCGCTGCTGCACTTGTGCAAAACGCTGGCAACTCTGCCGAAATCAGTGGAAAGCCCCCAAGCGGCCCTTCGAAACCAGCATGCTCCCTTTGTCACCCTCCACTCCATGAAAAGATCTCCTAACACGTTGCCCTTGAAACGACTAAAGAAGCACTGGCAAGTGGAGCCTTCGCAGCTTGGGCCTCTCTTCTGAGCCAAGCCTTTCACTGGCTCGCTTCTTAAACCATTGCTAAAGATTGTTTTTGCCAAATGGTGGGGTTGATAGAAATATATCCCTTTGTTGGCAAGGGTTCCATCAAAGACTTTTTTGGGCAACTTCCACATCTCTATTAATGACCTCACACAAGGCAACAGCATGCACTTGCCATAAATAAGCTAAAGGGCTACACCGAAATGTCTGGCACCGGGACCGGGCAAGACCATTGGATCCAGCAAGTGGGGAGCGCGGCGAGCCAACCATTGCACCTAATTAAGCTTAAACTGATCCTTTGTTGGGACATGCGCAACAGCACCAGGGAGGCTGGGGCCATCCGGCTAGCTCTATGCAAAACTATCTAAGAGGCTAGTTACTAGTTGAGTGAACCAAACACACATGCCTTCGCAGCAGAACGTGCATCCGAAATGCCAACTTGTGTATCACCAAGAAGGAGTCTGTCAGACTCTCGTTCAAGCCCTGCACCTTTTTCTGTCTTGCGAAAGCTGCTCTCTCACTCTCTCTCCGTGTGTCCACTGGGATCCACTGGCTACTGTGCTATGGTCTCGGTCACTTGGCCTTTGCTCGAGAAGCATTTGTCTTGCGCTCCGGCGACGTCTTGTTGTCTCCCGACGTGGCATTTCTTGTCGCATCTTCAAGCTGATCATCGCACTTTTTCAAGCAATTGCGGGTCCGTACGTCCAGCTTACCCTTTCCGATGTCTTCTTCACTTTTTTCCGCTCTTCCAAGCACTTGCGCACACATTGCCTATAATTATGGCCTTCTCGTGTTTCGTAGCGCTTTCCACCATAGTCATAGTCTTCACGGATGTACTCCTGCAAATCCTCCGGGAATTGCTTTCTCAAAGGTGTTCGTTCCGTGTCATGCATCTTCATACTTTGCCGCAAACTCCCACCGATGCAAAGGAAGACCACGGCAATGCCTGCAAAAAAGCACGTGCCAATGCGCGTGCATCTCTTGCTGCCCGAATCTGGCATTGGCACGAAGTCCCCGCCGGCTCCTCGGACCAAGAGTGCCCCTCCAACAAGTGCCCCCAGCAGCAAAACTGGATAACTTGCGGCGACACTGACGCCTGCACCAAATGACACTACTTCAGGCACAACTTCCATGACCAGCGTCGGAGCTTGCATGACAAGCGCTGCCATTCACCCGAAACAACACTTTGGTTTGGTTGGCCTTGATGTGAGTGGCTGCGGAGGCTGAATCACGTTACGTAGGCCTAGGCCACGAGGAAACAGGGGAACGAAGCCGAACTATAGGCGATGCATCGGCCAAGCTAACTGGAGTCCAATTCTACGGCCTCGGGAAGCCCGTATAATGATATTCTAGCCCGTATTAAGCCCGTAGGATGCAGTGTTTGAATGTCGGATCAGCACCGTGCCCGTGTGCTGGGAAACTCCAAGATCACCGCAGTCGAGCATGCTGCGTTGTAGTGTTGTTGGTTCATGTAGAAAGGATACCACGCATCGTCGTCTTTGTTGCGGAATCAAAGTGCTCAGCAAAGACTTGCCCTCGCGCATATGCTCTTGTATCGTGTCATGTGACATGTGGCTTGCCTTCCTTGATTCATTTCTGAAATTCTACCATGCCATGCACCTCATGCATCAAAACAAATGAGCATTGCACATTGGACCTGTGGTTGTTGAAATTGTGCGCTGATTGGACGAGCTCCTGTCTTGCAACTGTCGTCAAGGATGGATGTATCAATCAAAACCTCAGCGAGCAGCTGCGCCAGCGCAAGGCCATATGCTATGGTTGATTTGCACATATTGCGTAGGACTTGCCCTGAAACTTGCCGCGGTGTTCGGATTGTTCACTTGCAACCTGTAAAACCACTGCACCCTCTTGCGGCTCGCTGACAGCATGGCCCCTGGTGCAGTGGCAGCAGTGATGGCATCTCAGATACGGACAAGCAGCCGAACTCCAGCTCATGCAAGTAATGGTCCAGCCTCTGCGCTGCAACTCCGGCGATTCCGAGGCAAGCAGGCCACCAGTCCGCAAACTGACCACCAAACCAGGCAGCCAATAAGCTGACTAGCCAACCAACCCACCAAACAAACGCCCTTCAGAGAAATTGGCATCTCTCAAAATAGAGAACCACCCCCCGGGAAAAAGAAAATAAAAATAAAACAAACAAACTGATAAAACATGGTGTCCCCTTCAGAAAGGGTAACCTCCAAAACACACATCCATATATGCATCTGTTGGCCTTCTGGGCTCCTAAGATCATGGCTCATCTATACATATAAAGTGGGTCTGTGTTTTTGGTTGCGCGGAGTGTCTTCAGGTTGGTCTAAGGAAAAACAAAGAGGAATGCCGCAATGTTGAGGAGGTCCACCTGTCTTGACACCTCCCAACTGGGTCTGAGCGTTGATTGGAAATGGATGTTTTGGTGGAAAGTACAAATGAATAATCCGACTTGAGCAACAGCCAACCCTCTTTGAAGGGTGCTCCCCATCAAAACTCATGCCCAAATCACATTGTCGGTCCCACAATTTGACGGTCCCCGAGATGGAAGAGTACTTATTGCTTCCTGCGCGGACTGGAAAGAATGAGGGGGCTCATTTCAATCCGGCACTAACTTCCAAAAGGCAGTACCAAATGGGCTGAGCAGGCTCGCTCCTTTCCAGCGCACATCCTGAGGAAGCTTCTGGCCCAATTACGTATTGCCATCCAAGTGACACCCCAAACGTGCTAGGTGAACAAACCCTGCCACTGTCTTTCATAACCCCTGGAAACAACACCAAAGCTCACTTCGCTGGAACAAGCCAACAAGAAGTCTGAAATTTTCGTTCACCAACGTATGAAGTCCAGGAACTCAGGTGACTAAATCATGGGCTCAGAGCTTTCTCTCTGGGCCGCCCCGCAGCTCAGAGTCCAGGCTGTTCGCCTGAGTGACACCCCCAAAGCTCCGGCGCCTGGATAAGCCTTTCTGCAATACCAACCAATGTGGGGACATGTGTCTTATCCGGGGTCCCTGAGGCGACCCCCCAACAACCCACCCCCCCATTCAAGGCATTGTTACATGGATACCTCCAAATTTATCTAATTCACTCTAAAGCACTCTAAAACACTCTAAACCACTCTAAAAGACTCTAATACACTCTAAACCACTCTAAATTGACTCTACATCACTCTAAACCACTCGAGTCACACCTATTGTGCTCACACATTGCCAAAAAAAAGAGTAAGACATTGTCCTTGGGATGACAGGACTGGTCACAATAACATCAGAAGCAAACATCCAAGAAGATCAAGAAGCACACAAAGGGTTCCTGAATGTCGCCCCTGATTTCTTTTACTGGCTTACCAACACTTGTGTGTTTTGCAGAAAATAGGTAGCAACACGCTGTTGAATTGGAGGGTCGGTCCCCAGAATCAAAATGGGAAAAGGGCTGAGGTGTGCTTGGAAGCTTCCAACCACTACCTCTGAATTGGTTCTCGGTTGTTGGGGGGTCACCTCAGGGACCCCTGATATGACTCACTTCTCCAACCACGGCTGTTTTCAAAATCCCAAGTGCTGTCCAAAATGCAGCCGTTGCGGGATGCTGGACTGGGCGTGAAACAAAAGCCAACCGCCCGAGAAACGGAACGAGCTTCCGCCGAAGCAACCTTGCAAGCCATTACATTCAGTGACTTGGCGCGAAATTATTGGCGGCCAGCTGGAAGCAACGAAGACTTGTTCCGAACGAAACAGGGCCCAAGACAAACCCTCAATCAGCCCCATGCATGTTGTCCTGACAAATTGCCTTGATGCAAGCCGCGTGTGCCAAGATCCGCTTGTCGTACCGCGAATAAAGCTGCTTTTCTCTGCAATCCACACGCTATCCGAATAGTTTCTCTGACTTAGGTGTCCTTTTGGAGAACCCGATGGATTGCATTGGTGAATAATCGGAACCAAGCTCAAACCACTGGAGTCCATCTATTCGGAAGTCAAATGAAACCAAACTGAAAACAGCGGAATCCGCCGAGTTTCAACTAAACTGACCCAAAAGGGACACCTATGTCCTCTGCCCTCACCGCGCTTTAAGCGCATCAAAGACCTCTATGCGCAAGACCGCAGGCACGGCTCGGCCTGCTCGACCATGGCCACAGCGTGCCCCCCCAAAGAAGAAGCAAGTAGGGCATCCTAATAGAAGGCCGCTGCACTGCAAAAGACACATAATATCATAATAACTATCTCGAGTGCAGGGCTCAACGGCTCGAATGCATAGTTGCAAGTTGCAACACTACTACTTGCGGGGCCCTTCGCTCACACGTGAAGAAGCAAAAGTACAAAACTTGGAGGATGTTCCACGCACAAACCTCGAAGCCCAAGAGGGATCTGGAAGCTTTCCAGGTCGCTTGCTCCGCCTGGGGAAAACCTCACTCCCCAGGACAGCCCGTCCTCAGAAGGATCCTTGGGATGCCGCAGGCAACATGAAAGCCAAGTCAGTGTGCTGGTTGGGCCAACCCACCACAAAAGTACCATCACGTAAACCAACCGATTCATGGCTGCAACTGCTGCGCTTCAAACATGGGAAGGCAAACACAGAAGGAAACATTGCCAAACGATTCCTCGAAGTGAGGTAACATAGGCACAAAGAAACAAACGAGGTACTGCAACAGGCCTTGTCCTCAAGTAAAAGCATGGCAGCATGGACCTCCCTGCCAACCTTGCGGGATTCCCGAGTAAGGGACCTGCATTGCGGGGAAGTCCGTCCGAGTAGGCAATGAACTTCTTCCCAAAATTCATGCTGCCAAGTCGCCCCAGTCTTTTTTGCTTCTCATAAATCTCCTGCAGTGCACGCACGAAAGCGCCCGATGCAAGCAGCATCGACTTCTGCTTGCCAAAATCGCTCCACTCTGCTAGCTTCAAGTGCTCAACAGCCCCTGAAATTTCGAGTGAGTCCCAAAACTAGGATTTAATCTGAAAATGACTTACGCGCTGGGACTATCATCAGCTTATTCTTGGGGCTCCAGGTTGGGTTTGTCTGACGGACGAGCCTTGTAGTCCTTCTCGTAGTAGTTGGGTGGGTCATCTCCTTGGCCAGTTGGACAGGTTTTCATGCGCTGAGCGAAGCGCATTGCAAAGGAGCTGAAAAAACTTGCTGGTGCTCAGTAGGGAGTGAGGGAATGAACTTGGGGATTCCCCTAAAGGAAGCCACGAGGCATGGCTTGTAGGGTTCATTCCCTCATTCCCTGCTGAGCACCAGCAAGAAAAGAAACTGCTTGGCTGCCATTGGCTCAGCCCAAACATCTGCAAGTGCGCCATTTTCCCACTTGCCAACTCTCAAGGCGAGAGATGCAAGATGAAACACGTGCCTCGTCAAGCCAAAATGCTTTGCTCACCGACCGCAAGAGGTGAGGCCAAAGGCTGGTCAGCCTCCAGTTCGGGAATCCTTTGCTACCAAGTTGCTGAACTGGTTGCTCAGTTCGGCTGGCCTGGCAAGCTGCACTGGACTGCAGAAAAGGGTTCTGGTGCCATGCTGTCGTGACCAGGCCTGCACCCCTAAAAGTAGAATTAATTATAATTAGTAGATAATCCAAGCTTGGACAAACTATGGTTTAATCAATTCCATCTTCCTCACGGAGGGAGGGGGGGTGACTACTATGTGTCATCCCAGCAGATTCTTTGGAATGACCACAACTTGAGCGACCGAAACGAGACCCTCCCCCCACAAGGCCTCCAAGGAAATCGTCGGGCGTCGTACCTCGAGGCAAACCAGTCTTCCAGCAAAAACGCCAAGCGCCCTCTGATACCGTTCATATACTACTCAAGTTCAAATTTACGAACTGGAAATCTGATTTCATTGAGACAATAGATGCATATTAATATGTATATGTAGTATATGTCTAGTTGCTTGCATTCTTGCAGCAGTTCAAAAAAAAGCTGTTCTGGCTGGCCTTCCGCCATCCGCCCACCGCCAAGTCACACATAGACCACATCTGTGTCAAAGGTGTCAGGCTCGTTGCCCTCTCCTAGGGCCAGCCGAACGAAGACAGGACGGATGCTGGATGAACGATGCCTTTTAGCAGCAGCAGGGATCCTTACATTATACACCTGAACATTGCCTTGTAAATTGTGGTTTCCCTTTATTTTGCCATGTTTCAAATGGGCAAAATGTATCTTTTAAGGAGCCCTGAGCAGGAAACAGGATTTGTCATAAAGAAGCCAAGGAGAGCATAACCAAGCAGCATGGAGCTGGGTGTTATTCAGTGGGATCCGGCAAAAAGAACTTGTCTATCCTTGTGGCTCCTTCGGGACACATGAGTTCAAACCCATGGGTGATTCAGCTGAGCACACCTTCTTCCAGTGGATCAGGATGCAGGGGGCACATTGGGGGTTGTCCTTCTCCGCATGCCAGGGCTCAACGATTTGAAACGGGTTCTTCAAATGGTATTGCTGTCAGTTTCCCCGTGTTCGCTCGAGAAAGCGTACCTCCGAAAGGGGTATGCTCCTAAACACCATTCACAAACCTAAAACACACATGTTGGTGGAGTAGTCGCCTGAGACATCCCCGTTTGGGTTCCATGTTTATTTTCTCGACCGTAGTTGGCTTGCTTTTTTTCCCCTAACGATCGAACGAAACACTTCAGCCAAGGCGCCATTGACCAGCTTCACCTTACCTTAGTCAAGTCAAAAATCTGCAAGCTTTACTTAGCCTTCTTTAGTGATCTTCAGCCCTTGCTGTTTGCTGGGCTGTTCCTAGCTTGTCATAGCTTTAGCTAGCTGTTGGGTTGTTTGCCCAAAGAGGCAGTGTTTGAAGGGATGTCTCCAGTAACTCTACTAGGTCCTCCAGTAAACAGCTTAGAATAAGGGTACCCTTTGTCCGTAGTCTTGTTTAGTAGGGGAACCCCCCCCCCCCAAAACAAAGGGTAAAAGAGCACTGGGGGACCTAGTCTATGAAACCTAAGGACCTGGCACCAAAAGGGCGTCCCTTGAGCACCTTGACCTCAAATCAATCCACTCGAGGCCGGGCCTTCGCACACCTCCTGGATCAAGGGGAAGTACTTGGAGTCCATACCGCCTGCGCAGCGCGGCTGGCTTCGGCCGGAGGAATTTGGAGCGCCAAGGCTTGGTAGCTGCAACGACCCCTCTGCCGAAAGTGAGTCTAACTCTTTGGTGGGTTCAATGGAAAACCTCTTGATCTAAAGATCCAACCCAATAGCAGTCAAGAATGGAACGGGTTCTGGTGGACGGGTCCCGAATTCCCGGTGCAAAGGGCTCGGCTCCTTCACTTTGGGGGGGTGATCTACCCGGGTCGACATGGCTGACCAAAGAAACATAAATGATCTGGCAAACAAACACCTCCTACTAATTAGTTGGCCAGGGGCAAAGGGAGAACAAGGGGAACGTTTTGGCCTGCGCAAGTGTCAGGATGAGCTGAGACAAGCGCGCTACTGAATATCAGCATGGCCTTCCATACTGAGGCTCGGCCATAACAAATTCAAGTCGCGTTTGTGCGCCCCAGGGCGATCTACTTCTCGCACTTCCGAACGCACATCATGGCCATTTACTAGACCAAGTGAAACAACCACCTTGAGGTGAATACTAACCCAACATGATCCCGGGCAATCTAAGTCCAACTACTGTACTTTCGCTTGCGCGCGCTCAAAGCTTGTGTCACTCCGCCCGCTTTCGGTTTCTCTCGGGGCAAGTGGAAACTTAGAAAGCTAATTAATTTAGCGCCAAGTCATAACTCAGATGCCCAGTGGCCATGGGAAAAAGGGCATCCTTTTTGTGTTGGTTTACTTTTTGATTGGTTGACTTTACAGGAATCGGAACCCTTCCCCCCAAAAAAAGTCAGAGAAACAAAAAGGGGCGGAATCCACTGGGCAAGCTGACTTTCAAGGCGAACCCTTCCCCAAAAAAATCGAAAAAAGGGCACCACTAGGCAACTGGGGCATACCTTTGTTAGTCCCGCGCTTCAGGGCCCAAAAAAACACCCCGCGGAGCAAGTGCATCCTCTAAGCTGCCCTGCCTCGAAGTCCAATCGCAGCACCTCAGTCCGAACCTTCCATTTGCTTAAGCCCCCTGCAAAAACAAAAATCCAGTAGTGATAGATTCCCTTTAATACCAACAAGGGAAAATCTAAAATATTCTTGAGCAAATGGAAGGAACTGGCTTGCGCAGCGATGGCTCTTGGTACACGTCCGGTGAAACGTCGAAACACCTACACGATTTGATCTACACTAGTCAAAAGGGGCTAGCACGGGAGCAACATCAAAACTGCACACCCAACACATTCTAGCGCGTTTGGATGCAGATGGGGGGATGACTCGTGCTCACATGTCTTCTGACTGCTTGTCATGTCACTTGATCCGACTCTGCGAGCTTTGCAAAACTCGTCCTTGTCCAATGTGTGTATGTGTAGAACACATCATCGATAATTGACGGGATTTGCCCTGAGCGCGCGTGAAATCACCAAGCTTGCAAACGCGCACGGACGCATGTTCAAACATCACCGCCTTTCAGGAGGATGCATTGCAAACATCTTACCACAGGAAAGCGCAGTGCAACGGACCAACGGCGCCTCTCCAAATTGCTGCCAGGTAGCGGTACTGTGGGCCTTGTGTGGCTTTCTGCCTTAGCATCGGCTGCCAACTGCATGTGCGCAGAGACTTCCCATACCAAATGTGGACAATCCTTATGACTACTTTGCCACTTTCGAGAGGAAACTGGCCCGTACTATTGTTCACAATCATGGCGTCACATATTGATCCGCATTTAAGGATCCTTGGCTAAATTGTTTCTTCGGGCGCTTTGCTCCAAGGTAAGTTGTCACAATAGTTGAGAGACCTCATACTGCTGGACAAGCTGTAATGGCTGCTTCTGTGTTCAGCTTCGACAAGCGATGCTGATGCTGTCACAGATCAACACCAATTCAGCAAAACAAACAAAAAAAAACATCCGGCGTTCATAGGAACATGATGATGGCTCCCTTCATGGTGAGTCAGGCCACTCGTCGCCACGTTCCAGCAACTAGCAACTAGAAAAAGGACAGCCCGCCATCCTGAACGTCACTACCCGAAGCTTGGAGGGGAACTCTCCGGAGAGGCAAGCCTTCCCCAAACCAGCCCTCCAAAACTGTGATTGAAAGGGACGCGGTTTCCTCAAGATCACCCTCTAAATATTGGCTTCGAGGGAATCCGTTCCGTAAAGAAGGACTACCACTATCATGGCACCTGAAAGGGGTCCGTCCAAGAGGAAACTGATCTTCCAAGCACCTCCCCACAAATGCCATGTTAGTTGGGGAGGGTAACCTCTCCACAGCAGACTTTTCTTGCTGGTGCTCAGTAGATGTGGGAATGACCCCCATAAACCATTCCTTTCTGGCTTCCTTTCAGGGGGCCAATGGGCGCATTCCATGTCTCATCCCCTACTTGTTCACATAGGCGTCCTTTTGGGGGAAATAGGTGGCCCTGCAGATGATTAAACCACCAGGTAAACCGGGGCCCTCGATTTTTCGACCAAGACAACCAAAAGGACAGCTAAGCTATGCTTGATCAGTTGGACGCCGCCCAGCGTCCGTTCTGGCAGCTGCGCCAGGAAGGTCTTGGTGAAGTCCGGCAGCTTGGCGCTCGGAACGGTCACCCCTGGACGCCCGGGAGGTTGGGGGAGGTGGGAGGTGGGAGGTGGGGGGGGGGAGAGGTGGGGGAGGGAGGTGGGGGAGGGAGAGGGGGGAGGTGGGGGGAGGTGGGGGAGGTGGGGGAGGTGGGGGGAGGTGGGGGTGATGGCACGGTGGCTGAAAGCACGTGGAGTGCTCCAAGTCCCATTTTTTGGTTGGACGATCTCAGACTGAGTTAACAAGTCCCTTGCGATTGGAATTTGCTGGCAAGTGGCCAAGACATTGAAAACTGGAGCGGAAATACACACACACACATCAACCAATCACAACACATACTTTTAATGGTCGCACTCCCGTCCACGTGGCATCTCAAGCGCAGATCCTGGCAACTGGGAAATCCGCTCTTCACATCAGTTGCTTGTCGAGACCCCAAACAAGTTGCGGTTTCCACTGAGTACTGTGGACGGAC
Source organism: Effrenium voratum (assembly GCA_963377175.1). NCBI lineage: Eukaryota > Dinophyceae > Suessiales > Symbiodiniaceae > Effrenium > Effrenium voratum. Next base: position 844,156 of record CAUJNA010003394.1, on the reverse strand, counting down.
GAAATCCTGCACCACCTAAGCAACCCTGGAATGATGATCCCCTTGGAAATACCAGCAAACGGTCTGGCTTCGACCATGGTTTCATCCACAGTCAGGATGGAGTTTGCTTTTGTTGGCTTGGACTCATCTTGAACTGGGCCGAGGCACTCACCACCTGCGCGTGGCCCAGGGACACATGATCCGGCGCGCCCAGGAGCCCGTTGTAGCACAGACCTTGGACTTCCCAGGCTATGAGGGGGGGGGGTCGCTATCACCTATAAAACCTGCAGGGTGGAAGTAGGCGGAAGTCCTTTGCACGAAAGGGGATGACTGAAATGGGTTGGAATTGCGCAGCTACTCTCACCCAGCTGTAGGCCTTACAAGAAACTGGTCCTTGCCTCCCATTGTCCCAGGCCAGGGATAGACCCCTGCGGCCCTGCGGCCCCCGGTTTGCCAGCTGGATCTTAAAGGACCTGATCTTGTTAAACTTGTTAACCATCGATCTGGTGCTACATAATTCACCAACGCAAAATGAAGGCTCCTCCCCATGGAAGAAACCTAGATTGCACAACCTCGGTACAGTAGGTGAGGTCAATACAGTTTGCCTAGATCTGTCCAGACTTGAAGGAGGAGCAAGTGCATGTCAGCATCAATCAAAAGGCCGCCAGGTTTCCTTCCTGACCTCAGGTCTGGCAAACGAGCTGATGCTCATTGCGTGAGCTGTTCCGAGTCCTGATTGAAGAAAGCAAGCACACAAACATAACCCACCTTTCCTGTTGTGGGAGCCAGACTCAACATACGCCCAGTTATGTGCCACCAAACTGACCGCTGACAAGGCCAGTGGTAGAGGGGCCCCGCCAAACCAGTTGCCCTCTAGTGGGTGAGAAAAAGCCGCCCAAAGCGAAGATATCTGCGGAAGGGTCCCTTCACGTTCAAGCAAACAAGGCAGGAGAGGCATCAGCACAACCTTCACCAAGCCCACACGAGCACCCAACCGAAACTGAAACTGACTGAAACTTGGCCAAACCATGATTTAAACGGGAAAGGGATCTTTGGATTTGAAGAGGAGGGTGAGGACGCCAGTCTGCACAGCAAGCCCAGTGGGCCCAACACGAGGTGAACGGTCAATTTCAGCGTCTTCTACCCGTCCATGAAAGGCGACTGTTCAAGGTCGACCTATGACCCACACGTGCGTGCACATCTGGGCAATCTATAGGTGTATATATATGTGTATATATATATATACGTGTTTTACATATAGGTATGTGTATGTATGTACATATAGCGAGATATACATATCTGTGTAAGTGTGACAACGTATGCAAGGTGGCCATTGAGAAGCCAGGTGCCAAGGAGCGTTCCAAAGGGCCAGCCTTCTTGCCACCAGCGTAACCAGCCAGAGATGTGATGTCGCCTTCTCGACCTAGGGTTTCCACGGATCGGAATGGTCAGCCAGATTCAGGCAGGGAGGAATACGTCCAAGGCCAACGATCGCTTCTACTGGGAGGGTCAAACCACGAATAAACAAATTTATATATCCCTATCCATACAATCTGTTGATACATGCGGGTATCCCCTGGACCTGACGCGGCTCTCCAACAACAATCATAATGCCCCTTATAGATTCGGAACGTGTGCTTAATTGAAACTTCTCATATCAAAATGTAAGTGCAAACTATGCCTTGTGAGTTTAAGCTGCAGAATCGACACATCTCCTGAAGGCTGTGAGCGTGTACCAGGCCAAAGAGGGGCAAAAGGGGAAGGGCACGATCCTACCCAAAACGTGCTCGGGAAAGGCATGGAAATCATTTGACAGGACAAGCCGTGCTCGGCTATGGCGTATGGCAAGTTCGCGAGTATACAAAACGCACGCATGAGATTTTCAAACATCGTGAGCAACACAGGCGAGGGAGTTGACTTCCGTATCGGTGTGCAAAAGTGGGACAACTGGGTCCGTTACAATTAAGTTGGCGGCCTCAAGTTTTTTTCGGTTAAGCCGTGGTTTCGGGGCAATCAACACTCGAAAGTAATTTTGACAACTCAAAATGTTCCCTTCAAGAAGCAAAAGTGGAACACATCCTCTCATTCCCAGCCCTGCTGGAGCTGAAGCCAAGCCACGCCCGAGCTCCAAGGCCTCCTTCATGACCTGGGCAGGTAGTGCTTAAGCTCCGCTCGAATGTCCGGGTCAGTCGCTTTGTGGTGTTCCTATGGTAGATGGACGGAATCCTGCATCACGTTCAAACCACGAAGAACTATGTTTGCTGGTATTTACAGGGGATTCATCCTTTTAGGATTTCTTAGGTGGTGCAGAATTTCGCCCATCCACAGTATTAAAGGAAAACAACAACAAATAGGGGTAGCCTGGTAGCCTCCAGTCCCGGCCGTCCAAAGCTCATTACATAATTCAAGTATGGCTCCGGGGGCCTCGGTGCCAAATGATCCGTGTGTGGAGTCGAACATTGCCATGAAAAGGACGCATCAGCATGGCCAATCGCAATTCTCAGGGCCCAGGTCAACCTCAAACTCGCTGAGGCCAAGGCAAATTCGTGCTGCATTCGGAAGAAGTTCCCAGAGCCGAAATAAACGTCCACCTCGTCGGCCGCCCTGGCCAGCCGGACTCTGCCCCAACCAGAAGGTGTCCAAACACACGACTTGATCATCAGGCCCTGAAGGCAAAGTGCGTAAGTTTGGCGAAGAGAACAGGGGCTCGCTCGTGGAAAGGACCTCTACAGCACTCGAGGGGAGAATCCTCCTTGCTAACTAGGCCATACCAAACTGATAGCCCTGACTACTTCTGCACACATTCCAGCGACCAGCCTTTTTCAGTCCCTCGGGAAAAATCATCAGTGTGAAGAGCCGACGATCTGCCAGGTGCGAACCCTGGCCTGAGAAATGGATCCCTAAGTCGTCTTTACCGCCCCCCCCCCCCCGGATCGACGAGCAATCTCCAAAGAGGCAAACTCCATCCGAAGCGTCGCTCGCCTCGCAGGACGGCCCAGCGTCAGCGCCAAAAGGGCGCCTACACCTCGCAGGGCGTGGCTCCGATTGGGGTAGGCGGGGGGGGGGGGGGGATTGGTTGGGCAATTCAACCTCTGGTTTTAAACCATGCCCTAAGCCTCGATTGTTGGAACATTCACTTGGCAACAGGGGATTGGACGATTTTACCCTGGTTTTTAACCATGGCTGCAACCTCGATTGTTGAAACCTCGCTTGTTGAAACGTTGATTCAAAAGAACCCCTGAATTCATGGCTATAACCACGGTTGGTTTCAACCTGGGTTGTTTAAACGTCTATTCAAAAGAACCCTTTTGGGTCCCCTTTAAAGGTGGCCAGGGCTGGTTGTTGGAACAAATGTGATCCAAAACACTGGTCAAAGGAATCAAAGCAAGGCAGTTGTCCTAATTGCCCCAATGACCCTGGCATTGAAGGGGACTCGTGCTGGGGATGACCGTTTCCCCAGCCAAACAGACACACGGTCGCTGGTTGAATTTGGGCAAAGCGCTCACTGTTCAGAACATGAAGTGTCTCACTTCAACAACATGCTGCCAGAAATGTACTTGACCTGATCCTCCTGCCTCAATCAAGTTTTCTGTTGGCTGGGGGTTTGGAGGTCAAGAGGTGGCCCTACCGCGAACCAACAGAAGTTCTACTCTCCACATAGCATGCACTCAAACAGTACTAAACACAGTCACAACTGACTGTTTGCACACGTTAGCAATCCACCACACACAAACAGATCGAACAGTCCAACACTATTACCCGCATCTGCTGCAAACAACAACCAACACATTCAACCACGCGACAAAAGCTCAAAATAGATACCAGGCAAACATGTCAGAACCACAAAAAGCACGGGGGAAACAATGCGCCGCAACATATATGTGAGCCCTTGGAAGCAAAACACGTGTCAAACTTGCCCAGTTCATGCCTGACGCATTCTGACGCACTCTCACATACTCACATTCTCACATACACACAGAGATACAAAGTCGCACAGCATCAAACAGCACAAATACACACCAGCACAGAGTCCCAAATCCCAGGCACAAGCACATACTCACACACACACACATAAACCCTGCAAGAAGAAACAACAGGGAACCCGGAGCGCCACGTTTCGAATGCCGCAAAGCACCACTTCCAGCCTAACATCCACGACCGACGGGAGTTCAAGCTGAAGCCGTTGCCAGCCGCGCCTTGGAGCAACCGTCTTTTTTCGCGCGTGTGTTAGAAGGCGACACCTGCACTTTGGGAGCCTCCAACAGGTTTGCCAGGGCGGCCAACAAAAAAACCCACCCCGTGGATGGCAAGAAAAAAGCCAAGCCAAAAACAAAATGCTAGAACAGCTGTTGTTGACAACCCATCAGCTCCGGGGACAACACATTTCTTCGAAGATCTTCAAGCAGGAGCCATTCGCCTTTGGATTGGACCTCAATTGAACCCTGCCCATGTGGCTTGCTCAGCAGGCAAGCGCTCTCAGCATAGTCGCGCGTAGCAAATTGGAACATGCTACGCACGCACAAAATGAGATTCGGGCAGGCACACAGAAGGAAAGCGGAAGCTGCAAAGCGGCGGCATCCTACCGCACAAAAAATAAAATCAAATCGGCTTGTTCACGCAAGTGCATACGTACAGAGCTACGGATAATCTGAGGCGCATCCTTCATTCTTCGGCAAACCAGCCGCTAGCCATCAAGCCACCGCGTGGATGTTATCTGGGGTTGACATCAATTTGCAGCGGAGCTGGGCAAAGCCAGAAAGGCACTCAAATTGAACAGCGTCAGGAAATAGGACGCGGGAACCAGGTGTGTTTTCAATAAACTGTGTGTGATACGAGAGAACTGGTGTTACTAAAAAATAGGCACCCCGTCAAGTCACAATGTCGTTGTTGATCCAAGATGCTGAAGAGTTGCGGCAACCTGTGCTCTACTATGATCTTGTGCTGCAAATGGGGCACCACCCTATCAACCAAGGTGCGGCCCAGGCCCTTCACCGCCACATTCGATTCAAGCCTGGCGTCGCCTGGCCGTTGGGATTGACCCAAACAAGCCAACCAATCAATCGGCACGTCCCGTTTTCCGAGGCACAAGTGCCCAGCCTATCCCGGAAACGCAGGTGTGTCTGCAATCCATACCAGTGGTTCCGTGCAGAAGACAGGCTAAAACAATCTACAAAATCACTGCTCACATGAGTGTTCCCCAACATAGGGCGCCCGGACTGCTGCTGGAGAACGACCTAAGGTCCAATCAATCTCCGGAACCCCCCAACAGGGTCTTTCTGCTTCCCCCCGGACTGAATCCCGGAGGGCAAAGGCATGTCTATATCCACACCCTGTATGAAGAAAATCCAGAAATATGCCCAGCTTGTCCCCAGAGGTGAGGGTTTTTGGAATGACTGAAATTCTTGCCACGTCAGGCCAACACTTACCTCCCCATAAGGAAAACAAAAAAGCACTTTAAAACTGTGAAGGGGACCTGAGGAGGGCGCTTGCTGCCCTTTCGATTCCTTCCAATTGCTTAAGGCCCTCGAAGGGGCGGGGGGGGGGGGGGAAACGGTAGTGATAGATTCCCTTTCCAAACAACAAAGGAAAATCACATATATTCCTAAGCAAAATGAAGAAACGAGTTGGGTTACAACCACCCGCGTCACTGGCCTTGCGCTTGCAGCCTCGACAGTACCCGCTGCGGCTGGGTAGCGCTGCTTGTGCGGCCTCAGGCTTGAGGAGGTTGTGGTTTTGGCCTCTGTGGGGTTACTTGGATGACCTAGCCACCTTGTGGTTGTGAGCCCTATTTAGACGATCCCGTGAAGTAGGAGATACCTACAAACTGCTGGAGGGACCTTGACCTACTAATTTGGCATCCAAGAAAGTTCATGAACTTTGGTGTTGCCCTCCCACACAAATGGAAGCTGACAAGCGGGTCCACTAAAACCTGTCTAATGGGCATCTAGTGGGAATGAATTGCCTCTTGGATACCCTGATCAGCAGGACCAACCCAACAACGCATTTAAACATGTAAAACCACTATTGGTCAAACAACCGCCTTTGATTTCCTTTTCATGGAAACCCAGCCAAATACCAACTGGCTAATTCATTTGGAGGCGGTCTGTCACCTGTTGGGCAACAACCCCCTTCCATAACACTGGTTTACCAACCCGAGCTACGTCAGGGGATCACGTGCGCCTGGGTGGGTACCCCTGGTGTTTCCTTGGCATTTCCGCAGCAATTCTGTCAGTTGAGTCTTTACGTATTCATTCTGTATTTGGATCCTGGTCGTTTGCAATGGCAGCTGCCAAAGGTATGTGGTTGCGCCCCTGGATCCTTCGGAAGTCTCAGACACCTTTAGAATATGGGCAAGAGATGGCAAGAGCATAAGGGTCCCAAACGAATCAGGCCTCCGTTTCTTTGACAAAACGCATCTAACCTGGCCCTGAAAAGAGCTGACCATTTTTAGTGGGAAGCCCACCAAAAATGGTAAAGATATTAAACAACTTGGTGTTCGACACCTTCACTGAAGCCGAAACGAAGGGCCTCAACTCGAAGCTTTTCTGTTGCTCATTCTCGCGCCTGGCGTAAGCTCAGGGGCCAGGAATCCCCAGGTCCTCAGCTGTCAAGAGCCCTCCGGGCGAAGGATACGACTCGCTTAGGAGTAGCTTTGAATATATCATATCCCCATGGGATACTCTTAGCCGCCAGCCGCGAGAATCCCAAGAAGAAGAACAATTCAAATAAAATTGAAGGATGGCTCTCGTTCTATTGCTTCTCCTTTGCCTTCATAATTCTATGATCTGCATTTCGGTGGATACTAGTTTTCGATGGTGTGGTTGTCCAACTGTGTTTTGGGGGTTCGTTGTTTTGGCAATGTTTGAGTTGGCTGCTTTTACAGCCTCTGCCTGACACAAGTCGCGATGCAGCCAGCCGAAAGATCAGTTCCTTGCTAACATGCATGGGAGCAAAGGGGCAGTTTGGGAACGTGTCCAAAACTAAGACAGCTCACATTGCGTAGCGGACATGCGGCGACATGTTATGCTGAGGAAACCGTGCCACGTGTTTTTCCTTTGCAGTAAAGGTATGCAGTGAGTTTTGAGCGAATCCGAGGTTGGCTGAGATGAATCCCTGATTACTACTAACTAAGAGACAGTAAAATCGTGGAAGCCCTTCCCTTCCTTCACTCCTTCCGCAGCCTGGCCCGTGATGACCAAGAGACCGGGAAAAGCGAAGCCGGGCAAAGGAGACATAGACCCATCCCTTCCTACCTACCTCCTCCCTCTGCGTCGTCGGAAGTTGACGAGTGAAGGAGTCGAGATCTTATAGCTCGCTCCCAGGTGTAGGAATGAAGCGGGATGAGGTATAGCTGATTGGAAAGGTTCTCCCTGGTAAGTCAGACCTATAAGCAATGATTTCCAAGAATAAATAAACATCTTACATAAGAAGAAGTCAATAAAATATCAAATTCTAAAAATAAGGTAATAAAGTCAATATCATGGAATAGAGAAAGGGAATGAGGTAGGAGGTGGTCAGGTGGTCATCATCAGGGTATGAACTAGCCAGCAGATAGAGAACAGAAAAAACAAAAAAACATAATTATTACCAGTTTGTTGCCAGGGAACCAAAATGAACGAAACAATAATGAAAGGAATAAATAAACCCAAACATGTATGAACAAAGAGAAGAAATAGTCAAAGCAAGAAAGAAAGAAAGAAAGCAAGAAAAAAGAAAGACAGAAACAAAGAAAGAAAGAAAGAAACAAAGAAAGAAAGAAAGAAAGAAAGAAAGAACGAAAGAAAGAAACAAAGAAAGAAATAAAGACAGAAAGAATAACACAAACAAAAAGAAAGCAATAACGCAAAGGAATGAATGAATACATGAATAAACAACACATCAACTATAATAACAAACAAATAAATAAATCAAGAAAGAACCAAACAAACAAAAAAGGAAGGGAGAAAGGAAGGAAACGAAGTAGAAACAAACAAATGGAAGGAAGCAAGGAAGAAAACCATCAGCTAGTACAGCACATGAATGGAGAAGTAAAGAAAAACAAAACCAAAACAGCGTCACAAAAACCGAAAAAAACTTCTGTACTTTGCACACCCGCTGTTTCAAGTCAAACCCGCGGACTTGGAATTGTGTTACTATTGACTGCGGAAGCCTGGCGTTAGCAGCATCCGAAACTTGTGAATTTAGGCCCTTGCGTCACCGTTCGCCAGCCAGTTATGGCTCTCCAAGTGCTTCAAATGCTTCGCGGTGGCAACAACGGGCAAGCCAAATAATTGAGTCACCGCAGGTCGCACAAGTTCCACTCTTCGTCGGCGCGGCATCGCTTCTACGCTTTGGCAGACTTGCCACGGCCGCCAAACCTCCAGGCGTCCACATGTTCCGTCAGTGCTTTGCAGGCAGACCACGCAAAGCAAACAAGAGCTAAGACAGGGTTCGAGGGAGGGCTGCCACCAGTCCAGCATGGCCAGCCCACCAGCGCTAGGGACGTTTCGTAGAGGGATGCGCTCGCGACTTCAGGCGACCACTCACTCGACTCTTCCTGACCGGAAAGCGCCACGTGAAGCGAGGCATCAGTCAGCAGGCTGAGAGGCCAGTCATGTTCTCGTCGCCAACCACCCGAGAAGGCCAAGGAGACGTAAACAAGAAGAAAGACAGACAGATAGAAAGACAGACAAACAGACAAACAGACAGCCAGCCAGCCAGTCAGACAGAAATACAGAAAGAAGACAGAAAGCACGAAGTAAATACACAAATAAGTAAAGAAAGAACCAACGAATGAAATAAATGAAGAACAAACCAACAATTCACAACAGTCTGTTGTGAATTGTTGGTTGAAAAGACCGCGTGGAACAAGACAACCAAGGGAAAACGAAGCAAAGGACAACGACGTACAAGGGAGAGAGGCAAAGGAATATATTCCGAAAATAGCACAACAACAGAAAACAAACAAAGAACAACAAAAGAACAATACAGACCAGAAAGAACAAACCAATGAAATTCAAGACAAACACGTAGGTAAAAAAAAAAAAAACAACAAAAAACAATGACAACCACACTAGGACCACGCAATGCAAACAAACGGCACAATCATGCACATAGGCAAGGCAAAAGCAAACACACACACACAAAAAACGGAACAAGTCAATGCACACAAACAACGCAGAAGTAAATGAACAACACAGCAACCTTCTACCTGGTCCCCGCCACAAAGAAGAAGGGCAAAGCAAAAAACGACGCGCCGTTGAACTCGCGATGCCTATCCCACGGTATGTACTGGGTGTACGTTCTGCATGGAGTTCCTGAATGCTACAAGTAAACCAACTACGGGGTGTATAACCTCCCTTGCTGAGTGGATGGCCCAAAACAAGTCCAAACAAAAATATTTACCACTAAGATGGTCTTCCCAAAACGTTTAAGGTTCATGAACTCAGGAAAGTGAGCAAAGACATATTCCAGTAGCAATGACCCACTTCACCACGTGGCTGAGCCCTTCTGAGGCCTCTGCCATGGCACAGCGGCAAGAAGCAAAGGCCAGGGCCGCAGCCGCGGAAGCCGCCGGGGGCCGCCTGGCTCTTATTTTGCGCTCGCGCTTGCTCAGGGAAAGTGCATTTAGCACCCACTTTCTGGGTATGAGTGTGGCTTCGTGATGGACGCCTGCGCTTTAAAGCCCTTTGGCCTGCAGCACTGGAGTCAAGAGTTGGTTTTGGAGTCCTGAAATTGCGTCTGCGCACGCTTGAAGGCGCCTGCAAGCACCCTCAGGCGATTCAGAGTCTTGGAACTCTTCAGACATAGCTCCAACATTGGGCCCGAAACAACTTGCGCGTAAGAATGAAACCTCTGGCTGCTGGGGAGATGGGCCCCACTTTGTTTTCTTTGTTTCGGCTTGGGGCGGGCCACTGTGCAGCGATGATACCAACAAGATACCAATGATATATCAGAGATTGCGCACATATTGTAGGTCACAAGGCCTATCAAGAGGAAGATTATGCATACAAGTCAGGAACTTGCTCAAGAGAACGTTGACAATGTTGCGCCTTGCCTTTAGCATTTGTACCACATAGGCAAGATGAGTGTTTCGCATGCAATATAGCTGTGTAAAAGGCATGCACCAGAAGATACAAGACCCCCGGTTGACATTCATACCCACGTGTCGAAGAACGCACCGCGGGATCTTTCCTGAGCCCTGTGCTTTCACGCAATACTGTGGATGGACGCAATCCTGCACCACCTAAGAAACCCTGGAATGATGATTCCCCTGTAAATACTAGAAACAATGCCTTCCTATGGTTTCCAAGTGGTGCGGGATTTCGGCCATCCACAGTATCACCGACAAACAGGGAAAGACCATCTTCCTTTCCTCCGCAGCTTGCTTTAAGTCCTCCCTGCCACAACCCTTGCATGCTGAGCTGCGGCACGGCACAGGAAACCAAAGCCCAAACCAACTGTACATCATGATATTATGGCTGTGGGCCAAAATCAAACCACCAGAAAAACCACTGGTTTTAGTCCATGCGTCCCTTTACCAGGGTTCTATTTTGGGGTTACCCTATTTTTGACCCACAGCCAATACACTCCCTCAGACTAACATGGAAACTCTGAGGACCCCTTGAAAAAAGACTTGGTTCCATTTACAGAGGCCTTCTGGCAGCTTCCATGTTAGGCTGAGGGAGTGTATCATTTGCGACGTCCCTGGACATTCAGTTGAAGCCGTTGAGCGCCGTCCCATCCCACCATGGCGTCCCGCCTGCCATGGCTCCCATCACTGGTCGGATGGATTGAGCCAAAGGGCGGGCGTTGGCGCGATCCGGTTCCCGAGTCCTCGGTGGCGAAATCGAAGCCCTGCGAACAGTGACGAACTTTTAGTGGTTTAGTACGGAAACCCCACGAGTTAGCGAAAAGCTGAAGTCCTAACATCCCTACATGCACCAAAGAATCGTCCAGGGAGCCCATGTCAGCTGGCCCCACATTTGGCACCAGCGGAGACCGAGCATGAGGCCAAAGGTGCAACAGAACCTCAAAAGTGCTGCGTAGGGACCTCCTGCGCACCACAATGTCAACTTCGAAAAACAAGTCGTCGAGTTGGACGCTGGCTTTCGGTTGCCAAATAGCCAAAACATGTCACGGTGCAACATGACCTTTAGCAGTGCGCTGTACCGACCCAACCTGTCTACTCATATGGTTCTGGTAGAGGCCCTGCTGCAGCCTGTTACAAAGGAAAGCGACGGTCCCGGCCGTCATGGACATGGCTCCTGTCTTAAGCCTGCTTGCGGGTTTCTCCTCGACAACTATCCACGTCAGGTTAAATCCAACTCAACCTCAAGCTCAAACTCAACTCAAACCCAAAGGGTCCCCGTACCTTTGAAGCAAACACTGAGACCAACAATAAAATCGGGTTACACAGGGATCCAACAACATGAGCCATTTTCGCCAGAAAGCCCAAAAGGGCAGCACCAAACAGGACCACATCCCTGAGTGCTTGTTCAAGCCCACGAGGAACTATACCGCTCAACACGCCCACATAACTATGTTCATATTCTGCTTGTTAGTCAGCCCCAAATCAGTTTTGGAGGAGACGCCAGAAATCTCATCTTTTGCGGACCACCAAACCCTACTGTGGATGGACGAAATCCATTTCGCACCACCCAAGAAACCATGAACAAAAACATGGTTTGTTGGTATTTACGTTGGGGAATCATCAGAAAACTGAACATTTCTGAACGGTGGTGCGAAATGGATTGAAACCCCATGATCATTTTCCCCTATAAATAACGTAACAAACCCATGGCTTTTCCCAAGGTGTCTTAGGTGGTGCGACATGGGATTTCTTCGCCCTCCACATGTCTGGGAGGCCGGCGCCGCCAGACTTCTCCGGACAGGACCTCTCGACCTCGGGCGGCGTGGAACCTCGTCCACGGGTACTGTACTCAGCCCAGTGGGATTTTCACGGGAACAAGAATCGGCATCCTTTGGTTCTTGGAGTTGAAAGGGGATGTTTTTTTCTCAAACAAGAGGAAAGCAGGCGCCAGTGAGCAAGTGGGTTTGCACAAGTTTTGGAGAGTGTGTTGCGTTAGTGGGTTGTCATGGCTTTACATATCTGTTTGGCTGGGTGGTCGGCTCTTCTTGGTAACATGTTTGGCCCTGCAAAGGTGTGCATATCCCATACCCGGAGGGTGTCTGGGTGTGAGATTTGTAGTATGACCCTTTCTTCAAGGGATCCACGTGGGGGCTAGCTTGTGCCCTCAAACCCTCTAACATAGACCCTGACAGGGGCTCCCTTTAAGTGGTTTCCGGAAAAAGCAAAAACAAGAAAAACAAGCAATCGATGCACATGAGGTTGTGCATCCCCCTTGCTCTTATCTTACGTTCATCAAACCTCACAAGAATCACGTCCCGCAAAAGAACCAGGCCCTCAAGAGGGGGGGTTCTGACCTGAACAGCCTAACTTGGTACATGAGATGAGCGCCTCTCTCTCAACTTCTCACGGAAAAGCGGCGAAGCTGCAGACGTCGATCAACAAGTCCTGCGTGTTCTGCACCACCTGGGCTTTGCATTTGGAAAGCACTCAGCGCAAAAAGGGCATGTAGGCCGTGACTGGCGTAGTCTTGATCAAAGAAACACCTGTCGAGCAGGAGGAAAAGGACATATGGACACAGCCACCAACCCCCCAAATGGGAAAAGCATAGGGGCCCCGCTCCGCACATAATTTCCCTTCCGTCCAAATGAGTGTAGTGGCCGAATTTCTTCTGCTGGACGGTGGCAACGGAGCAATTCCCATCAGGTTTCGACGGGGTGCCTGTCATTGAGCGAAACATCTCATCCCTGAAGAAGAGAATATGCATGGTCTAAATCGGAGGTGTGTAGGGGTTGAACAAGGGGAGCAAACTGGCCAAAGCTTGCGGCTAGGGGACCGGGTTGGCTTTAACGCTTGCGACCCGAGTGTTTTTGCCACCAATTTATGTGGCGAAAGTGCCGGCAGGCTCTGCGGCGTGGAATACTTTCTCAATGGATGTCCTACTTTGTATGATATGTTGTTGTTTGCCGGAACATCTCCTGGCACTCCCCGACGGCAGCAGCCGGTCAATAATTCAATGTATATATATATGATATGTATCAAAGTATGGTGTCATACAGCCAGCTACGCTCTGCTTGCTACGCAGAGCGGCTAGCGTTCCGTTCCCTGTCCAACATGTTGATCCTGCTTTGGGCTAGTGGGAACATTAGCTTTCCTCGGCAATGAAAGACAAAACACAAAACCAAGTAGCAGCAAAGCTCGCCAACTTCACGAAAAGTGACTCAAAACAAACACCATGCGTAAAGTAGCAAACCACACATAGCTTTAGAAACCGCACAAACCCCCGACTCAAAAAGAAGAAGTGCCTTTTGAAAATGGGCAATGCACTTCCATGTTTGTTGGTAGGGGTACTTGAGGGGCGGGGGGTGACCACTTTTAGTGGCCAACCCACGAAACAAGACGGGGACAAAGGATGGGCTCCTGCACCCGATTCCAAGGTTGGTATAATTTGACCACTGAAGCAACACATGGCCCCCCTTCCTTGCTTTTCCGGCCGCACCGCCCCCTCCCCCCCCCCCCCCATAGCGGCGCCTGAGCGTAACGCCGCGGGCCCCGCGGGCGCGGGCCCCGCCTGCTGCACGCAGGAGTCCAAGCCCAGGGTCTGCGCCAGCAGAAAGTTCAAGGAGGGCACCAGGCTCTCGACCCGCTTCTGCAGCCTCGGGCCGTCGGGTTTTCGGCCGTCGGGTTTTCGGCCGTCGGAAACCGGGCGAGAATCCAAACGAGAAATATATGGAGCCGGCGGCGACAAGTTGACCCCCTGCAAGAAGTGAAGACCTGTTTGGGGGGGTTGAGTGGAAAACACCGAAATATGTCCCAAAAAGTTAAAGTCTAAAGATCCAACCCAAAAGCAGTCAAGTATGGAGCCAGGCAAGCCATGGTTCTTCAAGTGGTTGCAGCTGAAGAGGGCTCTCAGACTTGCTTTTGAAAGCGGTTGCCCTTGAAGACACAGTTTCGAGGGGTCATTTCTGAGGATGCCACACTACTGGCCCCCGTAAAATTGAAAGTGCTTCGAGGCTGTTGGCTTCTTTGGAACTTCGCTCTTCGCTCTCCTTGTGGTTTCCCCTCGCCGCCCGCCTCGCAAACCCGGAAACGCCCGAACCGCAGAGGCCAGAAAGGCGCCGAAGGGTCCATGGCTGGCCTTGCACCAAGGGAAAATACCGTCACCCTATTCAGGTTCCACCCTATGGGCATATTTGGACTTGTCGACTGTGATAAAGGGAGTAGCGGTTCTTGAAAGGTATCAAAGAAGTAAGCAGTTGGAAGCCCCGCCTGCTCCCTACAGCCCTGCAGTCGCCAATAGTTCCCAACATAAATGATCACTGGCAAAGGCAAATTACTTGATCTTGGGCTGGAAATGGAAACATTAGGAACACTACTTTCCTTTTATTCAAGACCAATAGTATACAGAATGTTGACAAGAGGAGGCATATGGTTGTGTCAAGATACTTGTAGGGTGGGCCCCAAAACTGTGTTCCTGAGGCCAAGGGCAGGCTGAAAACGTTTGGCCTGACATCGCCTGACTCATTGCCTTCACCCCAAGCGAGGTATGCAAAGGTCATGACTTCGTTTTGTCCAGGCACTTCGAAGTTAGTCGGCAACATTCTAGGGGTACCTTCCCCATTCCTTCCAGGGATCCTTCTTTTCAGGAAACCATCAAAAACTCAGGTTGGACACAGATCCGGTTTTTGAAAAGAACGATGGCTGAAAGGAAAGGAATGAACCCCTAGAAACCTGCCAACAAATCCTCAAAAATTCCTCTGCGTCCGCAACCTGAAGGCGTAACAGTTTGTTTCAGCCCCCCCCCCCCAAATTAAAAAAAAAAAGCGGTCGAATCGCTCCGCTCAGAGCTGGCTGGCTCCCAGGCCACCGGACCCTAGAAGGCTCAGCTCTTCCGGGCTCAGCTCTTCGGTGTTCTGCCTCGGGGGTTTTTAGTGCGCAGCGCTGGGCTGGGCTATGGGTTGGTCTAGGTCCAGATTTGAGAGCTTAGAATAAGTCGGTACCAACTTTCTTTTTTGTGTAGACTGTTTTAGTAGGGAACCCTCCCCCAAAAAGGGGAGAGAAGGGCACTACTGGGGGACATAGCATAGAATCGCGTAATAAAGCAGCAAGGATTGTGTTGCTTCCTTCTTGCAATGAAGGGCTTTCTCAAAAAGGACAACAGCAAAGCGCCAAGAACGGAGTTGTTCCTTTTGCCATGAAGGGCTCCCTCAAAAAAGACACACCCATGTGGCCATGTGGCTCCCTCAAAAACACCCATGTTAGTCGCTGGCAAGCCAGGCTACGCTCGCATCAATATCCTTTTGGACATCCCTGTCAACCGGATACTGGGATGCATCCCAAGCTGCTCGCGATCTAAGCTAAACAATGCTCACCTCCCTGTCCAGCTCTGACTTGGGGATCCACATGTCAACGGATCCCGGCAAAGAAGCACCACACACACAGGCCCCCCAGCTTTCAAGCTCTTACACAGACCACAGGACTCGCGACATGTTTTCATGGCGCAGATCAGATGGTCTCGCGGCCCATGCTCACCGGGCAACGTGGAGCGTGACGCAGAACCATGCCAGAGACGAAGTGCACCAACATCTGACACGCAACAACATACAAGCACAGGCACGTTTGTGCCTGCACCCGAGCCAACGTACATACTTTCACGCCCCACATGGCAACATGCGCAACTTGAAAAGCTACCTGCATACCGGGTTCCTCCGTTGCAGAGTACCCCGCAACCCTCTTCCCCTTCTGAAATGCTCAATCCACATAGGAAGTGGGTTGCCACAATGGTCATGACGGTGCGATCAGCTGATACATTTGCTCGATACAAATTTAAATAGTCCGCTTGTGCTTTGGAACATTTGCTGAACAGAAATCAGCATCGGAAACCAAACGGTCAAATGATCGATTGGCTTTGGGCAAGTGAGGCCATGGTTAGAATCTATACCCTACTTCCCACTAACACAGCACCTGACGGAGGATAGCCGGAAATTAATTTCCTCTTCAAGGGACCCTTTACCCTCTGCCGTGGGAGGGGAAGTGGGGCGAACTGGACCCAACAATGTTGGCTTTACGGGACCCAGCAAAAGATTCCAATTTACTGGTCTGTTCCGATCAACCCCTCGGCCAACATCAATTCCGATCATCATGCCAACTGGAATGAAGCCCCGCAGGGGTTGCTGATTGGGTCAAAGTGCTTGGGTGATGAGCGGTGCCCAATTCTTAGAGAATCCTTGATGTTGGTCGGGGAGTTGCACCCGAATTCCCCAAAGCGGCACCCAAGCAAGTCCGGGCGCCCAGACTCCAGAAAGCCCTGGATGCGTTGGGTCATTTTCCGCGCCCGGGACAGCACCTCCTGAGCTGTTCGTGGCGGCCTGTTTGAAAGTGGCTGGTGACTTCCCGGGGTTTCCAGTTTGTCTTGCTGTGAATTGTCAGGTAGCAACCCCTCTTCGGCCTCCTGAAAGCCCCAAAATGCCCAGACTCCCGGTAAGAAAGGCATTGACATAGGTGCCTCCTGGCCAGGCAACGGCGGAATCCCTGTACCAAATGTGTAGCCTTGATGTTTCCAGTAGGAATTGCGCTGCAGAAGACGTTGAAACACATGCATGTTCAAAGTTAGCCGACGAGCTGTTCAAAGCACCACTGCAAAGCTTGTAGCACGTAAAATGCATTGCTTGAGTCTCACTGCACTGCATGTTGTATTTAGTTTGCGGCGGGTGCGGGATTTCATCACAACAGCGTCAACAAGACTCTCACAGGTTCTGCGTGCATTTTGATACCTGTGACCATAAACTTTCATAAAACTAGCAAACCACCAACAAACTAAATCTAACAAGCCACCAACCAGCCACCAACATCAACCAACTTTCAAGCAACCAACCAAACACTCTGCGAGATCCTGCATATAATACAAACACCCCACCCTCCCCACTCTATGATCCCAAGTCTCCTCGGAGGAGATCAGCGACCAGGTGCCCACCAGCAGCGAATTCATGGCCCATCAGGCCCCCCGTTTTGGGGGGTACGCGGTGGGACAGGCGACGGGAAGGCGGAAGGCGCCCGAACTTGGCGCCCTCTACTCCTGGCAGCGACTCCCTCGAGAAGGTAGCTCATCCCAGTTCCAAGCTTGCGCGTCCTTTTCCTCCATTTGCGAGTACGTCCCCTGGGAAAAATAATAATATTTCCAGTAGTGATAGACACCTTTTAAAACCAACAGGGGCAAAAAAATGGAGATACTTGCATGTATCTCGTGCGTCACATGCTAACGTTTAGACTCTAGCTCTAGCCATGCATTACTCAAATCGTGACCTTCCGCAATGCAAGGTTGCAGTGTCCTTTACACTCCATGCACTCCCAAGAAACGTTCCTTCTTGCAACGTCCGCCGCATTTCCTGCTGGCTCAAGCCCTTCAAGGACCACCACTTATCCTGCTGCGCGCTTGTTTGTTTTTGTTGTTTTTCTGGGAGGGCGGCTTTTGGCCAACCTCTGGGCAGCGGACTTCACCTTGGGCGCGCATCATTTATGTGGGGCGTATGTCTATCAACCATTTTTTGAGGGTGGAACACCTTTTCGAGTTTCAGCATTTCGAAGGATCAAGATTCCCCATTCACAATCTAGCTAATATTTGTCTCCCTCTCTCTCTGTGTCGCGCTATCCAGAAGGTAGTCTATCTATAGTGATGGTCTAGACCGGACTTGCACTTTTCTTTCCCCCGCTGCATGGGACACCTGGAGCCGAAGGACCGAAGGCGGGCGCCAAGCTTCGTCTCTGTTGCTCAGGTCCTGGATTGGTATCCCCCCTACCTTGGGAGGGGGGTGGGACCCGGTCCCACCATTGCAGTCTTCCAACCACAAAAGGGAAAATGGAACCCTAAATAGAATTCCAGGGGTCACCCCCCTCCCCTAATTCCAGTTTGTAGGGGGCGGGGATGGATTGGTCAAACGAGTGCAGACTTTTGGTTTAGCACTAAACTGGTCTGCTCAAGAAGCGCAAACTTCAGAAACACAGGCGGCAGTGAGGCAGAAGTCATGGCAGCCAATAACCAGCTTTCCTTCCAACAAACATGACAGTCACAGCGGGGGTACTAACATTCTGTTGAAAAGGCTGGAGCTAGGCATCCAAATCTCAGTCTCGCAATGCGCCTTTTTGCCTTTGGGTCGGCTTGCATCTGCATAATCACCCTCTTTGTGGCGAAAGTCCCGCGCAAGAGCCCGGCCTCAGAAAAAACGAGCTCCATCCTCGCAAATGGAAGGCAAGAGCTCGCAAACGGTCTCCACACGAGGGCAGGACAGCAAGGGGGAAACAATTGACTGCTGGTAGATGCATACCCGAATTGTTCTGTAAGCTGCCCCAGTGAAGATGAAAACTGGAAAAACAAACACTCGGAACCAGGGATAAGAAGAAGTGCCACTAACTGGGCCCCACTTCTGGCAGACTGAAACAAAGACTCCTTTGGCGAAATTGCCTTTTAGTGGGGGTCGAACCCTAGGGCGTATCCACTACCCAAACCACGACCAAGGAAAACGGGATAGTTGTACCCTTGGTACAGGCTGCACGGCCTGAGGCATGGCCACAAGGTGAACAAGCTTTCAATCTCTGGTTGGTGCAAAAAGCGGAGTGGGGATGCCTTCGAATTATGGCTTGCTTTACAAAAAGGGGCAAGCGCATACAAAGAACCCTTCGGTGATCGCTCATTTTTTTGGCCATCATTTGCAAACACAAGTGTGCAACCACACGTCCTTCCAAAAAAGGAGACCCAAGACTGCTTTCCTCCTAATAGTTCGCGCCCCTTTGGACCCAGGCTTCAAACAAGGGCCTCTGCACCAAATTCTATTGACCTGTCATCATGGCCAAGTAAACTGTGCTGCGTCCCTTTGAGGAAACACCCACTGAAAACAAGTGCCCGGCACCTCAGAACCTCAGAACTGAGAGCTCGGCACTCGCTTGCCTCTCAGGCCTCAGGATTCCAACGACTGAAGGAATCCCATTCGCTCACCCGAAATCTTTTCTTGCGGGCTGCAAAAAGGCCTTGGAGGAAATTGTCTTTAAGGGTCCGTCTTTGTCACCACTTTGGCAAGACTTACAACAAGCTTGAAACGCCCACAGAATCTCTCGTTGTGGTTTGAGACGGTGCCTGGAAGACTCGCCCGCCCAGATTGGTGCAAATGCATCGGTGCCACCCGCATGGATCGCACGCCCGGTTCATATCGACCAGCGCCCGGGGACAAGTTACGAAGTGTTACGATATTCCGGGGAAGCAGTTTGTCGGGTTGTTCAAAACGATCATGCTCCCCAATTCTCATCCGTCCGCAATGGGACACCTCCACCAGGCAAATCGCGACCATCTCGTGCGAGGAACAAGGTCGAGGCCATGAGATCAAGCTGCGCAAAGCGCTCGCAGCCCGCTCTAACTTTAGGGGAAGGCGGTCCCAAATTCTCCCTCTTCCAATCCCCCCCAACAAAACCACACATATTCTGAAATCTCAGGGGTCGTCTGGATGAAGGATCCCCCATCCTGTCTGTCAGTCTCGCAGAATATAGACTAGACCAAAGTTGACAATCAATTCGCTTCCTGTTGCTTGAGTGGCAGGGGTGTCGAATAGCATGCAAACATTGTCAGCAAAGAAAACAGCCATCCTCCTGAAGAGCGAGCACTTGAAGAAGCAGCAGCTGCCCTTTTCCGCGAGGCAAATCGATCTGAACTGCCGCTGTGAAACCTCTGACGCACCCCATGCAAGCAGAAGGCTGTCAGGCAATCGGTTGCCAAGTCCACAGCAGAAGCTGTCGCACAACAGGGACCTTATGCTTACCAAAGCAGAACCACTGTGCTTCATTGATATCCCCGTTTGCCCCTCAAAAACACACACCTGCTGTTTCAAATGATACACGGACAAGGGGGTGCTTTGGAACTACTTGTTGTGCGGAAGTGTTAGCCGCAAACACGCGTGCCTTTGCCTTTAGAGCTGCGTGCCTATGTGGCTCAAATTGGGGCCAATCACCGGAAACTAAACGTTCAAAGGCCTCTTCCTCTTGGCCAAGTGGGAAATGCTGATGCAAAGTGGTCGTGTCTATCAACGGGACTCGACTGTGATAAATCTGGTACACTTGTAAAACTGAGATGTCCCTTGCTTCGGCTCACATTCGCGACATCTGCCTGGGATGTGTCTGGGCTGGTTGGCAAACGCTGGACCAGGTGGCTGCCATGGTGATTGACGAACCAAGCCTTGAAGCAACTCCAAGTTGGCGGTGCTGTGTACCCGCATTCGTTTCCAAATACTTCAGTAGCCTAGTGAAGTTGGACCAAGTCATGGGCACAGGCCAGGCTGACGCTGTTCAGAGTCGCCCACTTGTTGCTGTTTGTTTGTCTCGGTTGGGTCTTGAACAAAGCCAACCTTTTGTCATATTCACTTGGTTGACGTTGGAAGGGGAGCAAAAATAGATTTCAGCAGTTGAGTGGGGATTTCCAGCTAAACCACAATAAGCAACAATGTAAAATGTTTCCCAACAACAACCATGTTCATGTTTGTTTCGGGCAAATGAGCCCCTTCCTTAGAAGTGGCATTGCTGTTCCTCTTCCTGGCCACGGGTGGGTGGGTTCGTGCAACCCATGCTCGCATGGTCTTCCTGTTCGTTGCATGGCTAAGCCGCAGCATGGGGCGCTAAGTTATGGAACTGAACTCGCGGCTCGGTCTAGCATGACTGTCAACCGTACTACCCAGAGGCTCCTGATTGATTTAGGGTCTTTTGAGACCGGGTCCCAAATATCTCCGGGGTGTCTGCTAAGGGGTCGGCTCTTCCATAAGCCGAAGCCAGGAGCCTCAGGGTAGGAAAAGAACAAGTCGACCACCTCCCCCCAAAACAATTCCCCCTCGACTCCAAGGCGCAGCGCCCGGCCGTCGCCTTCCTCCATATAGGATCCTCTTGCCGCCGCCTGCCTCCGCCGGGTGTCGCGGTACCTCCGCTGGGGGCCAGTATCGTCCGGGCAAGGAGAAAAGCCCAAAGAGGAAGGCTTACCAATCGGGGGGGGTGAATAACATGATTCGGAGTACCCTTTTTGGGCTCTGCGAAGGGAACCAAAAGAAAGCCCACCTTTCCAGAGACTCCAACCCCCCCCCCACAAAAAAGACTTCACGGGGCTGTTTTGCCATACCGACAAGGATGGCTTGTGCACAGGTCCCTTTGGCAGGACAATAGTCTTCAAAAGGCGTCTATGCACATCCATGTGCTGAGGATAGCTCATGGACAATTGGCTGAAATTGCATCAACTGCAGACTAAACATGGACCACACGTCGAAACCCAAATCGGCTGGAACCAGGTCAGAAGGTTGCCTGGATGACCAAACAGGGCATACAGGCAAGGGAGTAACTTCGACGGATCAAATGTGTTTCCAGAATAGGTCAAGGTCTAGTCAGAGAGTCAGGTTTCAAAAGGCAATTCGATGACTTTGAAATGCAAAAGCCCACGGCGACAGTTCGCTTGGCTTTGCCCTCCCCTGAGCCCCTGGGGCATCGGCATGAAAAGGAACACCTGGGCGAATGGGAATCGTCTGGTTCCATCGAACATCCAAAGGCAACATGATTAAAGTGGGGACCAGTTATAGAATGTGGATTTTATGGTTTGCTTCACTTTGAGTCACAGGTAAAATGCAAAATGTATCCTAAGTCTACTCCAGGCAACTCCTTCCCTGCACAGGAAGCAAATGGAATCCACCGTGTCACTACGGATTCGTAAGTGAACGGGGGGGAACCCTACCAACAAATTTGAACTGTCCTGGGAACAGTGCATGTGCGACTCCGAAATTGGCAGAAATCACATGCATGTGGCCATCTGCAACCGTCCATGATCGTAACCATGCTAGCATTCCCGCCATGGTGAGCCCTTTGTGCCAAACCCGACATGGCTCGCAGTGAGCTGCGCCAAACAAAGTGATCTGTGATGTCATCCTCCTGGCCAACTCTGTGACAAATACCTTCCGATTGTACGCTAAAACGTATTTTGCCATCTTGGCTGAAAACAAGGATGCCGCATGTGCGCATAACGTGCAGCATATACGTAAGAGCAGGTATGAAGAAGTTGAAGTTGCCTAGAGCGCACTGCTGCTGGACAAGCCCAATTTTTGCGAGCCTGTGCTAACCAAACGGATGAATCGCAAACAATGCCCATGGCCTGGATTGGACCATATTCAAATGACTATCACAATGCCTTTTAACTTTACTCGACGCTTGCCTCAGTCGCCCAAAGCACCCAATGTAAGGTGCACCTTTTGGGGCCATGCCTAAAAATAGACCGAAAGGACCTCAAATGCTCAAAAGGTGGGCCTTGGGCAAGTGAGTGATCCTGTTTATCCTTGCGAACCAGCCTCATTTCACCAGTGGCCGTGGCCTTCAAGTTGCCAAGGCGCCATGACCAGCGCCGCTGCAGCCAGCACTGCAAAGATCACGGACCTCGGGGAGCTAAGCTGAGCAACTTACAGCTGGAACCCAGGAGCTTGCAACTCCTTGTCTCAGTTCTTCAGTGACCCTGGAAAAAAAGGGAACCCTTTTTGGGAAAGACAATTTTTTGTGGGGCAGCCACCAAAAGAAAAAAAGAAAAGGTGCCACTGAACAAAGTGGTTCCCTTTTGTTCGCTTTTCAAAGGCCAGGCCCAAAAAGAGGGTCTGCAGCTGTGCTTTCCTCATGGAATGCCACTCTGCAGTTGACTGGGTTCCGAATTACCACCGGGACTGGTCAAAGAAAAGCGTCCATGTGCGTCTTTGGCCACTGGCTGTAAGTTACTAGGCAGCCTGCCCCAGGGTGGCCGCGCTTCCCTTCGGCTAGCAACGCCCTCGCGCTCATCCCATAGAAGAAGGGTAGTGCCCCTCAGGTTCTATGTCATTTGGAGAAACGGGCTGCACGTTGGTGACGGCCGGCCGGCAAAGAGGCCATTTTGCAGAATCTGCATTCCTTCCTTCCTAGTTCCCTGGCCTGTTTGGATGACCAACCCACTTTGTACGTGGTTCTTGACGGACTTACTGCAGCCTGGAAGGCTTATGGCCAGCCTAAGAAACAACATGGACTCCCATGCAAAGCTGTCCAAATGCTGGCCCGCCCTGAACCGCTGCCAAGGACCCAAAAGGGTGTCCCCCTTTGATCTACATGGACGTTCGAGTGCGTCTAGAATAGGAGAACCTCCATAAAGAAGTTGATGTCCCTTGGTTGCCCTTGAAAAAGCATCCTAGCAAAAAACTCTATCCTCAAACAAAAACCGCCCACATCTCCAAGGAGGACACCCCTGAATGGTTATGATTTTTTTAAGGGGTCTATAACGCGCGACGCGCGTTATAAACTTGTTACGGAGGTCTGTAACGGAGGTCCTTGTTACGCAGGTCTGCAACGGGACAAACATTTCCTGACAAGCAGTATCAGTAGCACAATGTAGCGCAGCACAACGAGGTATGTAATGGCTATGTAACGAGGTCTGTAACGAGGCAAAGCACAGCGCAGCACGCAAAGCGCACCTCCGCAGCTCCGGCTTGATTGCAGCTACTCAACGCAAGCCAAGCTGCGGCAAAAAGCGGGGTCGCTGGCCCAGGCTGGGGGTTGGGTCTGCAACGGCTATTTAACGAGGTCTGTAACGAGGCAAAGCGGTGTGCAAGGCACGCCTCTGCAGCACCAGCTTGCTTGCAGCTACTCAACGCAAGCCAAGCTGCGGCAAAAAGGGGGTCGCTGGCCTGGGCCGGGGTTGGGTCTCTAACGAGGCATGTGACGGCTGGCTATGTAACGAGGCCTGTAACGAGGCAAAGCAAAGCGCAGCACGCAAAGCACGCCTCCGCAGCTCTATTCAACGCAAGCGAAGCTGCGGCAAAAAGGGGGTCGCTGGCCCGAGCTGGGGTTGGGTCTGTAACGAGGTATGTAACGGCTATGAAACGAGGTCTGTAACGAGGCAAAGCGAAGCACTTGATTGCAGCTATTCAACGCAAGCCAAGCTGCGGAAAAAAGAGGGCAGTCACGTCACTGGCACTGGCGCGGTTTGTTCATCTGAGGTGTGTATCGAGGGCGTATAACGAGGGTGTGTAACGAGGGTGCGTAACGAGGGGTGTGTAACGAGCCAGCTGGTTTTGTTACAGAGGTCTGTAACAAGGTCTGTAACGTATGTCCGCCGCGGCTCTGTTACAGACCCCTCCAAAAAATTCACTGCCAAATCGTTTTTCCCCTTCGGTGTCCCCCCAAGGCAACGAGGTCTTCCCTGAACAAAAGCGCCTTTTTCGACCAAACCTACCAGGGGGTTCTTACTTCCCCCCCCCGAAAAAAAGAGAAAAAAGGGGCGGCGGCCGCGCTGCGATCGCACTCCGGGCGCTCCTGCCAGTTGGTCCCCGGCTCCGAGGGCTTCGGCTTGGGTGAGGGTGGCGCCGGTGGCGCCGGTGGCGACGGCCCAGGCCCCGCGGGTTCTGGCGGGTCACTTGGCGCAGCGGTTGGTTTTAGAACCTAACGGGGTGGAGACGCAAGGAACAAAGGTCAAGCTCGCCCCAAAAGGAAAAACCAGGGAATTCGGGCATGTTCGGTCTCACTTGACTGGCGACTTTGTTGCAGGGTGCCAAAGGACTGACTGCACCAAAGGGGAACAACAGCAATGCCAGATCTGGTCGAGTCAAGTCAATTCCTCGAGCAAAAGGAGGTTGTGTTGGGGCTCCATGATCTGCAGGAGAGTAGCTGCAAGCAGCTGCCAAGTAAGAGAGAAGTGAAAGTCTCTTCTCCGAATGGAAACGAGTCTACTACAGATCTTTGCACTTCCGTGTGTTTGGTGGCCCCTGCGAATATTCATCGGACTTTTGTTGTGTTGTTTAAACACCTCAATGGAATCCACCATCCTCTAAAACCCGTAAAACCTCCAGAACCTCAGTGCAAAGGGCCTGCCTCAAAAATCAAAAGGTGATGCCGCTTAAAAACAAGATGAACGGGTGCCCACTGAAACTTGGCATTTGCTCCAAGTCCAGGACCTTTGTTTTTCTGCTACATGCGCTGGGTTCTTGGTTGCTGTTGACCCCCTGCAAAAAGTTTTTTTTTGGGGGGGGGTTTAGTGGAAAACGTTTGTTTCCCAAAAAGTTTAAGTCTAAGGATCCAACCCAATAGCAGTCAAGGGTGAATCCACACTCTTGGCCAAACTTGGCCGTTGCCGACTTCTGCCTTCAGGGGCGCTTATGCCAGTCGATGGGAACCGTTTTCTCTCTTGCCTGACGTGCTCAGACCAAACTTTGACCCTCCTCAAATCGAACATGTTTGCTGGTCAATGATCATTCACACACGCCAAAACTAAGACGTAAGGACTAATGAAACAATAGCAATGGACATACAGGAAGGCACACACACAAATACACATACCCAGATCGATGTGCATAGATGTTACACATTGTAAGTAGGCTCCCGAAACTCCCCAAAATGAAGTAGGACTTAAAGTCAGCCCGTTCTATACACGGCACTTACTAACTCGGATACGCATCACTTACTGTATAACTGGTTTTATCTTTCACGTAGACGTTCCTCCGGCCTGGGGTGGGTGGCTCCTCAGTGGGGGCGTCATAGTCCACAGCCTTGCTGGCCTGAGCCAGAGATGCCATGTCTCACCCGGTGGATACCTGCCCAAACAGGAGTCGCGACAAGAGGACTCACAATGCAAGTTAAGAATCGCAAACACGTGGCTTCTGGCAACACAAAACAAAAGAACAGCTCAGCCGGTTGAAACACTAACCAAAACAACCTGCTCGGACCTTCCGTACCTGGAATCCGAGAACCCGGGGGTCGGTCCATGATGTCCACCTGTCAACAAACTACCCCTGAATAAAGCTAAGGCAAATCAACTACCCCTCAACAAAGCAACACATTGCACCCAAATAATCCCCGGCTCAGTTGTTTTTGACGCAGCCCTGCCCTTACAACCGCCAACCTTTAAAAGCCTCTTCAATTCTACTCTTTGGCAAACTTACCAGCTTCCCTAGATGAAGTCAACCAACAAAAAGGGGGCCCTGTGCATGAGATGAACTAGTTGTTCAAACTGTTCGCAAAAAGCACCCTTAAATAATCAGCCAAGGGTATCCCCGCCCCCAACAGAGTCACTTGCACTGGCACAGCTACCCCCCACATGAGGCCCGCAAATATAGTTTTATTCCCTATTGATTCCAACCTTTCGTGCCATTGACAGCTTCCCAGTATGACGCAAACCAAATATCAACCTGTTGGAGATCTTGTTCATGAGGAGTTCTTAGTGTAAAGCCAACACAAGTAGAATTGCCAGACAGTGAAGGAGTATCGCCTAGCTTAAAAGAAACTGATCCATGTGGTTGCCGGGGCATCTCCTGAGATCCTGGTTGGCCCTTACACAACCTGGCTTCCTTAAGGGGGGATTCATCCATACAAAATACAAAGGCAATTCACAAGTAGTCGCAAGACTGCTGTCAGCGAAAAACACATCTGAAAATATTCCCGGAGAATCCCGGAGATGGCTCCTACTAAAAGCAATTCAAAAGTAGAAACTGTGACTGTCAAATTATATAGGATGTGCAAACTTCCCGGACTTTGACCGCAGTACAAAGCCAATTCAATGTACTGCTAGACTTCCCGGACCCCAACTCCTTAAAAAAAAAAACGCTACAAAACTGGACGAATCCGTCAGTTTGCTTTTTTAGGGTCTAAAGCAAGGGCTAAGAGGTCAGCTGTCGCGGAACCGCCCGCGGCCTTGAGGCTGTCCTGAAAGAACTCCCAAGCCTCAGCTGAGAGCAACTCACTTCCCGAGTGAAAAGACTGGCCAAGAAGAGATGGACCTTTTTGTTTACGACTAAAATGCTTTTGCTTTTTTTCCCAAAAGCATAAAAGTCCGTGAAGTCAGAGAGTGTGAGCGCATCACACCCACTGGATGCGTTGCCCTCAAGGAACCTCAGGCATCCGAGCCCCGGAAACAGGACCTTCGCCGCTTGAGGACGTGAAGCTGCCAACATTGTTCAGTGACCCTGGAAAAAAAGGGGTTCCCCTTTTTGGGGCTTGGACCATTTTTTAGTGGGGCAGTCACCCAAAAACAAAGGAAAAAGAATTGGTGCCACTGAACAACTGAGCCAATGTTAAATC
Source organism: Effrenium voratum (assembly GCA_963377175.1). Taxonomy (NCBI): domain Eukaryota; class Dinophyceae; order Suessiales; family Symbiodiniaceae; genus Effrenium; species Effrenium voratum. The sequence continues at coordinate 817,020 of CAUJNA010003394.1, read as the reverse complement.
CCCTGGTCTTGACCTGACAGAAGTAAACACTTGACTCACTTGAAAGCAGAAAGCAGAACCTGGGAAATCTTTACATTCTACCCGCGGTTCAGGCGCCACAAGAAGGGTTCGAGGCCAGCAAACGCGACGCGCAGCTGCGCTCAATCTCTTCGGTGACTCAAGCTCAGCTGGAAAATGTGCCGCAGCCTATAAGGAGCCAACAACAAGCCTCATTCAATGAGAAGCTACCCTTGATTAACTAGATAGCTCCTCCCATGTAGCCCAACTGACCACAAGCTGAGCCACCAAGGTTCCTTTTCGTCCCAAAGAGCCAGCTTGTTCGAACAAGGACATGTGTGCATCTCAAATCAAGCCCTACTTGCGCAGCGAATTGGACAAGAAAAAAAAGACGCTTCTGCTTTCAACCATTAAGTGTCTATTTCGTGGGCCCGCCGAACACAACCGCTGGGAAACGGGAGTGACCCGGTGAGTGGTGCAGCTCCCCGTTCGAAACTTGCTCTCGCCACCTCTCCCGCGACCCCCCCAGTGACACTGGTAGAACAAACGCTGTCCTCTTGGGGGCGATCCATTTCGGTTGATCCGTTGCTTTCTGGGTCCCAAACCGACACAACAAACCCAAGACGTATCCCCAACAGCACTGACTGGGGTAAAAAACATCAGGGTCCCGGAACCTCCGGAACAAACCACACTTCTGCAAGGCAATCTTCGAAATTCAGGACCGTCTCTCTTAAGCAGTTACATGCCTAAATACAAATTTGCTTAGACATCCTCATGTAGCTTCCCCTTTTTGAACCATTCCCTGGTTGACGCACATCCCTCGACTCGGCTTCACATCCCTTGACTCTGAGGCCCGCGGCCTCCTCTGGATGCTTGGGCGGATGAATACGCCAGAGTCGGAAGACCTCTTTGCCGAAAAGCTCCTCCCGTGCGTGCATTGAGCCGGAAAGGGCCCATAGTTTGCATGTCGGGACGCTGGCCGTGATGGACGAAATTTACGAAGCCTGGAACGTGGACCCTTATGATTACTGGAGTCTCCATGACCCTTAAAAAGTGGGGTCATTACCCCAAATATTGGGGTCATGGACCCGTTTTTAAAGGCTCATGGAGGCTCCAGGTACTTGAGCCACTTTAAAGGGACTATGCTCCCGTGGGGCGGCCAAGCGAGCGAGGCCTCGTTGCGCAACCAGTGACTCGTCTGGCACGCCGCTCGCGAACCTGGGAACCTGGAACCCTGCGCTTGTCTGGGCGAGCCCAGATGGAACCGGTTCTTTTCGGAGCTCATGTTCAAAGAAAACAATCAAATTAAAGGAATGAATCGGGAAAATTGGCCCAATCCTCAAGAACTCGCGAGGCAAAAATGTCATCATCATCATCATCATCATCATCATAATCATCATCTGGGCCAAGGTTGCTAGAGTTTCCTTTCGGCTGGGTGATGTCGAAGGGGACGTGTAAGGTGGCGCCTTGTCACAAAGGGGTGGGGTCACCAAAATGGGTAGCTTCAACAAACTTAGCAAGGGCACCTCGGTCAAGACACGCCCATCCGAGTGTTTTACAACCACACCACAGGAAGGCCACCATGGCCCAAAATGACGACAAAAGTAGATGAAGAATGTGTTGGCGAAGCTAAGGTCCCTCAGCAATACCAAAGACCTTCGTAATTAATTTGCATGGGTAGACCCTAGCCAAGCGGTCACGAAGAACAGCAGAGATGATCACCACACCAGGGCGGCGACGCCAAGAGATGCTGGAGATTGCCAAACTAAGGGTTGGCGACGCCAAGCGCGGAATTCACCCGCTACTCGGCGAGTTCTTTGTGGCTGCAGCAATTACAGCGGATCTTTTTTGAACGATGGCAGCAGACAAATCAACGGATATCAAGCGATCAACATGGGGTGTTCCGCTCGAGCATCCAAGGCCCTTGGTCTCCAAAAATAGCTAGGTTCATGCAGGGTTTCCTACAACCCCCCGGAGACCCTTACTAGAACCCAACTACAAGCATGGTCAGAGAAGACGGTCTACCTCACGTTATACTGTGTCAGTCCCTGGGTCCCTGGGGGAGAATCACATGGTGCCTCATGGGCTACAACACAAGTTTGATGGGACGGAAAGCAGCTCTTTTGACCAATGGGGCTTTCAGGCACGAACCGAACGACAAGAGCAGCGGAGTGCTCGGACTCTCCTCGTCATTCAACTTCCCGCCCTTCTCCTGGACCGTGGGTCACCGGCTACAGTCAGCTGGGGCCTCCACCAGCCGCGAACCAGCCCTATTGACTTGTGCAAACCTGCCGGCAGTTGGGTGAATTGATATATGTTTGCTTGTGCAGAATGCAGTGTCGGGGGCACTGCCCTCGCCATGTCATACAAATACATGCATACATTACATACATACATACATACATACATGACATGATATGAAATGACACGACACGACATGACGTGACTTGACATGGCGTGAAATTACGTTACATTGCATTACATTACATTGAATTACATTACATTACATTACATTACATATATACATACATACATACATACATACATGCATGGATGCATGCATGCATGCATGCATACATACAAAAACACGCACACACATACATACATACATACATACATAACATTACATTACATTACATTACATTACATTACATTACATTACATACATACATACATTACATACATTACATACATTACATCTATACACACATACATACATACATACATACATACATACATACATACATACATACATACATACATACATACATACATACATACATACATACATACATACATACATACATACATACATACATACATACATACATACATACATACATACATACATACATACATACATACATACATACATACATACATACATACATACATACATACATACATACATACATACATACATACATACATACATACATACATACATACATACATACATACATACATACATACATACATACATACATACATACATACATACATACATACATACATACATACATACATACATACATACATACATACATACATACATACATACATACATACATACATACATACATACATACATACATACATACATACATACATACATACATACATACATACATACATACATACATACATACATACATACATACATACATACATACATACATACATACATACATACATACATACATACATACATACATACATACATACATACATACATACATACATACATTACATACATACATACATACATACATACATACATACATACATACATACATACATACATACATACATACATACATACATACATACATACATACATACATACATACATACATACATACATACATACATACATTACATACATACATACATACATACATACATACATACATACATACATACATACATACATACATACATTACATTACATTACATTACATTACATTACATTACATTACATTACATACATTGCATGCATGCATGCATGCATACATACATGCATGCATACATACATACATACATACATACATACATACATACATACATACATTATATTACATACATACATAACATACATACATACATACATACATACATACATACATACATACATACATACATACCTACATACATACATATAGACATACATACATTACATTATTACATTACATTGCACTACATGTACATTACATAACTACACACACTACATACAACATAGATAAATACATTACATACATTACATACATTACATACATTACATTCATTATACATACATTACATACATTACATACATTACATTCATTACATACATTACATACATTACATACATTACATACATTACATACATTACATACATTACATACATACATACATTACATACATACATTAGATACACACATACATACATACATACATACATACATGCATACATGCATACATACATACATTACATACATACATACATTCATTACATACATACATTAGATACACACATACATGCATACTTACATACATACTTACATACATACAATACATACATTACATACATACATGCATACATACAAACATACATGCATTCATCCATACATACTTTACATACTTTACATACGTACACACATTACATACATTAAATACATTACACACATTACATACATTACATACATTACATACATACATACATACATACATACATACATACATATACATACATAACATAACATTACATTACATTACATTACATTACATGCATGCATACATACATACATTAAATACATTACATACTTACTTACTTACATTTATACACACATACGTACATACATACAATACAATACAACACATTACATTACATTACATTCCATTACATTGCACACATACATACATACATACATTACATTACATGTCATTACATACATACATTACATACATGCATGCATGCATATATTACATACATTGCATTACATTACATTACATTGCATTACATTACATTACATTACATACATTCATACATACATTACATTACATTACATTACATTAGATTACATTGCATTACATTACACACGTACATACATACATACATACATTACATTACATTACATTACATTATATTACATTACATTGCATTGCATTGCAATGTATTACAATACATTCATACATACATTAAATACATTACATTACATTACATTACATTTCATTGCATTACATGTGATTACATTACATTACATTACATACGTACATACATACATACAATACATACATACATACATACATTACATGCATACATAGATTACATTACATTGCATTCCATGACATTCCATTACATTACATCACATTACATTACATACATAAACACATTCCATACATGCATGCATACATGCATGCATACGTATTACTTACATTTCATTACCTTGCTTTGCGTTGCATTGCAATACATTACATATATATATATATGGGAACCATGTAGTTGTTGTATGAAATCTATTGATGTCCATTTCTCTTTTGGAGCAGTCCGGTAGTGATAGCCTGGCCCCAACAATCGAGGGCCGTGTCTCTCCTGTCCTTTTGAGAGAAGGAGTCAGCATAGTAATTTGGGTGCACGTCAGCAAAGAAGCTCGCAATTTGTGAAGTGGCAAGCCATCAATGCGCAATCCATTCACATTTGGTCTATGCAACGGCTAGATCGGCACCTTTCCGCGTTGCCGCTTTAGTGGCTGGCAGCGGCTTGTCGCAGGTTTTTTTACCTTAACCCAGGTCAGGGCATGACTGAATATGTCCAACTGGAGCAGTCTCAACGGGATGGCATGTTGCTGGCTTTGGTTTTACCCCGCGTATGCGACATGGGATTCGGATTGTGACCGTTATGCGAGCTGATAAGCGGTTGAAGGGGCGGGATTTGATCCTAGCAGAAGAACAGGCAGACCGTTGTTATTTTTCTCGAAGATGTGTTCATGCTTATTTCTAATTCATTTCATTTAGTTGTTGTGTAGTTGTCTATGTTTGAAAGAACATCAGAAGCCAGCGAGCATAAGCTGAGATGATGGCAACCACTTCACTGACTCGCACTGTTTGTGGATCATTGAGTATCGTGGATTGGGTGCTTGGTCCGATTGCAACGTCGACTTTAGCTTCCTTTCCCTCTACTGAAGCCGAGAAACCTACCCCAACCTAGTCCCCAACAAAATCCAAGTGCGCCATGCAAAGAATCATGCCCGGCAAAGTGCTGTATGCAGCAGGTGCCCTCATGTTGTTAACAAAGCTTCAATGTAGTCGCACTAAGAATGCCATGCAAGCAAAGACGTGTTCCCTACTAACACCGAATGAGGGTCCAGCATTTTGAGAAAAGGCTGCTGACCAATTTATGCCAGGTAAAGTCGCGGTTCTGAGGCTCTTCTCAGTCCTCCTCAACCCATCGTTTGGCAAAGGTCAGAATCTGCGCGGGGTCCTCATCGCCGCAAAGAGGAGTCAGACTCAAAACCAGAGATTCAAGGAGCCTACCCCAGACACAATACAAAAACTAGGCCCTCCAGTAGAGAGGATAGAATAAGGGTACCCTTCTTTCTGTAGTCTATTTTAGTAAGGGAACCCTCCCCAAAAAAAAAGGTTGGTACAAGGGCACCTAGCTGGGGGACCTAGAAAAGCTGAGTGGCCATGGGGAAAAAAGGGCAGTTGAGTTTAAAGGGGAACCCTTCCCCCAAAAACAGGAAAAAGGGGCGCCACTGGGGAAGTGGGGTGAGGCTGTCCAGAGAAGCCTGAAATCCGGAAACTGGGAAAGCGAGTTCAAAGTTTCTCAAGGTCCAAATGGGAACCCAAAATTACATAACATGCAGTATATTCGAGGAATTTACTACCTGATCACAAGGTTCATCCGTCCGGGGTCGACATCATGGCGTGCGCATGGGATTGGAGATACGAACAGCTTGTAGCTGTACCCTGCTCCCTGGAGCGAGCGTACGCACAAAGGAACCCCACAATGGATAATGGGTGTTCTACCCACTAAACCAAAGACTTGGACAAAAGTCCAGCCAATTTCACATTCAAACGCATAAGCTGTGCGCAGAGATTTAAACCTGCATCTAATGCATGTAGCATGCTGGCAAGCTCCGAACATTCCAAAATACACAGTGCTGTCTTTGAAGAGCCAGGGAAAAAGGAAAGGACCCTCCCCCTTCCAAACAGGTTATTCCTAGCCCACACCAACAAACAAGGCGCCTCCAAGTTCCGTAATGTCCGACCTTACCCTTGGTACAGCGCAGTCTTCCCAGACCAACTTGGAAACATGAAAACATCGGCTTCCTCGAAAGAGGTGACACATCCAAGCACCCAAGTTTGCAGTGCCGATTGGCAGTTCTCGATTTGCTTTCGTCTCGCGGGTCCTCCTTGGCCGTTTTTGAGACACCAAGGAAGCCTGGCGGAAAGCATCCTACTGAATCGCGGTTGCTCTAACCAATGTCAAAACCTGTCCCACTGTCCATCTCCCTTTATAGTGGGTAGCCGGGGGAACCGCCCTTTGAACACTAAAGGGACAACAGCTGGTTACCTGCTGTTGTGGCGGCTGGATACACTGGGTATGACAAGCAAAGTTTACGGTTATTCCTGCTGCCATTGAGGGCCCATTTTTGTTCACGCAGCTCCCGCGAGTCCGCCTTCCATGTCGAGATCAATGTTGGATCCTGCGGCACGCACAGGTGGACAGCCGTGTGTCCAAAAAGAAAAGAGCCCACCAAGGTGGTTTGCCACTTGGTTGCTGTTGACCCCCCTGCAAAAAGTTTATTTTTTTGGGGGTTCAGTTGGAAAAAACCGTTATTTTCCAAAAAGCTAAAGTCTAAAGATCCAACCCAATAGCAATCAAGGCCAGAAGTGCTTGTACGCAAAGCCGAGCTGCTAGGCTTCACTAGGCGGCTGTCTTGCCATGATCGGGAATGTGCTGCCAAAGCAACCGGCTTCCTATTCGTTACACATTGCTGACGCCTTCCATTTTCATGCCAGGACAGTTTGAGACTTGTCTAGGGCTACCTTCCCCATTCTTTCCAGGGATCCTTCTTTTCAGGAAAACATCAAAATCCCAGGGAAACAGCCGTTGTTGTTTGAAAAGAACGATGGTTAAAAAGAATGGGGAATCAACCCTTAGAACTTCTCTAGCAGGTGTGCACGTGGTCGAGGCTTGCGCAAAGAACGCAAATAAATTCACAAATGCCACTGTGGAGGACCATGCGCCAAGTGCTGCTGCATGCGCTCGCGCAAAGTAGCTTCTGCGGAATGGCCATTAAATACACGCCCTGACAAACCAGACAAAGTATGGCTCTATCTACGCAGCAGGGAGTGTTTCCACACTCCTCGCTTCTATCGCTTCTATTTAACCCATCTTTGCCAACATGACCTCCACATCAGCCCCTGGTTTCTGTTGTCAACTTGGGTTGTGCCCGTACGTTCTCCCCATTTCTCCCCAAACCAACAGTAGACTACCAATGAAAATTGACAGTTCCTCAGGGCCCATCACACGACCACCCCGTCCATCAGTGAAGGTCTTGCTGCAGGGGCCGTTGACATTGTACAGGCAACAAATGTCAGAGGCCTTGTTGGACTTGCCTCGGTCCCGGCGCAACGCTATGGTCTAAATGAAAAGGCTCCCAAGATGTGGGGGTTAATCAATATTCTGGTCCGAAAATGACCATGGGTAACTTTTTCCGTTTAGTGGGAAAGATGATTGCTTTTGTGGTTTCCCCCAATAGTCGTCCCATGTGAAGGACCTTCTGTCAACCCCCATGTGTATCCCATTGGCTGGTATGACCCATCACATGCTTCCATCCCCACTTCACCTCCAAGAGAGGTCCTAGCATCGCCAAGAAATTCCATTTTCGCGTGTTTCGGCCAGCCGTAGCCTGCGTGATGCCCAAAAGAAGGATCCTTCATCACCGGTCAGGTCGGTACTGCAGCGAGAACAACCACCGGCCAACCATCTTGGACAAATCTGCAGCGACCCAGGGTGACAACTGGCAACGCTCAAATGAATAGGTGACACATTGTATAAACATCCAGCCAGCAAGCACATCCAAACTTCGTACCGCAAGCATGGACACACGGCAGCAACACCCGTCCACCTGCAAACACAAAGCACAAGCGCCAGCAAGCAACCAGGAAACCTGGCATTGACTGCCAAGCCGCACTCGGTGCCAGCGGGCACGCTGTAGCCGCCCTCTTCCAGGACATCAAACCTCGGAAATGGCCAGAAGCCATAAACATACGAGAACAGGGATCCGGATGCATTATACACCTGAACATTGCAACTTGTGAATGCTGGTTTCAACCTTTATTTTGGTGTGGAAAAAGCAACATGTTTCAAATGGTGGCAAAATGGAGATCTTTTTTTCAGGAGCCCTGGAGTGCCGGGGCATCCTGGCTCGCCCCAGCCTGGCTTCCGTAAGGGATACGAGAACATCTTACCTCGTGACTGGATCCATTGCCATCCCAGGTCCAGTGGTTTATTGTTCAGTGGTAGAGAAACAAACACAATAACAGTTTCAGCAGGCCACTCCAAGAATCCGAAAGGACTCACCCTGCTTACTTCGCTGGCCCAAGTTTGTCGGTGGTGGGCGCCTCCGCAAAGTTCACAATGTGGATCACGGAAGCGCAAATGCAAATCCAGAGGTCGCCCCTCTGCCCCACTCCATTCGCCAGCGGTTAACAGGAGTGGTCCACAGTCTCAAATGCATTTCGTTGAAAGACCGCTTATGGGGGAAAAAAAAAAAAACAACAACATCGCCAGCAGCAAGCTTTCGCAGCCAGAAAAAAGAAAAAAAAACCTGCGGCGTTTGGCAGTTGGCCACGGGTCACAAACCCAGCCCCAGAGCCCCAGAGCCCTCGAGTCTGGGTCTTCCACGGGCAGGTGGGAAAGTGCTCCGGGTCGTGGAAGGGATCCTCGGGGGCCCTGCTTCTCCCCACCAATTTCTTCTAGGTCCTCCAGTAAAGAGGTTCGAATAAGGGTACCAACTTTTTGCCGCAGTCTATTTTAGTAGGGAACCGTACCAACTTTTTGAAGTGTAGTCTATTTTAGTAAGGGAACCCTCCCCAAAAAATGGGGAGAGAAGGGCACTACTGGGGGACCTGGTCTTTACGAGGAACCCCATGACCATGCCGTGGGTGGTTGTGAAATCCATTTCGCACCACGAACTGAAACCAGGGTTGAAACCATAACGCTGGTTGGTATATACGTGGGGGAATCGAATCATCCCAGGGTTTCTAGGTGGTGCGAAATGGATTTCGTCCATCCACAGTATGGCTGTGGTTGTCAAAAATAGGGCAACCCCAATTGGGTTGCCTGATGGAAACATGGACGATTTAACCTGCGGTTGGATTAATTTTGACCCATATACAGATGACCACAGAAACAAGGTTCAAGGGTTCAAACCAAGCATCCCAAGCAGATTAGTACCAATCAAACGTGCTCCGGTGACCTCATTCAAGGCCTCTTGTATCCTCTTGTGGAACGGTTGATGGCAGGAGGGCCCTTGGATACAAAAAACACAACATATTACATGCGGCATCGTCGAAAGCAAAACCATTGCCATGCGGAAGACAGCCCCCACAGCCTTGGTGCCGGGAATGTAGCACCTCAGGCAAACGTCCCAGAATCTGCGAAGGTTTTGTGACTGTGCAACCCCTATCTAGCTGAATGATTATGAAGGACAAAGCATCGACACATCCCATTAGCAACGCTGGCATAACGCTGGCTTGGGTGGAAGAAGTGCGCCCGTGCGCTCGTGCCCAATGACTGGATTCACGCACGGCAGGACTCGTGACTCAGGCGCGTGCTGCGAGCACACCCCACCGAACTGCCGGGAGCAGTACCTTGGCCAAGGCGACTCCCACAAGCAAAGCTCGGTTCTGAGAGCATGCGGGGAAACGAAAACTGATGGTCTTGAAAAGCAACCTTCGATCAGTCCGTTCGCTAGTTTCTATGGGGGGGGATATGGCTGTGGGTCAAAATCCCGAAATCCCGTACCCCCAGTGAACATCCCAATCCCCACAAAAATAGACTAAAATAGGTGGTGTACTTACCCCGCAATGGTACCATTGGTTTTGACGGTTTTGACAGCCATATTAGCGTACCCTCCATTAAAGGCCGAGGCACGGCCCCCCGTTGGTGTTGGGCTTGCACACAGTGGCGCACTTCGGGTTGTTCGTGAGCAACTCCTCCGGTTGAGAGGTTCAGTTTGCCTATTGGGATCCTTTGGATTTCTGCACGCGTTGGTGTTGCCACACAGCTCGTCAATGCAAATAACGAAAACACTGGCAACACACCCCCCAACCCAGCAATCCGCCAGAAGCAGTGATTGGCAGGAGACGCATAACTGGCAAGACACCGAGAGAGGCACCCGCACCGGAAGAGCTGCCTTCCCAAGGAATGTCAGCTGTCACTACCGTTTTGCACTACCACGACATGGGCTCAACCGCCCCGCATGGGGTGGAGCGGCATCGGCCCACACATCCCTGACAAGTCAAACTACTGGGATCCTTGGAGAATATACTTAAAAACCCGGTGGACTACTACTGTGGATATACGAAATCCTGCACCGCAAAATTATGCACCATGTTTTCCTGGAATGACGAATCCGCTGTAAATACCAACAAACAATGGCTCCCATGGTTTCGAAGTGGTGCGAAATGGATTTCATCTATCCACAGGGGTGTCCCATTTACACTGGGGAACAGATCGGGGAAAGGACATTCAGCGCACTTCCAGGAACAAGTGGGCAACCTCCAAAACGCAGTCACACGCTGCACTTTGGGAGCAAACAAAAGATGCTAAACAGGTCCGAACCTGAGTGGTCCCACACACTTGGTGTCAAAAGCATCGAAGGGACTGACGAATCGAAGGGACTGATGGCTTCAGCGACTCTTCAGTCGACTCTTCCTAGCAACCCGTAGCCACACACCATGACGGCACCGCTTGCATCGTTCAAGTGAGGGCTGATCTGACAACATCCCCGCAAGGCTCAGCTGGATCTCCAGCTGAGCAGCTGAGCTACTTGAGCTACAGGACACCGCCCTTTGGCTGCAGTCCTTTTCAGCCAATATGCCCATGCCAGGTTTTCCCTGCGCTCTCCTCAGGCCTGCAGCGCACTCCAGCCGGCAAGACGGAGGCGACAGGCGAGCACCACTTTGAGCGCCCGCAACAAAGCCCAGGTTGGTCTCCCAAGTTTAGACTATGGGCTATCAAGCAAGTCACGTGTCCATTTTCCAAACCATGCGGGTCCTTGTCAACCAAGACGTGGTTCACGGTGTCCTCGCGCGTGAAAAAAGGTACTGAAGGTCAACGCAAGCTCGCGCGTGAGTGCAAGGTACCCCGCTTCGTAATTCAGATTGTGCGTCCCTAGCAACAATCAACCGCCTGTGGTAGTGCACCCCTGGTGTGTTTGGAAGCGACTTGGCACGACTCGCAGGGTGGATGGCTCAACATTTCGAGCTGTATGTGCCCACAAAACTTGCAGAAATAGTGTGTCCAGGAACTAGTTGGCATCCCGTGCCCTCGTCCCACAGTCCTCCTTGAAAAATGCCTTTGCTACTGCCTCTGCGCGCTGGATGTTCCACTGCTCGTCACACCTGCAGTTTGCAATTCGACATGGACCTGCCCTCTAAGACGTCTATTTGAGGGGTTGACAATGTAATTCTTGGGGGAGAACCCGTTTGGGATTGCCTTACAAAGGCACAGAAATCTGGTCAGCGCAAGGGTCAGTCATGGCATGCTCGGACCAGGGCTCATATGCCGCATGGCTTCTTGACCGACCCCACGACACAAGAACCAGCTGACAAGCAATAAAAATCGATGTCTCGCACCTGCTGTAATGCTCAGTCCCCAAACTAAGCATGTCCAACCGACGCAGGGTTTCAACTGGCCCTCGAAATATCTCCCGGGGTTAGCAGGAGCTTCAACCCCCCTGCCACTTTTCCCGCAGAATAAACACATACAAACTGAAATGAACATTTTGAGTTTGGGGTCTAAGAAAGAAACCTTTGCAGGGGGCCTATGTCGCAATGTGACTTGCCCAGATTGAGGTGTGTCCTAAATTTGGAGATCCCTCACAATGAGTGGGTCCCTTGGGCGTTCCTCACCTTTCCTCTCCAGTCTCATGGGTCAATGGATGATCGATTCCTCGGAGGATCTGGAGCATTGCTTCAGAGAAACTCCAAAGAAGGTCCTTGATCCGTGAGCTCGTTGGAATTCGGCCAGGGTGGCCTTCCCCACACCCTATGCATCCCCATCAAAAGAGAATTGTGAGAACCCCTCAAAACGTTCAAAAAACTTTCAGGGACCCAGGAGGACTCATGGCCCCATTCTAGCCTTCTACCCAATTTGTTCAATGGACTCAGTTCCTGGACCCAAAGCCATGGATCTCGTCGCCGTAAGGGCCTGCATACTGAGAATGGCGTTGTGGGGTTGCAGCTACAACCAGACTAAGTCGTGACCCTGGGTTAAACACTTCGAAACATCACCCTGCAATTCCAAAAGCGGTATCTCATACAGTTTTTTTGGAAAGGCGATTTCTTGCAAAACAACGCTTTTATTGTTCAAAACATGCTTCAATAACAAATTATGTAGAGGCGTGGAAATTGCCATTGCAAATTTAAACTCTCTTATCTAACCTTGCCGTTGTAGCTTGCCAAAGCAACCTCGTATTTAACTTGCAGCTTCCCAGTGCAACTTGCTAGTGCAACTCGCTAGTGCATCTTGCTAGTGCAACCAACTTGCTGCTGCTGCTTGCTGATGCTACCTGCTAGTGCAACTTACTTGCTAGTGCAACTTGCTACTGCTGCTTGCCGGTGCTATTCGAAAGTACTACTTGCTACTACCACCTCCTAGTGAGACTTGCTGGTTCATCCGCCCCAGGTCTTTCGTGAAGAACTCTTCGCACTGGTTTCGGGAACAATCCCACCACCTGAAAAAGGAGTCGGAGTGACGGACCCACATGGTGCGCTCCTTCCCCCCCCGGACGGGCTCGCCATTAAAAAAAAAGAAAAGCTAGCTTTACGCAAACTGCCAAACAACATGGTCTCAGTTGTTCAGTGACCCTGGAAAAAGAGGGGTTCCCCTTTTTGGGGCTTGGACCATTTTGAGTGGGGCCACCCACACAAAAAGGGAAAATAATTGGTGCCACTGAACAACTGAGTTGCCCAAAACCCCGGGAAACAGCCGGTTTTTGAAAAAGACTATGGCTGAAAAGAATGGGGAATCAACTCCTAGAGGTGTTGCATTTTGTTCTTCCTTCGGCAGGGGGACGGAAGAACGAAGGGCTTCCTCAAAAGCTGGTTTCTGAAAAGAACAGCTGGGAAACACTGGTCCGCGTTGCTTGTAGAAACTGATCCTTGCAATTACCAAAAAAAGCCGGCCATGGCCCTCTGCATCGCAGAACGGGTGTCTTAAAACAAGGCTTCCCAAAAAGTTCGGAGTTCTTGTGGTGTCCCGGAAAAACTATCCAAAATGCGGTAATTTCCCTGAAAACCATCCAACATGCGGGTAATGAATGTCCCTTAAAACTATCCAAAATGTGGGTAATGTCCCTTACAAATAATCAACATGCGGGCAATGTGATGGAACACACTATCCAAAATGCGGGTAATGTCCCGGGAAAAAAAAAAAAAAAACTATCCAAAATGCGGGTCATGTCCCTTAAAACCATCCAACATGCGGGCAATGTCCATGTCCCTTAAAACTCTCCAACCTGGCAATCTCCCTGAACACCCTCCAACATGCGGGTGTTTTTTTTTGCTCCCGACCCAAAAACAACGCGCCGTGTCTTCGCCTGCCGCGCCAAAAGGTAAGGCCGATCTCCTTCTCCTCCGGCGGCAGGTTGACGCAGGCCGGCTCCAAGCATAGGTGCGGCGGCGTGTCCTCGCGAAAACTTGTTGTTGTTCTAGGGGTACCTTGCAACCATTCTTTCCAGGCATCCTTCTTTCTATCCGCCCAAAGAGCTGGGAAACAGCGGGTTATTGAAAAGAACGATGGCTGAAAGGAATGGGGAATCAACCCCTTAGAGTGCCTCTGTTTTTTCTTACGGGAGAGGGACGGAAGAACGAAGAGCTTCCTCAAAAGGACCGGCGGGAAATTGGATTGCCCCCTTGGTTCTGTGGACATTGTCTTGTCCCGTCTTATTGTTCTTTTTTTCCGGGGGGGTGGGAACCATGGTCAGGGATCCCTCTTAGGAATCCTTACATATATTTTTCTGCAACCCGGCTGCAACCCCCATCGAGAGGTTGATGACCATCCCCATCAACTCCAAGAAAAGAGGTCTTTTGACCATGGCAAATGAGGTCAGGAAGCAAAGGTCCTGATCTTGCACGCCGGCGCCCTTGTTTTTCCCAAGCAGGATCTTAAAATGAATCGGCACATTCGATGCCCCCTGTACGAAAGTGGAGTTCGAGACGTTCCGCCGGGCCTTGACACAAGGGATGCCAACAAAGTCTGAACCGAAAAGACGTGGGAGATACCAAAACGAAAAGTCCGGAGATACCGAAAATAGCCATGAGTTTCGTTTCAAATGCCATGAGTTGAACCAAAATGGACCTAGCCTGGAGATACCAAAACGCAAAACGCAACTCATGACGAGTTCAGGGTGCCCAAGCCCCGGGCACTGACCCGCAGAGACCCAGACCCAGACACCAACGATCCCTTCAATTGAGTTGCAACCAACGTAGAATGAACCACAGGAGGCGCAAAACATAAGCCCTGGCTATGAATGGAGAGGTTTCCTACAAATATTCCGGAAGGTCGCATTGCAGCCCTGGGTTTGCCCTGGCAGGAGGCAACTTGATCTCTTCTCGGCTCGCGGTTGGCCTGGAGCCAACTTGAAGGAACATGCCGCGATGGTACTTTACCAAACGACTCAGTGTAACCAGACAGCTGCGAGCTTTGCGAAAATCCAACAATCAAGCAAGTGCGCGGATCGATCCTCCTAAGAATTATTTAGCTTTTCATCAGTGGAGACGTTTAACCCTCAGGTGAGCTCGCAATGTCCTAAAGTGGCGCTGCATGTTCAGAGCCTCCACTAAAGGTTGCTCACTTCAATAGGCAACCATGCCAATACGTCAAGAAGGTGAACCGAACCACCCAACAGGTCTGTCGTGTTCCG
Organism: Effrenium voratum; assembly: GCA_963377175.1. Taxonomy (NCBI): domain Eukaryota; class Dinophyceae; order Suessiales; family Symbiodiniaceae; genus Effrenium; species Effrenium voratum. The sequence goes on along the minus strand of CAUJNA010003394.1, from coordinate 801,382 downwards.
CACTGCTCCTGACAGAAGGGATTGAGGTCGTATTCCACACCTAAGTGCGTCTCTTGAACTTGGTTCGCGCCCAAAGATGAAATTAAAATACAAACCACTCTTCAGCCGGATTTTTAATTAGGGGCTCTGAAAAAAATGTACACCCACCCGCTGTTGGTTGCCTTTTTGGGAAACAACATGTGGGCTTTAAGGCATACTGACACAAGAGTTGGCCACTGGAATCACATATGCATGGGGTGGGCTCGACATCTGCGGGCTTGGCACCTGATATACACGAGAGGCATGCTAGATCCCTACTTCCCCACGAGCTTGCACACTGACGCAGCTCCAAATTTCAATGCGAAAGCAACCAAACAGGATATGTCTGGGTATGTTGTCTATCCTGCTTCTGATTCCATACTTTAGTCTACCGGGAACGAGAGCCAAGAAAAAAGGATCCCCAAGCAAAGGACCTTCATCATAAGGAAGCCACCATTACAAATTCATGGGACACTCCCTGCTTACTTTCCGCAGCATCTGGCCTGCCGATAGACATCACATCCCCACGGTTCCATGTTCATTGCACCGAGTCGGTTTGGTCGTTCCCTTGGGACACTCGGGGTTGAAACAAACTAAGAGTCAATTGGACATCCAACATGACAAACGGACTGGATGAAGCAAAATTACCAACCTGACGCCATCGGCATCCCCGCGATTGGCAGTTGGAGGTTAGCCTTGGGACATTGGGAGTCAGGGAGTCCAGGCCATCCAATTTGCGTGCGTTGGGGGCGCAAATTGCACGCACGCCCAGAAGACTTTTCCGGTAAACTCTGCTGGCAACCTATGGCAACCTTCACTGAAGGCATCCGTTCGCGGGATTTGGCAATTGAGATGCAATGGCAGAAGGCTCCCCCCAAAGAGACAGTCAGATCTCAGATGCCCAGTGGCCATGTGGAAAAAGGGCATCCTTTTTTGGTTGGTTGACTTTAAAGGGGAACCCTTCAGAAAAAAAAATACAACAACAGGGCAAAAAAGCACCACTGGCCAACTGGGAGATTCTCTCCTCCACTTAGCCATCAGGCGTGGCATTATTTGATGGCTTCATGAATCACCCCCACCAGAATCCGTGCCGGGCGGCAGTGCTCAGTTTCGACGATCTTAACATCCATGCGGCCGTCCGCCAAGTAGGCCTGCTGGAACTTCCGCTTGTACTTTTTCTCTGGGTCCTGAGTCGAAACCCGACAAAAACAAACCCGAGCCTGGTTAGCAGCAAAGGGGGCTAAACCACCTTTCCGGTAAGCATCGCTAAACCAACATCAGGCTATGGATATCTATGAAAGCCTGTGTTAAACCACCTCCACCATCTGGGATGCCATTTGATAAGAGCTCCCAATCACCTTTGGAGAGGTCTCACTGTTCATCTGCCTGCTAATTACCTGGCTACCTCGCCGCCTCAAAAGGCGAAGGCACCAAACAGACCAGCATAGAACCCCAAGCCCCCGTCTGGATTCGATTCCATGTGGAGTGGGAAGTTTCAACAGCAATAAGGGGTGGAATCTTTGGCCATGGGAACAAAGGGCATCCTTTTTTGGTTGGTTGAGGTTGAAGGGGAACCCTTCCCCTTTAAAAGAAAAAAAAAGGCGGAATCCGCTGGGCAACTGGGAAACTCAAAACCGGGCTTGGCAACCTCGGGGCTTGGCAGCCTCGGGGCTTGCAACCAGCCGCACATGGAGGCCCTTCACATCGGTGTGCTGCGGGGGTCGGTGCCCTTGCCAAGCGGTATGTTGTAACATATTGAACTAAAGGCGTTGTAGGGCCTCGCCTCTTTTGCACCAATCGGGTGTGGTTCTTGCCTGGGGACCACCCAAATGGGTGGCCTTTGTCTCCCTTGGAAGCCACAGAAAGCAAAAAGAACCCTCCCAACGGTGAATGGGCTGTGCCAGTTGGGCCAACTTCGAATCAAATAAAACATGGCTGATCCTGAACATGGAAACATCCGGGCTCAACCACAGAACTCTTCTATTCTTTGCTTGCACGCAAGATGCGGGTGGCCTAAAATTGGAAACCTCCCTCCTGCGGCAAAAGGCGCGAATTGATACGCCATCAAGTCAGTGTGTGCTCGAAAGAATTTCTAGGCAGAGTCTTAAGCATCCTAGCTCTAGTGAACCAACAGAATTGGCCAATGAGCGAGCCATTGACAAGCTCAAACATCGGGGCTTCTTGCATCCCACACTGGATGTGCAGCCGAGGCTTCGTGGCAATTCCTCCGCCAGTCATTCCTTGGCTGCGGCACGGTGCTGCAAGCATTGCATTGCATTCAGTCTGCAATTGGTGGGCAGGGTTGGCGAACACAATCCGCTTGTTTAGGACCTTTGTCATTTTGCGATTTGCGCTGTGGGGCGTCCAACGCTTTGCCAACCCCCCCATTAACGGCCTGCCACAGCTTTGACCTGGCACAGTTCCATGACCAGCCTTGAGGCGACCTGTTCCCCCCCATCACCACAAGTTGCTACAATTTGCCGGTGCTCAGTCAGGAATGTGGGAATAAACGAATAAACCCACAGGTCCAAACAAAACCACAAGGAACGATTTTTCAGGGTCAATCCCCCATTCCCTGCTGAGTGGATGGCTGGTGGTCTCTTTGAGAAAGCCAAGCCGCCAATTCTCGCACGTCCGCTCCCCATTGCTGCCACCTTGGCGGCAAACTCAATGAAGCACCACTAGCATTTATAGCGGGCTCACCCCTTTTCCGGTGCTCTGTCATTGTGTCATGGTACACTCTGAGAAACTCAGTTTGCCAAAAAAATAAGCTCAGGTGATATCCCCAACAGCATGCAGCATACGGTGCTCTTTTTCGTGCTCGCACCACCCCGCAGCCCTTGCAGAACCTCGTGGAACCCTCGTGGAACCCTGGTGGAACCTGGTGGGACATTGGTGGAACGCTGGTGCGAACCCTGGCGAAACCGTGGTGGAACCTTGCCTCAGGGCCGCCCCGGACCACCCCGGAGCCTATCTGGGCTCAGACCCCACTTTCAGCCGTTCCGCCTGCACCACCCCACCTCCGGAACCCCCGCAATCTCCACGCCTTGAACCTTACACCTGGCCTGCACTTGAACCTTGCGCTCGGCCTGCAGACCACCCAGAACCTCCGAAACCTTGCTTGAACCCGACACCTCGCCTGCAGCAGACGTTAGAGGTTTTGGGGTGGTCTGGAGGCCAGGTGTAAGGTTCAAGGCAGGTTCCTGGAGGTTCCGGGGGGTTAAGGTTCAAGGAAGGTTCCGGAGGTTCCGCGGTGAAGGTTCAAGGAAGGTTGTGGAGGTTCCGGGGTGGTTTGGTGCAGACCTTACACCTGGCCTGCACCAGACCACCCCGAACCTCCGGAACCTGCAAGGTTCCGGAGGTTCTGAAGTGGTCTGCTGCAGGCCAGGTGTAAGGTTCAAGGCAGGTTCCAGACGTTGCGGGGTGGTCTGGTGCAGGCCAGGTGTAAGGTTCAAGGAAGGTTCCGGAGGTTGCGGGGTGGTCTGGTGCAGGCCAGGCGTAGCGCGTGCCAGGTGTTTGGTTCAAGGAAGGTTCAGGCCGGTATTTTCAAGGCAGGTTCTGGAGGTTTCGGGATGGTCTGGTGCAGACCAGGTGCAAGGACCAGACCACCCGGAACCTCCGGAACCTGCGTTATCTGGGCTGAGACCCCTTAGCTTTCAGCTGTTGGGGAACAACACCTAGGCCTAGACCCGTTCCAAACTAAATAGGGACATGCGAATGGCCGCAAGCACTGTTGGGCTTTCGTGGAGTCAAATGCGATGGCTGACCGACAATTCAAATTACCATCCCTTGTGACTATAGTTTGGGCAAACGATGTGCAATGTAGCCGCTGAATTGCAATTATCCTCCTTGCTCATGGGACATGAGGGGAGGATCCGTCTTGAGTCCCCCAATCCTTTTCTTCACATGGGTGTGGCTCAAAACTAAAGCGCTAGGGTTACGCAGGTTTAGTCGTTAGTTGCATTTACCAAGGTGCTATTCTGGTACATTTCTTTGAGCCACAGCCACATGCCGCATGTTGAATCAGGTGGCACTTGAGTGGGCCGTCGACCGCCTGGATAAGATCCTCCAAGTTGACGTAATCCTCGCACAGCGCGCGGTACAAACGTGGGCTCCTCCCTGGTCAGTCCCAAAAGCGTAAAACGCCTGTCAGTGGTGTCCAGGTATATAAACGACACGAAGAAAATGCAAGTGGCACAGCTGATTATGAGAATACTTGAAGGGTTTCTGGATCCCATATTTATATTAGGGCATATGCCATTTTGAGAGGTGGTAGCTTCTTTTCATTTCTTTCCCCGTGTTTGCCAGTCTGCACTGGAGCAAAATCCGACACGAGCCTCAACATGTGCATGTCTGCATGGGGACTTGTGTTGGATAAACTATAAGCCCGGAAGCAAAAGAAAGACCTGCCTGGAGGAACTCCCATGGCTCAAAAGGAACAAGGGGTGTCCCAAACCCCGATCCAACTCCCAATGAAGGGTTACCCGCCAATGCTTTTCGATGGAAACCACAGGAACAAATGTTTGTTGTGTTTTTCTTCATTGTGTTTTTTTCTGTATTTGTTTTCCTCATGTTTGTTTCTTTTGGGGGAGGCTATTTGAAAACACGAGAAGGTTGGACAAAGACAGAAAGTGTCCCGTTGGTGCGCGCACCATCGTCGCATGTCAGGTCTCTGTGGTGTGTCGCCCGTTCAACCCATTCAAGTAAGAACCGGATCACCCGGGAAGCACCCCAAAAAGTAAACCACAAGGTTCATTGATCTGGGTTCATTGGTTAGGCATACTGTATACGCTCAACAGAAGCGTGCCCTTAGAGAACTAAAAGCTCAAGACTTTGGGTGGATCTTTGATCTTTGCAGCAGCCATGTGCTCCTTCTCCACCAAAGGCTCATAGTTGTACCTCAGCTACCCGTCTGTTTTGGCGCTCGGCAGTTGAATTCAGACCCCCATCGTGGACTGGTCAAGGCTATCAGCTTCCTCACGTGTGTAGCTGGTACCGCTTTGGCGCCACCGCAAACTATGGACAAAAGCAACAAACAAAACAGCTCAAGCACACACCTTGTCCGTACATCAGTGCAAAAATCCGACCCCATTTTGCAACCATTGAGCGGGATCACAAAGGAAGAAACCAAACACTCTAGGGGTACCTTCCCCATTCTTTCCAGGGATCCTTCTTTTCAGGAAACCATCAAACACCCAGGGGAAACAGCCGGTTTTCGAAAAGAACGATGGTTGAAAAAAACCCCTAGAGCAGATCCCTGCCTTTCCGACCTCCAACCGGTTTGGCTGCCCATGGCCCATCAACCGCAAGTGCAAAATGGACATCGAACAACCCGGGGTCCAGTACTTGATCATGGTCAAAGCCACACGCCAAGTGGCAAAGGAAACACCCCGAGTTTCTGAGGCTTCCCTTTCTTTCTTCTTCTGGCGCAAAGTTTCCCCATGTCTGTGCCTTGTCCTTGCAGGGCGAAACTCTGAGGCTTCGAAACAAACAAAAGCCGGGGGCTGCTTGCCAAATTCGGTGGCCCGCTGAATTCGAGGCATTCGCTCTAGCTTTCGGCCGGGCCGCACGCAGCCGGGTTGTCCGGTGGGATTCTTGCCCATGGGGCACAGACCTCCCTTCAGAACCGCCTGGCCATGGGATTTCAAGTGTGGGAACCTTTTCGGGCGTGGAAGGGGAAAATCCCCTACCTGAAGGGAGAGAAGTAGTGGGGGTCCCTCAATTCCATTTATCTAGTCTTCCCCACAAAGGAGAAATGGAACCCCCCTTCCAAGTTCCATTTACAAGGGGGCGGGGACAGGGGAAACCCTCCTTTCTTTTAGGGCTGGAGGTGGGTGGGGGTTCCACCTGTTTTGACAAAGCCATCAGACAGGAGTGCTGAAACATCCAGTTTCTGGACCCTGGGGCGTCTATTTGACAAGTCCGCCTTTTGCCGGATGTTGGGGCCCTCGGAAACCAAGTTCACCGGTTTGAGCTACATAGAACCCGGAGCTTGTCAAGTGAGGCACTGTGGTTAAGAAGGCGCTGCCTATGTGTCCCCTTTGAGCATCCGCAGCAAGGCGCTCTTTTTCTCTTGATTGCGGACTGGCTCTTGCGGCGACCTGAGCTGCCACCGGCCGGCAGGTGGGTTTTCTTTCGGTGGATTGGGTTTGTTTGTGCATTTGTTTCTTTCCTGGACCAACACGCTGCATGTTGCGCTTTGTGTTAACAACTGGGAGTGTTTGAGGGTGGGTGAAGGGATACCGGCTTGAGCATTGGGCCGGGTGGAACCACTGGGGCAAGGTGGGCATGGGATATGAATCCTGCATCCATGACAATGCTCTGTTTCCGAAGAGTGTGCCCATAGTCTTTCAGGTCGATCTTACTTGTGAGGGCTGGGTCCTGCGTGAATGAAACTTTCCAGCAGGCAAACCATTAGAACATCCGCCCCTTTTGCGTTCTTTTCTTGAAGGGCGCCTGTGTTTTGCCTGGAGGGTCTCCACTGGATGCTTTTACACATCGCACCGGCTGAACGTGCGACGTTTGCCTCAAATAACGCATCCGCACAATGGACCTTTTAGTTTTTCAAACTGAAGGCCCCTTTTGTGGGTTGTTTCAGAGGCCTTCAAAGGAACTGCAAGCCGACGGGAACCTCAAACCCGTTACCCAGCTTGGAAAACACCCGAAAACAGAATCAGGATTCCGTGGCCGCTCCCAGGGAAAATCCCCAAGGCGAGCTGCCGAACGAGTTCACACCGACGGCGCGACTGGAGGCCTCAGATCGATGTGCCGCAGCCGAGACGTGCAGAAGACTCTTCTCAGTTGTTCAGCGACCCTGGAGAAAAAAGGGGGTTCCCCTGTTGGGGGAAGACCATTTTTGGTGGGGCAGCCACCAAAAAAGGGGAAAATGCTTGGTGCCACTGAACCACTGACTCTTACATAGGGGTGGACCAACATAAGCCGCAGGTGTGCGGGAAAATGCCGCTGGCCACACACTGGGTAGACCTCAAAGGCTAACTTTGGCGGCCCTTGATCAAAAGCACCTGAAGTCACGAACCATTTAGGACCCACACTTGTTGCTGAATGTATATACAATAATATGCGCATGGATGGTCAAAGCTAGCTATCATGTGGCTAAGACTGCACGAACACTTGTACAATCTTTTCACAAACTTGTTAAGTCTTTCTTTGCCCTTCTGGGTATGCGGCAAAATAGGTGGACCTCACCCAGCCTGGCATTCAATTTTGGTTTCCCTTTAAAGGTACGGCCAATAACAGGGATCCTTACATTATACACCTCCCTGAGTAAACGAACACCCATGTTGCCAAGAGTATGCCCAAGGCACGTGACTTCGCCTTGGGCGGACGGCTCCGTTGGCTGGCCGGCCTGGCCCTGGTATGCCATCTCGGCCTGGCCCTGGTATGCCGTCTCCGGCTGGTGCATCTGCTGAAACCTGGGGTGGCCGACTTGGGCAAGTTAGGGCCTACACAATAAGAATGGGGTAATTGAAGCCAAGGACCAAAATCACCCGTGGCGCTTATGAACTGTAAGCGGTTCTAAAAAAGCCATATATATATATGTATATACATATATATATAACGATGATGCATATGTATATAGTGAATCTCAAAGAAAAAGACCTTGATCATGGATGAGCTAATTATCCTCCCATGTGAGCTCGCCATGACTTGTTCATACCCATCTGCTGTTGTTCGCCTGGAACGATGTTGTTCGCCTGGAACCGTCAAATGAGGGCACCACTGCGCAGGGAACACATTATGGTCGCAAAGCGAGGGTTGAGGAGTGTACTTGAACAGCCCGAGCAGCTGGTCTCCTTGATAGCTGTATGAGCCAAACTCCATCTGGTCGTAGGGTTTCTCATGGCCGCCATAGGCGTCATATCCGTAGCCGTATCCTCAGACAGCAAAGGCGTGGATGCACTCAATACTTCAGGCAGGCTGTCATTGGATGGACTGTTGACAGTTGCATCCATGTGTGTATGTTATTGGGTTGCATGTTGCAATCGTTGATGCTCAAACAACGCGTATCATTCAAAGGGTGCCAAGCTGCAGTTGGCCCAAAAGCAGCTTCCCTGAAAGCTCCCCAAGATACGCACGTAGCACAATGATGCATTGAAATGTTTGCTGCTGTTTATGGCAGCGCACAGCAGGACCCGTTTGTGCCCATAGGCAGGGAGTCAACCCCCAGAAACCCATTCGGAGCAAAAGCAGGTCCCGATGAAACCTGGGAGGCCGACTTTGGTTCAAGGAGGCGTACATGGCTTCCTCCTGCGAACGCTGAGTGAGAACGAGGTGAGAACCAGCAACTAAGACTAGGTTCTGTTGGAAAGGGGTCGCTCAGTTTAGCATGACCCTGGTTCTGTGGCCACTTCATTTTCTGTGTGGGATGTCTAGCTTGACAAATCTTGTGTGATATGGCTAAATTAGATGAGCCCCGCCCGCGTGAGCGGGTTCTGCTACCTGGCCATCCACATAAAACACACACATGAACAACACCAGGGCACCACAGCTTCTGCAAAGAAGTGACGTGCCAAATTCGATCCGGACTACAAGGAACGCGTTAGGAAGCTCGTTTGGAAGCAACGAGTCAGGGATGCGCGTCTTACCGCACAAGACGTGCAACCACGGCACATCCGGTGGCTTTGAATGACAGATATGTTTGGCCGTGTATAAAACCCAGGCATGAGACAAACAGAGCCCGATAATGGTCGTGACGTGAACGACAACTTAACCTCAAACTGCCAAGCGATCGAACAGTCAACATGGACAATTGGCCAGAAAAAGAAAAACACCTGAAAGCGGCCAGCCTTCCCCCACTTCCGCAGCAACTCTTCCTCTTGGGTCTCCTGAGCTTCAGTGAGCCAGCCGAGCTGCAGCAACGCAGTTCGAGCTATCAAGCAGGTACACGAAATCCGGACACGGCTACCCCAATCAAGGTGATGTCAGAACTTCTTCGAAGCACACACAAAAATGTCCCTGTTGTATTCCTCATGATGACACCAACAAGGCCCTGCACGCATGGGCAATATCAAAGGGACTTTAGCGGCGCGCATTCACCCAAGGTTGTTCTCATTTTCATCCACCAACCAAAAGTAGGGGCCCGCTGTGACTTGTACCGCCTCCTGCAGGGAAAGCCAAAGCCCAACAGCCCAACAGCCCAACAGCCCAACTCCTGCAGGGAAAGCCAACAACAAGCGCTTTTATTTTGACAACCCTCCACGTGCGCTGAGCGACTCCCAAACTTGGCCTTGGGACCTATGAAAACCCTCAGAGCCGCCTCCTGGCCGACCCTCACGCTGCCCAGCAGCGCGCCAGCGGCAAGCTGCGGGGGCTGAGGATTCCCCGTCTTTTCCCCTTTTTTAACACCTCACCGCAGCCAAGCGGAACTCTCCTTAAACTGGCAAAGTGACTTTTTAACCCCCCAAAGATACGACCATGGGTTAAAACCCCGTACCCCCAGTGAACATCCCAATGCCCAGACCGAAATGGGTGGTGCACCTATCCCAAAATGGTACCATTGGTTTTGAACCATGGCCATACCTAGAGATTCGTTGCGGCAGAAATTTCTGCCGCAATTCAAAAAAGGCGCCTTTTTGGATTTGCGGCATTTCTTCTTGATTTGCGGCGTTTTTTTAGAATTGCGGCAGAACTTGTTTTCAGTTTTTTCTCCCCCCCGATTTGCGGCGGAAATCGGCGGGAATGCGGCGGAAATCGGCGGGAATGCGGCGGAAATTCCCGGAAAGCAAACAGTGCTGCGGCGTTTTTGTTTTGGTTGCGGCGTTGTTCTTTGTTTGCGGCTGATTTTCTGGAATGCGGCGGGAATTTCCGCCGCAATGCGTTGCGGCAGAAATTTCCGCCGCAGGAAGTTCTAGGTATAGGGAGTCCTTCTTGCAAGGACACACAAAAGCCGACAGTGGACGTGTCAACATCCCAGACCTCCAGTAGCTACGGCAAAAAGAGGGGGCACCTTTGTGTCAGTACTTGATGTTCGAGAGACTTCTCCAAAAAACGGGAAGAGAGGGCAACACTGGAGGCTTGGAGATCTCTCTCTCTCTCGCTCGGTCTCTTCTTTCCTTTGCCTCTCTGCCCCTCTCCCTCTCTCTCTCTCTCTCTCTTTCTTTCTCGCTCTCTCGCTCTCTCTCTCCCTCTCTCTCTCTCTCTCTCTCGCTCTCTCGCTCTCTCTGTCTCTCTCTCGCTCCCTCTCTCTCTCTCGCTCTCTCGCTCTCTCGCTCTCTCTGCCTCTCTCTCGCTCCCTCTCTCTCTCTCGCTCTCTCGCTCTCTCGCTCTCTCTCTCTCTCTCTCTCTCTCCCTCTCGCTCTCTCGCTCTCTCGCTATCTCTCTCTCTCTCTCTCTCTCGCTCTCTCGCTCTCTCTGTCTCTCTCGCTCCCTCTCTCTCTCTCGCTCTCTCGCTCTCTCTGTCTCTCTCTCGCTCCCTCTCTCTCTCGCTCCCTCTCTCTTCAGCATTGGGGATATGGGCGTCTAAAGTTTGAATGTCACCGAAACAGCTCCCAAACGGACCGACAACCTTCAGTGTTGACCAGCCAAGCTATGGCCAAATTCTGGAATCAAAGCAGCCCACCCAAACGCCGGCAAGGAATTACAAGGGCAAAAAGCTGCCTCTACTTGCTTTAGGTTCGGAAAGTCCCCTACCTCAATTTAACTGCTAGCCAGCTTTTGATTTGAGTCAGACTAAAAGCTTGGTATCAAAGGGATGTACGCAAACCATGTCAAGCATGAAAAGGGCGCCGCAGCTACTTCTGTTCATTACTAACCTTCTCGCTCTCTCTCGCTCTCTCTCTCTCTCTCGTGCCATCCCTTCACCTACAAAGGTTTTTGATTGCAGATTATCAAGCCCAGTTCTTGCCAGTCTGGTCAAGACTCCTGCTGTGGGTCATGGTCATGGTTCCCTTACATGATGGAACTCCTTACCATGGTTGCCTACAATCCCCTTTGGTGGGTTTATGACCGTCCCTACTAGCTAAGCACAGGGTTGCGTTCGAAAGGAGATACTGTGGATGGACAATATCCTGCACCACCTTGAAACAATGGCAAACCATGTTGTTGGTATTTACAGGTGAATCATCATTCCAGGGTTTCTTAGGTGGTGCAGGATTTCGTCCATTCACAGCACGGAAGGATAAGAACATTCTCCAAACTTTCGGCCGGAGCCATGGCATTTCCAAATAGTTTCATGGCACTTCAGCCATTGAACTGAAAGGCGAACCAAGGGAAGCCTGACCTGCTACACCATGGTTCCATCCACAATCTATCCCTCGACTTTAGGTTTCCCTTAGCAGTTGGGACCGAAGAAAACGGAGTGCTTGATCGATCCACATCTGTTTTTTTTGTTGATACCTTCGTTTGGTTTCCCTTTTAAACAGGGACCAAAGGAACCCGTGGTTGTCTAACCCGCTTTCCGCCCAACCACCGAGTCAAATCTCGCCCTCCGACTCCGCCTGCAAAAGGAGGCCGGCGCCCATCAGAAACAGCCCAAAGCTGGCTCCGGAGCTCTGGATGTTGGCGATGACTTGGGGCTGACCTGCGGAGCTAAGATGGCCAGTGAACATCCCAATCCCCACCAAAATAGACTAAAATGGGGTGGTGCACCTACCCCAAAATGGTACCATTGGTTTTGACCCACAGCCAGATCTTTGGTGTCCAGATCGCGATCGGGGTGCAACAAATCACAACCTAGTTCAAACATGGCGCCGGGGGATGAGAACATTTCTGCGGCTACGGATGCTGCAAGCTGTATTTTGTAGTCAGTTTCCCATTTCCTTTTCGGGGCAGTGAAGTTGTTTCTTCATTGTGTACCCTTTTCATCCGGGCTGTTCAAAATGCGCAGGTGGCCAATCCTAGTTCAAGCAACAACGTGCCTCATACCTGAAGTGTCCATGACCCTTGCACAGGTAGATGAAATTATATAGATGGTAGCTCCCCATGATTTTTGTTTCAAGGGTCATGGGAACTAGAGGCATGTGCTCTTTCCGGGTGCAACCAATGAGTTTTACACCATTGGCTGACGTCCTGATTTGGCTGACTTGCCATCCTGTTTGTGTCGAATGCGCATGGCACACACACTGAGTTCAAGAGTGGGGGATTGTGGAATGGTGGCGCTCTGGTGAGGGTGTTAAAATGTATCTCTCTAGTTGTTGATTTGGATTGGCGTTTTGGAGGTTCGGGCTGGTTTCCTGTTTACCTGCTACCAGAATCCAAAGAAACACAACGTCTCTACAAATCCAAAATCATTCCTTTAAGAGGAGCCTTCATCCGGTAAATCACACTCCCTCCATAAGGTTTTGTCACCCAACTCGCGCATGCCCCAGAAAAACAGGGAAATGATTGATTCATCTTGACGGTTGGTGCCTCTGGAGGCAGCTTACATCCTCAACTGCTTGCCCGTTGGCCCAAAACAAGTCACACGAAGCCGTGTGACACTCAAAGGCTGAGTCAACCGCCGGTTTCACCGGTGGTTGAAGGACTCAGTCTGTGGCAGAGATGTATAAAACCTGCACTCGTTGCAGGGAATACTTACTGTGCCAACATGCCATGTGTAAGCCAACGGCATGTATGTACATATAGGGGTGTCTGAGATTATCAAGCCGCAACCTTCCTCCTGTAGACAAATGGCGCATGTGTGCGAGCAAGGGAAACCAATGGCAAAGGGCATGAGTTCGGACCCTGCGCCATTTTGACACATACCCAACTCCTGCCTGACACCTCATTCAGCGCTTTGATCGCCTGGCGACGCCAGGAAGTGCTCGGGCCCGCATCAGCTGTGGCCAGCAGCTAGTGGCACAGATGGCGCTTCTGTGTAGAAAACCCTTGAAAACCTCTTTGCATAATGGAAGCTCCGTGCAAAGGTTCCTGATTTCACGCGCATGAACGCATGCCACCGGTCTGCGCGATGGTTGGCCCGGATTCAGCTTGCACTGCAGTTGCCGGAGTCAGCCCCACTTGGTTACTGGGTAACCAAGGATGCTGAACGAACGTGCGGTTCAGGTTCTGCCCAAGTGCTGCGCTGCGCATGCTTGCGCAGCGCAAGCTTGCGCAAGCCGCGGTGTGCAAGCAGCGGTGCGCGCGCAGTCAACACAAGCCGCGCCACAAAAAGAAGCAAACAGCAAGCACTACACCACAAATGCGTTGCGCAAGCAGTGGCCGCAAAAAGAGCTGTGCATTGTGAACGCGCGCGTCGTAGCAGTAGGCAATTTGTTGAAACAAATCTCCGCGATAAGATTTGGGAGTAAAGCGTGTTCCCTTTGGGCAAATCAACCACGGCTGGGCTGCATTCTAATTACCCTGCTCACTGGGCATGACAACTGAGGGGGCTTTTGTTCAAACAAGTCGCTGGAATGTATCTCTGCAGGCAGTTATAATATCGTTCAGGGCCAATGCCATTTAGCAGCCCTGTATGCGCCTCGAGCTTGAAGGCGGCGCTGGGAAGCTACATCTCTACATGGCTTGCGTGGCTTGCACTCGATGCAATGCTCCCCCGCCCCGCCACCCCCCCCCTACCCGCGCCAGGAGGATGTAGCTGATAAAAGCGCCCAGGACGAACACCGTGGCAATGAAGTGTACGATCAGCGCCGAACGGCGATACAACGACTTGTGCAGGGAACCCTCGAGGTACTGGACGATCAGGAACCTCGATCGGAGCTCAAGTTCAAGCAAGCCAACCCTTTCAAATCGCTATCGAATTTGGATGAACAATAGCAATACCAAAGGCGCCCAAGGGAGGATAACATCAAATAGCCAGAGGCTTGCATCCCCGGTGTCCGTGAAGAAACCAGCGCATGTTGCTTCGATTTTACGAAACCTCCCTAAAACTTGTCTGGAATGAGTTAAAGCCCAACTCATTTTACAAGAACTCTAGGCTGGGCGATTTAAGCGAAGGTTCAAACTGAAGATGATGTGAACAAGCAACGCCCCATTTGAGATGAGGGAATCCAGAAGTAGGAAATGTTGTAAAGACTCTTTAAAAGGGGTTCCTTTCCCAACACGGAGGTCAAACCGCAAACCCGGCATGGATATCAAAGATCATCCTCTGCACTCATGACTAACAGCCGGCCACGCACCGGAAATCAACAGGATCCAATGCAAGGCGTTTGGACGCACCCAAAGCATAGACAGCCATCAAACTGGGAAGGGGTGGAAATCGACCTGTAGGACCTCCAGAGGTGAGTGTTTTGGTGCCTGCCCTTGGCAAACATCTTCATCTCTTGAATCTCACTCGTCCAAAACTGCATAATTAGAAACAACGAGCCAACATCTACAGCAGTCGATTGGGTTGGTGCGGGAAATGCGGCTAGGTTTAACACGTTTGGCCGAGGAGCAGGCAGCTCATAATGCACAGGACGTTGATTCCAACGGCGAGAAGGTTGGCCAGGCCGCAGAAGTAGGCCGTTTTGAAGCCTGACGAAACGGCGGAGCTCAGTCGCTTTTTCCCGAGAAAACCACGGAGTTTCCATGAGTTTCCGAGTGAGCAACACAAGCCCAGAGGGTCCAAGTACCTTCTAAGGAGGTACTTAGAGCCCTTTTTACTCCCCAAAAGCCATCCCCAGAGGGTATAGCTGCCCGCAAGCCAGGTGCTTAATCACTTCGCAGCAAGCTTCAATCCATCCATCCATCTGTTTCAACCAACACCTTGGATGGTCACCCAGCTTGATAAGTGAATCAAATCTTCCCTTGCTTCGTCAGTCCCCTCAGCAGGATGTACCCTGACACAGCCCACTGCTGACTGGGGTGCCTAGCCTGCAACAAGCTGGGCTGGTGATTTAACCAGCGCCGCCAACGCAACAGTCCCGGCTCATGACCAAGTTCCTCCAAAGTCAACTGGGACAATTGGAATGAACAAATGCGCAGGCACATAGCAAAACAGGCTCCATGGCAAACAAAACGCCAGGCAAATTCACTGCCTCCGCTTGGAGCAACTAACTGTCATGGGGGCTGGGGGGGAGGGATGGGAGGGGGAGGGAGCTTAAAGCCTTCATAAGGGCTTACTTGGGCTCCCTCCCCCTCCCCTCCCTCCCCCCCAGCCCCCAAGAAACTGGCAAACATAAGGTCCCTTCGCTTTGGGTCAACTGCGCTTCGGGGCGCCGATGCGAATTCCAAAGACTCGGAACCGGAGCAACAGGTTCTCGGTTGCGACATCTGCTCCAAGGGTCTGAAAGTGACGAACTTTCAGTGGTTTTATACGGAAAACCCATTAGCTGCGCCCCTGCTAAAAGTCTATTTTTAGCGGTTTTATACGGAAAACCCATGAGTTGGCTCAAAAAGTTAAAGTCCTAGCGTCCCTTGGCAAAATGCACCAAAGGGTTGTCATTGTAGACCTTTGAGTGACAAACATGAAAACAAGAAAACACAGAGTTATGGTGGTCCCATTGGGCAAAGCCGACACATATCATGAATGGATATATCTATACAAGTATGTATGTATATATATATATGCATAATATATATATATATACACCCTATGCTTCCTCGACTATTCTTTAAATAGCCTCGACCATTAAAAAAAAACGAAAGGCTATAAAAGTAATGTCCCTCGACCATTAAAAGTAGGTCTAGACAAACTTGGCCAACTTGAGACGGCTGGCTCCTGACATCCCCGCGCGCTTCTGATAGTGAGAGGTTGACGAAATTATTGCTGCCTTTTGTGAAATAAGCTAGTATGTTTTAAAGTCGCTGCATCCCGTGCAATCACACGTCGTCACCATGCTGTGTCAATTTGGCTTGTCACTCACATGCCCGTGCGTGCTTTTCCGCTTCTTGTCCACAGCTCCACAGAGTCTGATCGAGTGTCGTTTGTTGAGTGTTTAATCGATTTCGAAAGAACATGAGGCGTGGACAAGCCATGGACAAACCGTGGAAAGTACGTTTTTTAGCGTGGAAAGCACATTTAAAAGCGCGGAAAGTACATTTAACAGCGTGGACAACCATACTCCCAGGAGCCCACAACGCATGCCTGATCGGCAGCGATGCCCCAAAGCTACTAAGTTTGCAGCATTTTTGAAAAAGCCGGACTTCAGTACCAACATGCGAAGAATCTATGCGCGCAAATCCGGTAAGCGGGACACCTGGCGATTTTGAAAAGTGATATAACCATACAATTGGCAAGCCGGGGAATGAGTGGCTTGGGCGCAGTCATTTGCAGCTGGGAGGATGAGGGCGGCATGACTGTCAGTGACCTGACCCTAAGCAATTCTTGGGCAACAAACACCATGATTTCTTGGATATTCAGGGCCAGGCGCAAAAAACGGTCTTTCGGCAAAAAACAGTCTAGCGACCTCGACTATTCTTTTAATGGCCTTTGGAAGCCTAGGGTGTATATATATATATACGTATGTATATGTATATATATATATATATATGCACGACTTCTCAAATTGGCCTTAGGGGCGATACCGCCCCACCAAAAACCAAGAAGGTGTGATGTGTTCGCCAGAGCACCCATCTGGTTTTATTCTGAGAACCTGTTGGTCGGTGAAGTTAACAGTGCTCTTGCTCTCCTGCAGCTGGATGTGAACCCAACTAACTGTGCTGACAACTTTCATCTAGAAATCTTGCCACCCCCGTCTTTCGGGTTCCATATTCACGTGGAGGGGTAAAGGATATTGAAACGGTCTAGAACTTGAAGGGCTCGTTTCAGGGGTAAATCCCCCATACATTGCAGGGCTGGGGATTACTCGAGTTCTGGTGACCCAAGGCGTCCCTTGCCCTTCAGGTGGTCAGAGGTCATAGGTTGCACCGTGAAGGCTTCAGGGCACCCCTACCTCGACGAAAGGATCTTCGCCTGTTTCGCTTTCAGTGGGTGTCCGAAACTTTGCGAACCACGCCGAAAACGACTTGAAGTACGCAGCCCCATTTCTTTTCCTGAGGAAAACGGCACACATTTCCAGTACCCGACCCCATTTTCCTGGGGGGGAGACACACACACGTTACCAAAACAGGGACAAACGAACAAGCGGGGATACGGAGTTCCCATATCAAACTTAGTCAAGGTGCATTTAGGGGGAATCCTCCGTAGTATCCCCCTGTATTCCTGCTAGTTAGCTTCCCTGAATAACATGCCGTCGGATCCGGGGGTTCATGCGAGCTGGGCCGCTGATGCAGGGCTGCGGCATGAAGGACATCATCAAAGGCGAGCACCACTCGTCCGCAGCATCCTGTAGGGTGATGCCTTGGGCAAGCTCGTCGCCTCAGCTCTGAGCTACCCAATGACCACAGGTGTCCTTTTTGGTTGAAAATAGATGCGTTTCCCTTGTAGTTCATTGAGCCACCAGGTAAACCAGGAATCGCCCTCTATTTTTCAAGCAAATAAACCATTAGTTTCGGCACGGGAGCTCTCCTCCTATTTAGGTGTGGCTCAAAATTCAACAGAAGGGGTTACGCAAGTGTTAGTCCATGTGTCCACTTGCCATGGTTGATTTCGGCGCCGGTTTTTTGAGCCACAGCCATTTGGAGACAAGATCTGTAAGGAGCAAAGAGCTTGGAGGAGCCGAAGGCGAGCCGAATGGGGGCCGCTTGATGCATCTCTCACCACTGGCCATGGCAGAAACCTCTCTCTCCATGGGCCGGCTGGAGATGTCAGAAGTTATTTCCCCCCTATTCTGCGGTGTTGAGCGAGCAGTGCCTGTTTCGCTCAAGCTCAGGGGACACCTAGGATATCCCAAAAGTAGGGACAAATAGGGACCCAAGTTTTAACAAGAGGCAAGGTTCAAAAAGATGGGACCTGTCAGCTCATTTGTTCGGCACCAAAGCATGAAGCCACTGACTGCGCAAGCAAAAACAAGGGTTCGGAGACAAGACAACAACCTCCACGGGTAACCTCATGAGCGGAAGCATGCCCCAGGGTGCCCCCTGCAACCGAGGTCCTTTCGAGACTAACAAGGAAAACCTCCATTTGCTTAAGTCCCCTGGAAAAAAAGGAAAATATTTCCAGTAGTGATAGTCTAGGGCTGACAATTGTTGATCCCAAATCTTTATGCCAGCAATCCCACATGGCAGTACCTATCGCAACTACTCTTTACTAAAGAATGACACAACTCACCCGCCCAAAGAACCAAAAAAAGTACAAGGCTCACTCTGGTCATGAACCGAAACGGGACAACCAAAAGGTAAGGGGGCTTTGGGGCGCCAAACGCGCCTCTTCGTACAAGTGACACCTGCCTGGCTTGAGGTTGTCGCTCGGCTGGTACCTCACCAGAACTTGGTGCCAAACTGAGTTGGATGCGTTTGACCCCGGCTCGGTTGCGAAATCTGCTCCCCTGCTAAAAGTGACCAACTTTTAGATGGAAAACCCATTAGTTGGCAAAAAGTTAAAGTCCTAACATCCAGGCAACATGCAGCAAAGATATATATATATATATATATAACTGCGCCGGGGCAAAATGCTCAATGGGATATTTTTTTGGGGCTTGACATCCACCGACCAACTCTACGACTCCCTCAACAACAACAAAAAAAACATGGCCAGCTGCACTGGTTTAAAACAACAACATGGCCAGCTGCACCAACTCTAAGGCTCCCTCAAAAAAAAGCAGAAAACATGGCCAGCACTGGTTTGCCCCGCCTGCACAGAATGCTGGAGCCCGTCTCCACTCGGGTGTAAATGAGCCCCGTCTCCATTTTTAGGAGCGTCACGGGGCCCTCAGCACGGATCTCTTCACAGGACTTCGGGCTTCCGAATCCGAGCTTGAACCAAGGAACCTACACTCGGTTGCTTTCTGCTCCCCTGCTAAAAGTTTAACTTCATTTATTTATTGATATCCGCAAGTTCATAACGCGCAGTCGAGAAGGAACTCGGCAGCCAGTCGGAATGTCGTTTCCCACCAACGTTCCTTGATATCCTTCGGACATTGGAAAGCACATACGTGGTATACATCATCATTCGGTGGATGGGCGAAATCCTGCACCACTTTGAAACCATGGGAAACCATTGCGTGCTGGTATTTACAGGGGACGCATCATCACTCCAGGGTGTCTTAGGTGGTGCAGGATTTCGTCCATCCACAGTAGCATCACACTGCTTCACTAGGTATGTGCATGTGAGCCCGCAGACCCTCGGGTGATCAAAAGTCCTCAGCCTAAAAAGTATAAAGGCCCCCTAGTAGTCATAAATGGTTTGTTCAACATGCCAGCGTCCCCAATCATTACTAAGATAGAATCGGCCAAACTTCAATCAGTACCAAACCAGCGATTTATCCCACCGTCCTCTCCTCCAGTTGTATCAAGGGACCCTTTGCTCAAGACTGGACTTAAACAAAAGGGAAAACACAAGAGTTGCCGGCCCAGATCTCAACTAATCCCTTCCCGTGTAAGAATAAACCCGGACCCTCCCTCCCCCAGGTCTGGGGAACAAAGCATATTCATTGATAGGGTACTTTGGGGTCAGGTGGATATATATGAAACCATGTTTCTCCCCAGGCTCCCGGGCTTTTTGAAATTGGCCGGGGCGGGGGAAGGGCACCTTGTAACTTTTTTTTGGGGGGGCGGATTGGATTGCTTGGTTCGGAAAAGCAGAACACCTCCTCCCCCTCCCCCTCCCTCTCCGTAGCTGTCCATTGGGTGAACCAGCGGGGCATGGGTGAATTGGGGTGTTTGATGGAGGGTCTGACAAAACGAGATTATGATCCGGAGAGAACACCTTCAAACATGAAAAACATGGTAATTACTTCTGCCAGCCTACGAGAAATGAACAAGGACTGCTTGTTTTTTTGTTTTTTCACAAGGAGAAACAAATCTTATAGAACCTGCCGAGGTGCGAGCATTGCCCGCATGGAGTGCCATTTCACCCCCACCGCCAGGCTCTGGAATACCAGTCCGAAGACGCACATGAAGGCGTACATTACCGCCACCTTCGTTCCCATTTCGGCCTTGGACATCGCAAGGCGTTCCAGCAGATTCAGGGAAAGGCACAGGATTACTTGGCGCAGGGAAGCCAAAGGACGCTGTTTCAACATGCTTTGCGATTGGATGGAGCAGACCTGCTCAAGTCGAGAGGCCTCTCAATGCAAAAGGGTCGGGGGCTTTGCATGCCTCGAAACAGCAACAGCATATTCGATTGAGCGCATTGGCTCCGACAAGCGCGGACACTCCAATGCAACTGCCCCGGGGTGAGAGGATGTGGCTCCTGGCCCAAGGTTGCTCCCACAGCCGAGGTGCAAAGCAAAAAGGCTGAAAAGCCGACGAGAAGGCCTGCTTCTAGAACGTATGAGCCAATGGCTGCGCGTTTTTGGCCATATGCACGGCTCCCTGCCTCCTTGACATGTGGTCGTGGGATTACAAACCAACAAGCCACGAGTAAACCACCGCGCCATGAAACGAAGTGCTTGGGCGGCCTTAGTCAGGGTTTCCTACGGATCATGACGTCACGACCCACAGGAAGGGCTTTGATATCATTGGCTCGTCTTCGGTAGCGGCACCGGATTAACAACACACTGGTGCTATATGGCCCATGGGGCATAACCTATGGCTCCATTTTGCGTCAAACCCCCCGTCTGCTTGCAGCATGGCATGAGGCATGAGGCGTGCGACGTTTTCGCCCGTCCTCAAAACTTCCTCCGGCTAAACGAGGTCAAAAAGAAACACACGTCAAGAATCCGCTTTGTCGTGACCTTGGGCGACGTTCAGCTTCCAAGCTAGACAAAACAGTGCTACTCCCATCAGTACCCTTCAGGTCAGGCCCTGTTCTGACCAGCTGACTTGAGTCGCCAGAAAGAAGTTTCAATCCTTTGCCTTTGCTAAAAAGTACCAACCAAAACCCAACGAAAAAAGAGGTTAGCCACTTCAGCACCAAAATGAAAACGCACAGGCAAGCCCGGCCCAAAATGCGCGTGAGGGGTATGTCTCTGTCGCAAGCACGTGGATCTTCACATGCATCAACATCTTGTGGCGCATTTTGTCCCGAAGCGTTTCAGCAGCTCCCAGCGCGCAACTCTCAGGAGGCTGAGGCCTGGCCAAATGCAAGCCCTTGCACTGAGTCCAGTTCTCGGAGAAGCCGCAAGACCACTGGATGAACTACAAAGGCACCGCGTTTCAGGCTACCCATGTGCATCGGGAACCAACTGACGAGCAAAGCAACCCCGGGCGCTGGTCCAACTGGGAGTATTTCACCTCAGCCTGTGAAAGCTGCGCTATGTTAGCCGCTCGGGAATTGCGGCATGTCTGACTTTCTGCTTGAATCCTGATGGTCTGGCAGCTTGTTTGGTTTGGCATCAGGTGGGCTAAGCAGTTCACCACAAAAAGGCAGGGTCAGAAACAGCTCCAAGGGGCATCCGTTCAGGCAAGCAGCCGCTGAAAAGTCAAGAGGTCACTGGAGCATAGCAGGGCAGGCACGAAACAACTGAAAGCTCAAGTGGACAACGGTTGCTTTACTGCTGGCCAGTAGGTCGCTACTGCCCTGGCGACATGGCATGCTACACAGGCTGGCAGCCAAGCCTGAGCAGCACCTTGCATCTGCGGGTACTGGCCAGCTGCGGCCGGATACTGCTGGAACTGGCCATCTGCGGCCGGATACTGCCGGAACTGGCCATCTGCGGCTGGGTACTGCTGGAACTGGCCATCTGCGGCTGGGTACTGCTGGAACTGGCCGTCAGCAGCTGGAGGTTGCTGGAACTGGGGGTATTGCTGGAATTGGCCCTCAGGTTGCTGGTGCATTCCAGCGCCGTACGCTGACTGCCTTAGTTGGCAGCTCAAACTCTGGTTCTGCACTGGCAAAGCGGGGAGGTGCTGGGGGTCCCCTGAACAAAGAGCTGCTCAGCTAGTGCCTGAACCCAAGGGTGCGTACCAATCCCACGTCCAGCAACCAGCAAAATTGTCGCATGCTGGTGTGGTGCTTGGGCAGCGCTGCCCTGCTCGCAGATGCATGGAGCCATGGCCCTGAAATGGAACCCGGCTCCAAGCACGCAGAACACCAGGAACTGCACAGTATTCCATATACGTATTGTCATGCGTGTCCGCCCTTGCTTTTGAGGGTTGCTTGATCAGAAAGAAAAAGAAACGGGACCGCAATCTTCAGCCCTACTTGAAGCTGCGCCAACCTGGGTCTGACGAGTTGCCCTGTGTAGCTGCCGGACTGGTCCCAGGTGCCATAGCCTTAGCACTCTGGATCTTTTGCTGTGCCCGCAACAAGTGCAAGGGAAACACTCCTTTGGAGCACCCTCCTAAACAGAGAACTGCCTCCTCAAACGAATCCCCGTTTTGGGGAACTCCTTGTTGGGTTCCGTGTCGGTTTGCCAGGGGACAAGTCACGACTATTGCGCTGAAAGGAAAGCTACAAAGATCAGAATCTCTGCACCCTGCGGCTTGCTTGCTATGAACCAAACGTAGCCGTTATTGAGCCACGATGAGCAATATTCAGCCAAAAGCCAATACACAGAGTTGCTACTTCAATGCGGCAAATGGAAGTTGATTCAAAGAACTAGCTAGCACACCGGCAACTATGAACAAGTACAAGTATCTAAAAAAAAAAACGCGGCTTCGTGGTAGTGATTCGTCAAGCCAGAATCCATCTCTCTCAAATATACAACCCCCTCAAAGTCAACACAGAAACAACAGAATACTCCACAAACAAGTTCAAGACAAAACACGTCACATGCCAGCATCTGCCAAACAAGCCAGCATGTTGTGCTTGGAGCATGTTAGCCGAAGGCCAGTGGCAGGGCAGATAAAATCTAGCCGGGACCCATATCGGCTCCCAAGTCAGCTTCAGCATGAGTGGTCAACTAGGGCAGCGCTGAAAACGTGTTATTACATTTCGGATACAAAAACTTACTTGTAAGTACTGCAAGTGACATGTGGCAGAACTAGGAAACAGCATGTCCATCGGTATGCCAAACTCAGAGTGCACTGGGCATGGCCAGGTTTGGGCAGAGACCCTACTGCAAGTGGCGGGCCGTTTGCGACAAACTCAACGCTCTAAACAACCAAAGCCCCCGGTCAAAGACCTGATGAACCTGACAATGGCCAACTACAATCCTTTCCAAACATTCCTGGGGGTGAAAATGACAAAAAGGCAATGCGCTTCTCAACTGGCCCCTCGGCTTTCCGATTCTCCGATCAGGGGTGCCGGACCTGGGTTCATCTCCCACTTGTTCTGCTCCTGGCGAGCTCGGTCCCAAATGAAAGCCTGGAGAGGGCCATCCCCACCCACAGAGCCGAAAGCATGGCTTGAACCTCAAGGACCATTTTGAGGCCAGCTATGATCACCTCGAAAGAAAATGGGAATGCAAGTCTCAGATGCCCAGTGGCCATGCAACAGGAGCATTCTGTTTTGGTTGGTTGACTTTAAAGGGGAACCCTTCCCACAAAACAAGAAGAAAAGGGCGCCACTGGGACACTGGGAAGTAATATTGGTGAGATTGGACAATTCGCCATTCAACTCAAATAAGTTATCACTATGACGGGAACCTTCATCATAGGAGAGGTCGCAGCGACCCCCTCTGTGAGGGAGATAAGAGTTGCACAAAGCTCATGAGGAATGAATGGATTTGTAGCAAGACCCAGCTTCTCGTTCGGGGGCAGCGCATTGAATGATGAGCATCAGCCACAACAGCTTGAGCAAGGGCCCCGCCTCAAACACAAATTTTCGCCCTTTTGAGGGCCCTGGAACCCATGCACAAGCAAGCGACCAGAAATACGATCAACAGAGCCGCGCCAAAACCCGTTTTGGTTCTACCAACTTGGCTATAACGGCTTCAAGGCCTTGCAACCCCCAAAAAACTCGGTGGAACCATGGGCTGTAAAACAATATCTGCAGGTTTCCTGGCGGATTGCGTTAACCAGGCCCTGGGCAACTCCCATTGCTCTCCTACAGGTTAAGGGTGGAACGCACAAACCCGTCACGATCCGTCATGTGTGCAGGAATCTGCGTTTGGGACCTCCTGTTGTGCTCAACAGTCAATCATTGAATCTCCCGGCGAGTTCTGACCACGTCCCACCAGGGTTGGCATCTTGCCATCCCGTGGCTGAAAACAGTGTGTGACGTAGAATCCATGTCCAGTTGGCACAACATATTACTACCGGCGGCGATAAATGAAGGCCAAACTAAACGGAAACTTGTAGTACCCATCGGTGTTCAACCAAATTGACCTAAACGAACAGCTACGGTACATGCCAATTCTGTTCTAAAGACTGGATCCACGAAAGTGCCATTCTCAACAAAAAACCTTCCAAGCTGTGGTTCCAAGGGCCCACTCCCAAATCCCAATAAATTTTGAGAACCCCTCAGAATTCTCGTTTAAGGGACCCAGTACACAGGGCATTTCAGGTCTGGTTTTTGAATGGTACGGAGGCTGATACGCCACCCAACAGCAGGTTCCCCCCCCCCCACCAGCCCCGGCGCCTTCATCCACTTCCGGATCTCCCGATCCTCCGAAGTCTCCTCCTCCCCCAGCTTCACACAGCCCAGCAAAGCAGCTGCCAGGAACTGCCACGTGAAAGCAAGCGGATCCCGAGTTAAACATCAGCTGGATATTTCATAAATGCCTCACTTTCAAAGGCCCCAGGCCTCAGCCCTCATAGGGTCCTGGAGAAATTGTTTGTCCCTTGTTTTCCTCCTGGTTCATGTGCAATGAGCCTTGAAATGTAAAATCAGTTCAACAGAGATCGCAGACTTGGTGAGTACATGTGAGCACTGTGCGGCCTACAGCTTTGCGAACCAACCAGAAAGGACCTGCGTAGCTCTCTCTCTCTCTCTCTCTGTCTCTCTTTTAGCCAACCGATGGGATCTTTCCTGTGCCCAGGTTCAGCCGCACTCCGGAAACCCAAAGGCGAGGCTCGCCCGGCCTGGAAGATCAAGCCAGCTCCCATGATCCAAACGCCGATGCTAACCCCGGTGCCATTCGACATCACCATCACCGCAACTTGGACACCTGCAAGCTCGAGCGGAATGCCGTCGGCACCGACGTAGTCCGAAAGAGCGCCGATCGGTCAAACATGGTGAACCCAAACCATGTAAAGATTTACCATAGCGGCCGCACCTCTCTATGGTTGGGAGTGTCCCTGGGATTTGAGCAAGTGGCTCAATTGCGTCCGCACACCGTCACTTCAACCCGATCGCAGGCCTCCAACATCATCCAGGGCATTGATCGCCTGATTGCACTCGTTGGGTCTCACTCAAGGGGCTAGGGTGGTTGCCTCTACTGTCGTTTCACCCGTTCCAGCTAAAGACAAGGCACATTTACTTAAGCAACGACACTCGAGTTATGAGGGACAGAGATGCCCGAAACAACCCAAAGCACGGGTGCTCACATCAGCACGGGAAGTAGCAAGATCCGTACTTCTCCTGATATCCCCGTTAATACTCAGATGCCCATTGGCCATGGGCAAAAAACAAAACATTATTTTTGGTTTGTTGACTTTAAAGGGACCTTCATGAGCTGGCTTTCCCAAACCTTTTTTTTCGCTCTCGTCTTCAGATTCGGCAGTCGGCATGAGTCCCCCACCACCAAAATGTAGGCGAGGAATGCGCCCAGCAGGACGGCAGTGGAGATCAAGTGAATAATCAGAGCCCAAGTCCGGTACCTGAGCCGAAAGCCAGGCTCGAGCCCAAGTCCGGTACCTGCCACTTGCCATGCAAATACCGGGCATGTCCGACCCTTGGCTTCAGATATGTACCCTTCCTCGCACTTTTTTCTTGGTACCTGTGGATAGGTACCTGGAAGATCATTCTCCTCTTGAAGGGACCCCCTGTCTGCCATGTGAGTGGGAGGGAGGGTAGCTGCGTGGCAAGTTGCATACCCTTGTGCAGCGTGCCCTCGATGTACTGGACCACCAGGAACAAGCACACGCAGATCGCGATGACGTTCACCGCGATCGCGAACAAGTTGGCCAGGCCCATGAAGTAGGCCATCCTGAAGCCTTGGAAAGGCGAAGGAATGATCGGGTGGCCCCAGCTGGCCCAAAAACGGTGGAGGTCGCTCTTCTGTGGGATGCTCAAAAGCTTCCAGCTACGAATCATGCTGGGGCGAATTGCGGGTGCAAGGGGCACGTTCAACCCAGGCAAATGGTGCAACATGCATGGCTTGGAATGTTCCCGATTTATTAGGATATCTCAAAGGCCACTAAAGGCTCGTTATTAATCTATAATTCCTACCAATCCCTAAAAGCCTCTGATTTCAGGATTGTACCTTGTGCTTCTAGGGTTCCGGTTCAACCCTGGCATACAGGCCGGTTTTGTCTCTGCGCCCGCCCGAAGCAAGTCAACCATGAACTACGATTCTGCGACACCATCGAACCATGGCCTTTTCACCTGTTCAAAGGCGGAGCTTCGTAGACGATTCGTAGGTATCTTGCAAGTGGCCCTCCCCCCCAACTAACCTCACTTCCTGAGTGGATGAGCACAAAACAAG
Source organism: Effrenium voratum (assembly GCA_963377175.1). NCBI lineage: Eukaryota > Dinophyceae > Suessiales > Symbiodiniaceae > Effrenium > Effrenium voratum. The sequence goes on along the minus strand of CAUJNA010003394.1, from coordinate 775,013 downwards.
TCAGAGCCTTTGATTTACTACTAAAATGGTCTTCCCAAGAAGCTTGAAGTCCAGGAACTCAAGGGTTTAACTCCCCACCTCCCTGTTTTGACTTCGGACTGAGGTCTTGGATTTGCGTGGTACGTTTGAGTCAGTTTTGATTCAAGGACTGCTGTATGTATCTATCTTACTGGAAGTACCTTCAGGGTAGTACCTGGTCAACTCAGGACCCCCCCCCCACCCACCCGCCACCCTTCAACATAATGAAACCAAATGTTGTGATCTTAGGGGCGGGATGTATGTGACTTTTTAATCGCGTAAATGTTCATCCCGGATGAATGAAACCTGCCCTACAATTAGGGGACTGAATCCAGGGACAGCCCCCTATTGAAATGGGGTTGATTTAATCCGGGGTTACCATTGTCTGGTCTCTTAATTGCTTTTGGGGTGGGTGGGTTGATGGGTAGGATAGGGTAGGGTAGGGTCGGGTCGGGTCGAGTAGGGTAGGCTAGGGTAGGGTAGAGTAGGGTGGGGTAGGGTGGGGTGGGGTGGGGTGGCGTGGGGTTTCTTCGGTGGGTCTTTGAAAGGGACGCCTCCAGACACGTTGGCCCTGTTTCATGCCACACCGAAGCCACGTCTCTCTTTGCATCGCTGGGCCACCGGGCCAAAGCAAGGGTTGGGAAAGATGCTCACCACAAGCGGGGCGCACCACTCATCCGCGGCGTCCTGCAAAATGTTCGGGGCAAACCCTGAGCTCAACTAGGTCCTCCAGTAGAGAGGTTACTATTTTAGCAGGGGAACCCTCCCCCAAAAAAGGAATAAATCAATATACCAACTGCTAAACCAAACGAGCTTGCCGGCGAATGGCAAGCAACAGGCCAATCACATTGAAGGACCGGGGCTCAAACATGACAACCACCAGCGCCAGAGTCTGATTGGTGAAGCAAATGATGCAACCCACCCCGCCTGCAAGGTGATACCCTCAGACAACTCATCGCCTCAGCTCCCACACCGGCGCTTGGAGCAAGGCGCCTGCGTAGTGAACCGTTCAGGTTAGGCTACTTCCAAACATTTGAAGGGCACTCTGTTAGATCAACGGGTCCTGCCAAAAAAAAAAAATGGAGCCATCTGTGCTGGTACGTCGCCGAATATGGGCTTGCTGCACGAATTATCCCGTTCTCACCAAAGCCCTGCAGTTGTTGCTGAAGACGGCGCCAGCAACGCAAGATGCTGCAAACCATGCCATACTCGTTCCGGCCATACCCCCCCCCCAAACCTCCCAAATCCACGCAATGTCCATGCCGCTTTCGGGAAAATGCTGACGTTGATAGCCGATGGAAACCGCCGGAACTCGCATTAATGGCGACAACTGATTAGCAAACCCCTCCCCCCCCCCTTCAAGGTCGACAAGGTCCCAAACACTGAGATTTTTGGGAGGACCCCCCTGATGAATCTCGAGCCCTTTCGGTCCTTGTCCTCTTACTTCTGGCCCCTTCTGGGCAGTAGCACTGTAAAAGGCAACAACATGTTTTTGGGTTTTGAGCCCAAAAGGGCCCTGATTAATCGCGAGGGGTTTCTGTTAGGCCTCCAAGGGGGGTCTCCTTTGTGAGCTTGAAAACCTTGTCATTTTAACCAATTTTTAATAAAGAAACATGTTTTTTTGGGGGAGCACATGTTTGACGAAAACTTGAGGGGTTCAATAGTAGCTTTGTATTGGTGGGCTTAAGCACAGACTAAGCAAATACTAAACAAGAAGGAAAGTCCCTTTTCTGGCATTTTTTTTTTTTTGGATTGGGGGCGGCAAAGGGATACCTTTAATCGGGGGTGTTTTCAGGAGCGCCAAAAAAATATTGGGTAGGGTTTTTGGGACACCTTGTTGGGGGAGGAAAGGGGAAACCTCTCAATTTAATCGGGGGGGGTTACTAATCGTCTCCTGACATCACAACGTCGTTGGCCACGTTTTTCTGCGACAAATCTCACTTGTCAGGTTGATCAAACTTAGGGATGGGCCCTCTTGGAAAACCGTCGCCAGAGGGGGGCCGCCGTCAGCCCTTGCTTTAAAAGCTGGAATCGAAGGGGCCTGCGGTCAACTAAGCGCGAGGCAAGCAACAATCTTGCTTCGAGTTGGTGGTTTGGATTGGTGGTTTGGTGGTTAAGGAGGGGCTCCCCAATTACCCTCTACAAGACCCCCCCCAAAAAAAGGGGACGAAGTCCGAAGGGCAGCGGCCCAGCTTGAGCTTCCCAGAGCCCGGGAAGTTGCAGAGCATGCTGGCCCCCGTGTCCATGCGAGTGTAGATCAGGCTGGTCTCCAGCTTCATCATGGTCACCGCACCCTGAAAGCGCTGAATCGCTGGAGCAGTTGACTTGGTTGGCAACGGGCTCCAAGGAAACCCAAGTAACAAAAGAAAGGGATCGTAGGGGCTGAGGTGGTTTTGATGGACTTCAGGAAAAAACCACTGGACAGCGACAGGAAAGGGTGGGTGGGTGGCGGATGATTGCGCTGAGCGGCCAATTCTGTTTCAGAGCCACAAAACATGTCAGCAAAATACAAAACCCTTTCCTGCAACCGGAAAGATCCCAACCAAAGAAAGCAAAGCCCTTGGAGACTGCCAAGCTGCGAGCATCATCCTCAAGGAGTGCCACTTCACGTTGGCGGAGATGGCTTGAAGCACGCAAGCGAAGACGCTGCAAAATGCGTACATCACGGCAACCTTCGTTCCCATGATGAAAACCTTGGACGGGAAAGCAACGGAATCGGGATGCATGTGCATCGGAGCTTATTGGAGATGCATGTGGCGCTTGAAAGAAACTACAACCAATATTTTGTCGACTTCAGAAATATGGATCATATTTGGCACGAAAAGCACATTTCGCCATATATATATATATACACCAAATCAGTCATGTTCCAAACTGACATTCCTGGCGATGTGTAGCGCATGGAAAGCACAGCTGCTTGGCCCTGACATACCCCGTGCCAGCTGAGCAAGCGGCGAATATGCAGCAAATGCTGCACGGCAAAGACCTGCTGAGTAGAACTTGTGCTTGAGCCCAAAGGCGACAGTTGGAAACACTTGCAAAGGCGCGTGTTTGAGCTCTAAACTCAAAAGTGAACGGCAAACCAAACACCCTCATACCCTGCCGGCTCAAACAATCGCGAGTGGATCGCCATCCCCTCCCATTCACCGGCCTTCCGAAGCTTGTTGCTGAAGGACGGGCCGGTATATTTCAGGCCTTAGCCGAATTCGGCTCGCAATCTGGCAGTCTCAGGCCCGCAACCTGAGGGAAGGGTGAATTTACAAAGGGTGAAGATCGGGGCTGAATCGAGCCAAGCAAGACCATGTCAAGAGCGCAAAGCCACAGGGCCGCAGAGTTGTCACTGCAACTCTGAAGCTGGTGTAGAGAACCAACTGGAATAGAAGAGTGACAAGGAGTAAGTTCACCCATGGAACTCGGCAAAAAACAACATGGCTGGGTCAGTTGCTCAAAAACAGGAAAGGTCGAGTCGGTCCCTGGATCCGTAGCCCTGCCCTCGGTGCAGCTGGGCGGCAGCAATCTTGAAGAGTCTCTGGCGTCCTGAGTGCGGCAGGGGCACGGGGGGGCCACCAAATGTTGGCAACGGCTGGATTCGCGAACTGCACATTGCAGGATACAACAAATAACAATCATCATCATAACCATAGCAATAATAGTAACAATGCCAAAAACAATAAGATTATGATAGAAATGAGAAACGGTCAGGGAAGTAAACACCAGGAAGCATTTCCAAAGCCTTCATCCAGCTACAAGGCAAACCAAGCGCAAAACAACGGCTATTCACAGGGCTAAATCAACCGAACCTTGAAGGTGGCATGTGTCATAGGGCAACCTGGACCCAAAGCGAGGTCTTCCTTGGGCTTTCCCTTCAAACCAGTGTGATGTTGACCCCTTCACGAATTGCGCAGGGGTTTCCCCTGGCCCTGGGAAACAAAACGCTGAAACCCCTAATTCACTGAAAGTCTACTCATCAGGGCTCGACATCAAAAATACCCAGGGTTTGTATTTTGCTGGGAAAAAGGAATCCCCACTCAAACATGACACCCCGGAAAGAACCTGGGGTCTATTCTAGGTCCTCCGCTAGAGAGGTTCGAATAAGTTGGTACTTTTTTTTTCCGTAGTCTATTTTAGTAGGAAAAAACCCTCCCAACCAAGAAAAGAAACGGTAAAAGTTGGCACCTAGCTGGGGGACCTAGTATTCATCAGGGGTCCACAAACGGCCACCCTCCCCACAAACGGCCTTCGTTTTGAGTTCACCGAGCTTCTCGAAGTCGGCCTTGCACTGGGCCGCCTCCTCGTCGCTCTTGCCCGCGCACCCCACGTCCTTGCCTGAGGAAAAAAGCTATGCGCAGTTTTTTTCTGCCGCCCAAACAACCAAAGAAAGAAGGGCATTATGAACTATAGTGCCAAACATATCAGCTACTACAGGGGCCTTTGCAATGACAACGTTGTCCAAGGATCATGCAGGGCTTTGGGTTTGCCTCCCGTGGGCTTCAAGGCTTGGGCTCAAGCCAAAGCAGGGCTTCACGATTCATTGGGGCTTTTTAACCATCAGGGAAGTGGGCATGGCGTTCCATTTTCAGGATGCTCTTGAGAAGCCTCCTGTCCACTTTCATGATTGGACAAAGGGTGAAATGGGGTTGCGGGGCATTGCGGGGGTAGGTTGAAATCAATTTAAGTCGTGGACATGGTAGCAACATGTCAGTTCTGCTCCCACTTGTCGCTCCACAAATCGCCCGATCCGGCGGACACCCAACCACCGGGACCCTGTTGTTGTTGCAACCCCTTGCCTGCTTTCGGCTTTTGGGCCAAAGCAAGTGGTTAGGAGTTGAAAATACAGGGTCCCCCAAGCACCCAATTCAAGGTTCGTCAAAGGTCTACAGTATAGGCCGTACTGAAACCCCCATGGGTCCAGGCAATAGAACCAGCTGCTAGAATGGCCAATAGGCCGGGTTTGGTGCTCGAATGGAACCCAACACCAGGCCACTAGGCCCTTCCTCCCTTCTCTTCTCAAACCATGGCACACGACACGGGCAAAACCCCCACTTCCTCGTCCGTGTGGGTGCAGTCCGCATGGTTGGACCCCTTCAAGCACCTCACGAAAGCACCGCCATTTGGCCGCCCAATGAAAAAAAAGAGTTGCCGATATGCGCACAAAAGCTGATACAGCCCCGAGCTTCGTCTGAGGCGGGCAGCAGGTCTTCAAGTTTGTCAGGATGATGGCATAGCAAGGTCTACCTACGCTGCGCCCAGCTGGCCAACGCCAGCCGCGTGTTGGGCAATCTGGGGGACGACATCCTGTCCAAGATAACGCTGAAGAGCGGCCGGCGTGGGCACCATTGCGCAATCCTCGCAGAGGGTTCATTGGGCACTTTACGAATTTGCACGGCGCCACAGCGAGAGCGCTTGGGCGCGCAGGATCCCTGCAGAGGGTTCATCGGGCAGTTTTAAAATTCGCACGCGCAATCCTCGCAGAGGGTTCATCGGGCGCTTTACAAATTCGCACGGCGCCACAGTGGGAGCGCTTCGAGGCGCGCGATCCCTGCAGAGGGTTCATCGGGCATATTTTTTAAACAACCTTCGGGGATTAGACGTGATCCAAAAACAGCACGAACGACAAGGACGAGCCCCTCAGTCGGACGACTTGCGTTCCAGATCGGTCAGCCGGAAGCGCATGTGTCTCAGGGTGATGGGGCCCCTCACAGCCATGAAGTGTCCGTCATCGGAGCCGGTGAACCCTCTGCAGTGATCCTGCGCGCCCAAGCGCTCTCGCTGTGGCGCCGTGCAAATTCGTAAAGTGCCCAATGAACCCTGCGAGGATTGCGCGTGTCAAAGCGCCCTCGCTGCGACTCCGTGCGAATTTGGAAAGTGCCCGGTGAACCCTCTTCGCGGTGACCACGCGTGCCCAAGCGCTCTCGCTATAGCGCCGCGCGAACTCGAAAAGCACCCGACCAACTTTCTACGCAAACACAGCACTGGAACCACAAGCGTAGCCTTTTGTAAGCAGATGCACTAGGCCTCACATTTGCAACTCGGGCCAATGCTCGGGGTATCGACGGGGTATCGACCGGGGTATCGTTCTGGGCGTGTGTCGCGTGACGAAAATTTTCACAATTTTCCATAAGCTGTTAGAGCCAAGCAAACACACAATAGCCTTCTCTGCCTTGCGGTAATCATATATCAGTCTTGGCGGCTTGCTTGCTGGCAGCAACCTCAAGGTCGCAAGTCGCAACTTTCACCACAAGCGCAGTGCACAAGTTACACTTCGGCAGCTCCAGCTCGAAGGTCGCAGCTTGCGGCGGTCACGTGTCAGTCTAAGCGGCTTTTGCTTGCTGGCAGCAACCTCCAGGTCGCAAGTCGCAGCTTTCAGCACACGCACGGTACACAAGTTAGACTTCGGCAGCTCCAGCTCGAAGGTCCAGCACAAACCATGTTCAGGGGTATCGTTTTTTGTGAGTCCCCTATCGTTCTCCAAGGAAAATGCAAAAAACAACAGTATTGAATGAAACGCCGTTGATAAAGTGGTCTTTGATAATTCTGAGGTTGACTCATATGACCTGAATGCGTTGCATGGTACCCGTCACCTGTTCTAAAGGAGCATGTAGCCTCCACAGAGAGAAAGCACGTTTGAAGAAACTGTTTGTGTGCACAACTTATTCTGCTCATGCATGTCGCTTGACAAAGTGGATTGGGTGTAAGATCAACTAGGGTCCGCGAGCTGCGTAGATGTTTGGCTGTTTCCGCGTCAGGTGGCATCGATATAGCTCTTGCCAGTGTGGCGTGTTGCTCTTTTCCTACTATGTTGATGGCAATGCGGCGATGCCCCTTTAAACATCACCCGCTAAAAAGCAACATATAACTCTTATTTAGACATCGTAGACTGGCCCAAAACGTGATACTACAACCACCGACGAAACATAGGGAGCTCCATGACACAAGCAAAACTTAATAAAGGCCATCAATCTCAAGTACCCACAACACGCCTGGTACCAGCGTTCAGGTACTGTCTTGTGAGGCATCTATGGAAATGGCAAGTGGCCAGTCAGCAACGATCACACCTCACTTGCCCAAAAGCCTCACCCAATTTAACATCAGCAAATGGGCCTATGCCAAAGGCCACTTTGGAGAATGTAGTCGTCCACAAGATTGCATTTCTCAGTTCACCGCATCCCTGATGTGTCTCACCATCCCACGTGGCGCGTGATGGTCCAGTCCTCCCTGATGCCGCCTGCGTCGCACGCTTCTGCAGCCGAGTGGCGTCCAAGGAAGATTCGGACATTTCCCCGGCAGGCTGAACCAATAATACCTTGGCCATCTGTGAGATGGGGACATACGAAACAGCCCGACTCTGGGGCTCGATTTGCGGGGGCAACGAATCCCCATTCTGAGATGGGAGACACTCCAGCAAGGTTGAACAGCCGCAGAAAGGGCCCCCCTCTTTCCTCACCGCCTCAACGGGGGAACACATTTCATGAACAGCCAGGTTTTCCCGTGGAAATACCTCTGTCTTTTGTCCGGAGTCAGGGCTACCGCCTGCACGCTGATTTCTCCGAGGAGCGGGTAGGAAACTGCCATCGACGCCTGAAAACCGCAGTGGCAAAACGCTCGCCCCCGTACAACATCTGCTCGATTTCAATCGGTAGCCTCTCTGTCCCTTGCACTCGCTTCCCAAAAGGACCTGCAAAACCTGGCCTCAATATTGTACCAGGGTCGAAGTCACCCCCTAAGTGGTCGCTGAAAGGGAAACAACCCCCATTTCTGACTTTGAGAACCCCCAAAAACCGTCAAAATAATGACCCTTGCAAACAGGACCAACTTGGCGCTGAGTATAAACCTCGAAAGGTCGAGTCGCTTTGGGCAACAAAGCACGGGGGCACACACACAGACCCGCCATGGAGATCTGGCCCCAGCAGGCGGACATTCAAATGCCATTCAAACGGCAAGACTTGGCAGACACGGCCGCCATCGGCCGCCAAAGCGACTCAAGCCCAAGTCTAGTGCTGTTGAGTGGCATCAACGAAGGGATCCTTCTTCTGAATGCCCACGAAATCACCGACCTGCCGGAGCACACTTCTGGAATTGCTTGGCTAACTTCTTGGCACTAGCTGCCATAACCAACCTGAATTCAAGAACCCCTAATCTGCCAAGCTGATCTGCACTCTTGACTAAGCTGAATTCAGGCTCGCTTCAACCCATACTCACGCTCCTGACCTCCTGACTCAACTTTCATCCTGCATCCAACGCATCGAGGCAGAACGTGTTAGCACACAGTCTTGCGTCGTGCTTCTCCCGTTGTGTTGTATTAATGTCTGTGTGTGGGTGTCCCTCCGTCCCTCCCTCCCGATCCTGGCTTGTCTGAAGGAGGAATCAGCCTATAGATGGAAAGGATGTCTACAGAAAAAGCCTATCAATGCACCCTTGAACCCCCATAACCCAGCATTCAAAACAGATGCACTTGTTCGAAGAAATTGATTTGCAAAGTCCTGTGCTCCGGAGGAGACACAGCACTTTGCACAAGACTGTTGCGGTTGCTCTCGTTGACACAGTTTGGGCTTCTTGTCGAAGCTCTTCGCAATGCCAATGCTCGCTTTCTACGGCGGGATGATATGCAGCAACACAGCTGATCTGAAGGGCATCCTCCTTGTGCCGCAGCGACCCCTAGATTTGAATCTCAAAGAAAGGATTCGGGAAAATATGGACAGGCAAGCATTCTGCGTTTCGGATGGTGATTTGCCGGGTGTTGGCAAACGCGTAGTGCCTCGACCCAAGCAACTCCACACGAAGGTAGCTCAAAACAGGGCAAAGCTCACGAACGAGCAGCGGGCAAGCGGCTTGCGGCTGATCTACGAGCCCTAGAATCTGCGGACAACCTCTCCTTTCATTTACTAGATGCTCATGTGCAAGAATCTTAGCGTTTTCTAGCGCTGTCTTTACACCACACCCAACTTAAAACAAACGGTCTTTATCCTTTTGCAGTCACATCGGCAACAATAGGGGCCGCTCCTTTCCCATCGGTCCGCAACACGCCGACAGTGATAATCAGCTCTGGCAGCTCTTAAGCATAAAAACAACCCGGAAATGCAAAGCCAGTCTGCTTTGGCGCAAGTCCCATCCAATAGGTCGTCTCCACAACCATGAGAAACTGTTTTTCCAGGCGTAGTAATGGAGCCACAAAGCCTTTACTTAAGGTGCTTATAAGCACAGCTATCCCACCGAAACTGGCCAACACGGGTGCCCCCATTTCATCCAACACCCATCCGGATGGACTGAGTTGTCAAAGCTGTTGAACCCCTCCTGTTTTGTCCATGCCACCTTTCACAAGTTCCTTTACCCCAACGCGGTTCCTGGCATTGCACAGCCAATGAGTGCAACACACGTTCAGCAACACCCCGGCTTCCATTCGTTCTCCATGGGATGCGATGCCCCGCCTCTGCGAGCTCTTTGAGCGTATCAGGGTCTCAGCACGCACGTTTTACGCTTGAGATGATTGCAAGAACTGGTGTCTTAGCTGGCAGAAATGTTGGGTTGGGCAAATTAGACACAAAGAACAAACAACACATGATATGGCCATTGCCCAAAAGCACCCTCTTGCAAAGCCGGCCATGCAACCACAAGATATGCATTTTTGTTGCTGCAAACTTGCACAACCAAACATAGAGGCCGTCGATGTTGCAAACATCCCGCGAAAAAAACACACACACACACAGAGACGTTTCAGCGCTCATGTCTCAAGCTGAAGACCGCACTGGTGGCGATGCCGTAGTCGAAAGCGCTAAACTTGGGGGAGAAGCCCATGATGGAAGAGCTCGCCTTGGACTGACATCGAGTGGGGAGCTTGACTCATGAAACGGTACACTCATGAGTCGAGTAGGGTTGGGAGCCTTGGCTAACCTTCAATTGGTTAGTTTCTCTCAAATTGGTGGGTTTGGTATGTTCCTTCCAAGGTCAAAGTAGATGGTGCTATTCTCTTTATGCCCGTGCCCGTGCAAATGACTCCAGCCAAAGTGGGGATTGTATGCTGATGTCCCCCTTGCTGTTGAATCCCAACGGCACGGCTTGTACCAAGATATTGACCTTCGGAATTGACTGGCTAAAGTACATAAACCGCTTGGCTCTAGGCGAAAGTATTGAGAACTCCTGGCAAAACGAAGTGTATATGCCCAATAAATATTGTTTGACACCCCCCAGCCAATGTTGATTGCCCGGTGTGGGCATGTGTCAACATGGGGCCCAAAAATGGACGGGTGCTGCTTTTGGTGTCGAGAAGGGTGCCCTGAAACAAACTAATACTTATACAACAAAACATTATATATATATATATATATAGTATGCTATGTATATGCCGCCAAAACAGGCTATGTCTTTGAGGCCACGCAGCATCCAGCTTGGTCGGGTTCTTCAGCGTCACCCGGTATCGCCTCATGGCAGCCCCCAAAAGGGCAGTCTAGATCCAGTGGTTCACGTCACAAGGGATTAACACTTCACATCAATCCACCTGAAACGAAGCACCGCTCTCCAAGGCAGAGGTCGCAAAGAACTTGCAGGTTAGATTATTTCGTATCAAATGGAAGGGGGGCCAAGCTTAAGCTTCACCACGGAAAAGGAACATAAATTCAATCTGTTGGGTTTCCATATGGCTTATCCGGACGGCCTGCTGATCAGATAGGTTATAAACCGTGCTTTAAAAAAAACACATCACGTGGGGAATCGCACTGCATGACCCGAGTATGGAAACGCCTTAGGCTACCGCAAGCGCGAACAGCACCACACCTCTGGAACCAGGCTGCAACCTCCAAACGACCGCCTCCCGACCACCTCCGACCAACATCTGACCACATTCCGAACATTTCCGACCAACTTCCGACAAGCTTCCAACCACCCAAGGCCACACTGACGGGAACAGGCTCAAAATGTTAACATGCCAATTTCGCGGTTTAGGGCTGCATTTAAGGGAAATCGGGATTTACCTTCCTAATAAGCATTTTTGAAAATCCAACAATTCAATCTACGACAAATGCCTCTTCTGGACCCCAAATTTCAGTGAGGTCCTTCCTTAACCTGCAGTACGAAACCAAAAAGACCCAGGGGCACATCACCATGGTGCGGCTCACGTGAAACTCAGTGATACTGTGGATGGACGAACTCCTGCACCACCTGAGACACCCTGGAATGATGATTCCGATGCAAATGCCAACGCACAAGGACTTCCCATGGTTTCAAAGTGGTGCGAAATGGATTTCGTCCATCCACAGTATTCCTAGTTCCTCAGGCCCCCCACGCGATGGCATCGATGCCATATTTCCTGGCACCCACAACATCCCAGAGCAGCTGACAGGCCGCAAGCTATGGCTCAACAGCAGAAATGCCCGCTTTGCAATGCCTTGCCACTGCCTGCTAGTTAGCTGCAAGCTCCACAACATCTAAACACGAAATCGACATGTTTATTTGTTTGTTTTGAACTCAGGTCATGGGCACCACGCAAGCTGCTCAACACCCTCCGCAAATGCTCAGCTCACAATCGCAATGTATTGGCGGTCGATTGGGGAAACCATTGGAGGTCGGCAACCCCCTCATGAAGTACATTGAAGCTAAATCATGAGCTGCTTTCTAGGAAACAAAGAACTTGGGCAAACACTCCGCATGCAACACCAACCATGCCACGGCTTTCACAACACACGCCAAGAACGGCCCAGCAACATCGCAACCGGCCATGGGAGCATCCTTTGGAGCTTGTCTGTGGTCATTTGGCTGTGGGTCAAAAATAGGTACCCAAAATAGAACCCTTGTAAATGCAAACATGGACTAAAACCTGCGGTCCATATCCTGGTGCCCCCTGGTGGTTTAATTTTGACCCACACCCATTTGCGATGCCGGGTTTGTCTACTTGGGTCTTTCAGGAGCTGAAGGCAAGATGTTTGGGGGGGGGGAAGCGAGGAACCCTCTTCCAACTGGCCATGGGAGCATCCTGAGTTTGTCTGTGGTGTTGGCAGCGGTCTGCGATGCCGGGTGGTTGGTCTAGGTGACTTGGGTCTCTTCAACAAACTGGCCAAGTTCAAGTTCGCCAAGAGAAGGATTTTTTCTTACACCTGGGGAAACAATTTTCACAAGCGACGGAAGGTAGACGTGCCAACCGTAGCCTGAACAAAAAGGGAATAAGGGTGCCAGTCCTCTCCGTGCGCTCTGGATCCCCAACGGCGTGCTCCACAACCACCTCCTGCGCGAGTGGCTTTCCAGAGTTTGCAGCTCGCCCTCGGGGCCAACCACGTGTTAAACCAGTTTCGCGCCCCCGTGCCAGAGCCTGGCACGAACCTTGCGCCATTTGTAAAGATGATTTGTCTGGTGGGTGATCAACCCCGGGGGGCCTTCCTCAAGTTCATTGTGGAAAATCCCCCTGTAATACCAAAGGGGACCATCCCTGCAACTTCCTAGACACCCAGTGGCCGTGCAAAAAAGACACTTTTCCTGTTGGCTTTAAAAGTGAAACCCACTCAAAACAAGAAACAAAGACGAAAAGGGGCAAGACTCGAGGTCTGGGACTTGGTCACTTGGGGAAATCCCGTGATATCCGCAGAAACTGGGCATCTAAAAAGCGCAAGTTGGCGGAACTGTGGGAGCTGAGAGGGGCGCGTCCCACGGGGCCTTATGAGGGGCGGGCGGCGGTTTGCCGACCGTTCTTCGGGCCCATCAACACTTTAGCCAAAAACCAGCTGGGTTCGGCAAAACACAGGGGCTCCCATTGGAGCCTTGCGAGTTTCGAGAGTACCAAAATCAAAGGTTGAAACATTGATTTCGACTCGGCAAAACAAAGGACCCGCACTGAGAAACCAAGCAAGCTTACATAGCCCGCAATTAGGTCCTCCAGAAGAGAGGTTAGAATAAGGGTACCTTTCTTGCGTACCAACTGACATGACAACTGACACGGGCTCCCTTCAAAAGCAAATGAATCCTCCAGGTACCTCCCCACAGGTGCCACGTTAGTTGGAGGAAGGGTAGTCTATTTTAGTAGGGGAACCCTCCCCAAAGAAAGGGTAAAAGGGCACTACTGGGAGACATAGGCAATGAGAAACAGCGGCTGTGACTCCATACGTCTCACACAGGCCCCCAAGTGAAGCACCGGTCCTGATGCAGGTATCGCAGCACACCCAAAATATCCTGAGCTCCGTCGGCTAGTCCAAGGCCGGCGAAGCCAAGTAGTCTTTGGAACGCCCCCCCCCAGAAGTAGTAGAGTTGTGGGGAAGGGGGGGGAAGATGGGGAAGGCAAAGGAAGGATAGGAATGGAAAGCAGAGAGAAAAGAGGCAATTTAAGAGCAACTTGCAGATTCAACATTGGAAAGGATAGGATAGGAAAGCAAAGACTGGATATCCGAACATGGCGGTCTTGCTTTTGTGGAGGGTGGGGGGGGGGGTTATTCTTGTGAGGGGCGGTGGCCAACCTGGAAGCAACGCTGAGGCATCCTTGGAGCAATGAATGTCCTTAAGCAGAACCAAAATCAACCACAAAAACAACAATATCAACAAGAACAACATCAGCCCTTGACTCTGCCAAAGAAATCAGCCAACAGCAACAGCAGCAACAACAGCATCAATGATGATTACCACACAGACAACATCAACAAGCACAACAACAACCAACAATATTAAAACCATTACAACATCATCCGCAACAACAACCATCAATATGAACATAACATCAACCACAATTATGCAAGTAATGCCATCCAAATCTGGCCTGTGTGGTTATGATAAACTGCATGCTTGTTTTGAAGGCGTGCTGTTGGCAGCACGAACAGGTCCTAAGTGTAACCAAATCAAAGCACGAAGTAGAATATGCCGCTTGCACAGAGCCAACATCATGATTGATAACAAGCAAGGAAAAACGAGAATGGAGGAAGCGCTGAGGACAAACACAAGACGAACAGGAGCATAGCGGACGGGCAGAAGAAATGTGAGAACAAGAACCAGGGATTCTGCAAAGAGAACAGACAAGCATGGCCGTTCAAAGAAGCATGCAAACAAGTGGCAGGCAGTAACGCACAAATAAATCGGACATGATTCCGAAGGAACAAATACACACACACACACAGTTTTTTTCCGCAAGTCCGCAAAAACATCGCCGCCCACCAAAGTCCTGATTAAATCTGACATGGGAGAAGGCTCGGCACTCTAACTGTAATGTCAACTTGACTCACGTCTCAGACTTGAGATGCTTTTCTCCATAAGGACATGTTTTTTACTGTGCCCCCCCCCCCCATTTTCTAGTTTGGCCATGCGCTTCAGCGCAACATGAGTCACTGTCAGCATTCCTCGTTTCAACAATAGGACTTGGGAAACAATTGGATTGGTGAGTCCGCTGGATTTTGTGGGAAGCCTGTGACTTTCCCCATCCTCCCATGTAACCTCCAAAACTTGCAGTTTTGACATTTTTAACTTTTAGTGGTTTGATGGAAAACTCATTCGTTGGCAAAAAGTTAAAGTCCTAACATCCCTTGGCAACATGCACCAAAGTTCCATCCAAGCGTCTGCCAGGTTGTTGTTCTCCAGCCTTTGGTCGCCTTCTTCGCCTGAAAGGACTGACACTGCACTGCACTGCACTTGGGAATGCGGCTCGAAAAAACATACCCCGCCTCCTTTCAGTTGGAGTCTTTGAGGGACCCCCATTTGTATTTATATACGTGTATATATATATATATGTATATATTAAATATTATGTATATATGTGTCGCCCAGGTAAAGGCGAAACACGACAAAGAACTGCACACGGGCGGTCACATCTCATTTCGTTGCTTCAAAAAGGTCAATTTCAATTCCTGAGACATCCCGGATTTTCGGGTCCCATCTTTGGGGAACAAGGGGCTGACAGAAAATGCCCGGAGCCTGCCGCAAATGAGCAGGTGCACGGCGACAGCAGCCAAAGTGTGTGTGGCCAGCTTGCTGCTAAAAACAACCAGGAATCGCTTGAACAAGGTGGGGCAACTCATTTTTGAAAGGTTTGCCAGCTGTTCAAGGGATATGTCTTGCGTTTTCTTTCACAGGCGCACTCCAAATAAGTATGCTCCAGCCCAGGCAAAACGTGCCCCATCCAGCCTCCGCTGGGCTTCTTCAAGGCCCGATACATGTCCACCACCTGCGCCCAGACCCCTGAACCGAGCGAAGAAAGCACTGAAACCAGAACTTTGAGGTCGATTTCGTTGCTGGTCGGAAGCCACCTCAAACCTGGATTTAGAGGATGCCACTGAACGACTGAGGAACCCAAGGCAGGCAGGCAGGCAGGCAGGCAGGCAGGCAGGCAGGCAGGCAGGCAGGCAGGGAGGGAGGGAGGGAGGCAGGCAGGCAGGCAGGAAAGCAGGCAGGCAGGCAGGCAGGCAGGCAGGCAGGCAGGCAGGCAGGCACGCAGGCAGGCAGGCAGGCAGGCAGGCAGGCAGGCAGGCAGGCAGGAAAGCAGGCAGGCAGGCAGGCAGGCAGGCACGCAGGCAGGCAGGCAGGTAGGCAATGGTTATACACCTGAACATTGCCTTGTAAATAGTGGTTTCCCTTTATTTTGGTGGAAAAAGCCATGCTTCAAATGGGCAAAATGTATCTTTGAAGGAGCCCTGTTACCTTCTTCTCGGTTTGTGTGTGACGCTTCGGAGACCCGCTGTCCTGCACATCAGCTGCTGAGCACAGCAGCAGCCATTGCAGCGCCAGAAAGCGCCGCATGGCAACGGTCCTGAATTCGGCCCAAGGGTGGCTTGTCCTTTTTGTGTTTTGTATATATATATATATGTATAATAATAATAGTAATTACTGGTAATACTAATAATAATAATATCAATAAAAGCAATAACACTAACAATCATACTTATGATGTGTTTCTCATCAAAAAAGAAAAACAACACACACACACACACAAAAAAAAAAAACGCGAGGTTTTGTCCTCCCTAGCTCCACTTTTGAAGCCCCCCTCTAGAAGTCCGAGATGGGGAAGGCAGCTTCCGTTTCTTGGGTCCAGCTCGATCAGCCTGGGACCTCAAGAAAGCTGCGGACTGAGACATATCCGGGCGTAGCAACCTGGGGCATGCGGCATCATAGGTGTCCTTTTAGGTGAAATAGATGGGTTTCCCTGGTAGATGATTACCAGGTAAACCAGGAATCGCCATTTATTTTTCCACCTATGGGCATGCACCTTGGGTTTCATGCCCTACGGGTGGTACTGCAAAGGGGGCTATGCACTGCTTACAGAACAAATGGTCAGCTTCCCTCTGATTTGGATTGATGGTTTGGTGGTTCAGGACGGGTTTCTCACTTATCATCTACAAAAGCCAGGGAGTCCAATCCCCAAGCCGCCAATCCACACCACCAACTAAGGCTGCCTGAAATGATAGCAGCTGCAAACTCAGGCACCAACAAATAGCATGTAGAACATGTCCACTTAACCACATCTGAACAACTCTGTTCGATGGCGAAGCGGGGTCTGAAAAGAAATCACTTTCCTTCCCCTTGCGGCTTTCGTGAATTGAAGAAAAAACGAGTCAAAGTCAAAGCACAAGCTGCGGCCTATTTACCAAAACGACCATGTGACATCTGCCTGGCAAAGCAATCTGCTGCAAAAAGAAAGCCGGCTCCTTCCCCTACCTGCGTCCTAGGTGCGTGCCAAGTGCACCAACCGTAAGTGCGGTCTCTCTGCGTCCAGCTAAGGCTGCGTTTGAGCCGCGGCCCTCTGCTTGGTGGCTGTTGCCACGCGCCAAGAAACGAAAGAAAGCACTGTGTTGATTCGTGGGACTCACATGTCGAATAATTGCATGCGAGGAATCTGACGTCGCTGTGCCAGTGAACAAAACAAATCTTGGCAGGGTGTCTGTGCCCACCATCTTTTGAGCAGATTGGCACCCGTTGCTCCGTCTGGACAATGGACTGCCGTCTCGCAAACAAGCAACCTGACCTGGCTGTCAAGAGAAACCCTGAACGAAACACACGAAGCTCAAGCTCCGCAAGGAAATGAAAGACACCTTCAGTCAGAAGCACCACCTGAAAGCGTGTCAAGCATGCCAGAAACCATTGGCGTTGTCAGAGTGGATGCATCTCCTGCTGCGGCCTCCCGAGTTCCCGATTTATCCGGTCAAGTGATGTGGTTCTCAAGCTGGTGACCTCACAAGCTGCAACGTATATATATATATATATGTATGCGCTGTTCTGCCGTTGAATGGGTGAAAGGAAAGCACTCCAACTCTGTGCAAGTCATAGTATAATCACTTCCCCCTATTAATAAAGGTCTCCCTAATAATAAATATTTGTTTCGGAAGTCCCAAATCCGGGAATACTACTTTTAGAATAGCCAATACTAAACCAATTCTAAAGTAGATATTTTCCTGCCCGTACTCAAATCGTCTCTCTTTCTCTTTCTTTCTTTCTCTCTCTCTCTCTCTCTCTCCCTCAATCCAAAAAGGTCCCTTTGAGTGACCCAAAACCCACAACCAAAAACAACAAAACGTGACCTCAACTCCCGCTATTTAAATTCCTTACTCAGAAATGTGCGTTTGAAGCGATTTTACGGAACGGAACAGGGGGACCACAGTTGCAAACAAGCCTACACAGAACAAGAAGTACATCCAAAACCTGCCCTCCAGAACCAGGGGACCCCTAATAATAAAAATTGTTTTGCAGGCCGGGTATTTTTTTTATTTGGGGGGGGGGGGGGCGTCGTTTATTATAAGGGGGAAGGGATTATCATTGTTCGACTGACATGCTTTGCTCAGCAGAAAGGATATTGCTTGGTGGTTTGGAATGCTTGACGCAGGTGTGCGTCAGGTCTTTTTCAGGCCTGAAACAAAAACTTATGAACAGGGGTGGATTTATCAATTTGGGGAAGGGATTAATTAAGTCGGCATGCTGTTGTGGACGCTCATGCAACTGGGGTTTGGTATTCAACAAGTCTGGCCAAGTGTGGAACCCTTTGAATAGTATTGATGAATAGTAATAGTATTTATCAAAAGTGGACATGCATTTGGCAGTTCGTTTCTTCGCGTGGGGCACATCTGCACTGGGCTCAGCACATCTGGCGGCCCTGGTGGGGAGGTCATGGACCTGGGCTTCCAGAGAACCTTCCGAAAGCCAGGATGCAGGTGTTGGCAGGACTGGGGTGCCCAAATCGATAGAGCTTGCGGAAATCCATGGGAGACACAAAAACAGGAGAGAGAACATGCTAAAACTGACCATCTTGAGTCACTGAATGTCCTCCCTCTATGAGCAGGGAGCCGAATGAGCCGAAAGAGTTGTACACCATGTATGCAAAAAGCCCAATGCATGGAGGTAGGATGTACATGATTACAGTACACGTAAACCTGTAAACAGTTCTGACGCAAAGCACACCGAAATGCTTGAGCCAATAGACATGGCGGTGGGCAAACTCTGCACTTTCTCTCTCTGCCGTTGCGTCCAAACTCTGCACTTGCCTCCTCCTATTTTGGGTAGTAAGAGAGAAACCAACATCAGGCAAGCAAGCCTTGCCTGACCTGTTGCATCAAGAGGGTCAAACATCGAGCAACTGACGCGCAAACACAAACAGGAAGCAGGCGGTAGGTTGGCAGCATGCTTGTTCAACGCATCGGTTTCGGGGAAGACTCGCCACACTGGGGCAATCTATCTCTGCGAAGGGGCCTGCGAGGAAACCGACCCGGGTTTTGCGAAGCCTCCCAGGCCATTGCCCAACGTCTTGGTTAAGTGCGGCATGAGCTCCAGCGATAGCTTCAAAGCTGCAGACCGGCGTGCAGCTTCCCCCTTGGGCCACCAGGCCCATCTGCGGGAGGAGGTGCCCTGAGCAGAGGACTGCGTCATGCAGCGTCTCAACATAGGGGATGTGTTCTGACTTCCCCAGGCTTTCCTTGGGCTTCCGTCCAAGGCTACCACGGGTAACTTTGAACAAAATAGGTGTTTGCTTGACCCATCTGGCGGGCCACAGCCACAAGGGAACCTTGGATCGCAGGCTCTTTGGGGCCTGTTGGAGGAAGGGCAACAGAACATACCCAACTCATTGAGCAAATGGGGACCCTAGAGCATTTAATCGCTGAGGGGATGATGTGCGTTCCAAGGTAATTTAAGTGAAAGGCCCGTTTCAGCACATTCGAAAGACCTCGTCAAGCTCACTGGGCGGTGCTTCGCCCAAGCCTGGTGCTTCAGCAAAGAAGCCAAGGCTCAGCAATATCTCCCCAAGTCACCATCCCCTCCCCAAGTCATCATCCCCTCCCCAAGTCACCAAACCCCGGAAGCAGGTTGTCACTTTGGGGCCACAGCAATGGGCCGTGCACCACAAGGCCATAGTTTGAGGCCACCGAGGCTGCTAAACTGGGTGTTAAACGGAGGCAGGGAAACAAAATCCATCCGATTGGCATTCATTCATGGGAAAGTAAACATGAACATGTGCCACCCTCCCACTCAACATGCGGGACCCGCTGGTTTCCTGGTGTCTGTGCCGAGAATGGTGGCCAAACTGAGGGAGAGGCAAGGAGCTTGGCACAAGAGCTTGGGCTCCCCGACATATGCGGCATGGGCTGCACAAGGTGCCGTCCCCACCTGATGGAAATACAAGACGCCGAAACACAAAGCCGACGGAGAGCGCAAACCAAGTGAACCGACGAAGCACTCAGCCATCCAACCACCCAATCAACCAACCAGCCTGGCAACAATCCACGCGAACACGCGAACACGCAGGCAGGCAGGCAGGCAGGCAGGCAGGCAGGCAGGCAGGCAGGCAGGCAGGCAGGCAGGCAGGCAGGCAGGCAGGCAGGCAGGCAGGCAGGCAGGCAGGCAGGCAGGCAGGCAGGCAGGCAGGCAGGCAGGCAGGCAGGCAGGCAGGCAGGCAGGCAGGCAGGCAGGCAGGCAGGCAGGCAGGCAGGCAGGCAGGCAGGCAGGCAGGCAGGCAGGCAGGCAAGCAAGCAAGCAAGCAAGCAAGCAAGCAAGCAAGCAAGCAACCAAGCAACCAAACAAGCAAGCAACAACGCAAGAAAGCAAGAAAGCAACCAACCAACCAACCAAGCCAGCAAGCAAGCAAGCAAGCAAGCAAGCAAGCAGGCAGGCAGGCAGGCAGGCAGGCAGGCAGGCAAGCAAGCAAGCAAGCAAGCAGCCAACCAGCCGGCCTGCCAACCAGCCGGCCGGCCAACCAGCCGGCCGGCCAACCAGCCGGCCACTAACCAGCGAGCCAGCCAGTCAGTCTGGACCATCTCTCCCCAAATCCCATTTTACGTTACGTGGGCACCCCACGCGCTCTGATCTGGGCATCCCTGCTGGATGGCTTGTGCGCGTTGCCGCTCCAGCTCCTGCACTCGAAGTCCGCTTTTGGCTGCCTACACGTGGGTTCAGGAGTTGGCGTTCCCTATTTCTTACGGAAAAAATGGGCGTGTCTTAGCAAAAGGGGACACTCACAAATGGTTGGTCTCCTGTGGGTGTTCCTCCAAATCCACCCCCTTTTAGAACAGAGACACACCCAAATGGACACGGTCGTTGTTACTTCGACAGCTGCAACATGAAGATAAACCCCCAGCCTTCTCCGCAGGACGCCAAGAGCAAACGTGAGTGGCAAATCATTCCCACCGGACCTGAACAAAAAGGGTCAAGCCGGCTCTTGGAGCCTTCACTCAAAATGGAACGTGCAGAAATCGAACGAATGCATGTGTTGGGGTGTACCAGTGCCCATACGTGCCCCTTTGTGCGCAAAAAGGCAACAGTGCAATGCAAGTAACTAAGCGGTCAGGGTTGCCCCGTTTGTTGAAAGGCAAAAACACCAGGCGTCGAAAAAAGGGCGCCATTCTACAACCCCCCTTGACACCCCAAACACGCCCCTCCTGTCGCCGAGCCATCTCTGCCCGCTCTGCCTGGCGGCACCACCCGAATGGTTTGATGCGGGGTTTCCCAAGCGGTCCCCAAATTGCCCATGGGTTTCCCAATGCGCTTGTGGATTTTCCATCTCCCATGGCCTTCCCGCTCTCCCAATCTGGTCTGTTCAATGGAGCTTTGGGCAACCCACAATCGCGATTTGGTTTGAAAAAGGTAAAGGGCAACCCTCGCTACTCCCCCGCAAACAGGGAACCCACCCTTTTGGGAGTCCCTCAATACCCCAGCTCCCCCATCCCCACATCCCAAGCTACGCGCGCAAGGCCCTGCCTCCACCTTGGGCAAGCGCATGCCTCGCAGACTGGCCTCGCGGAAAAACCGCTGAGGGCCCACTGCGGGGTGGCAATGCTTTTGTTCGCCTTCAGAATGGAGGGTATGGTCAGTTGCGGCTTGGGAACTAAGGAGGGTACTCTTGCTGTGCGCACCCCTTATACGACATGGAGACAAATATGCATCTTGTCTATGACTTTAGATATTTGTTTGATTATGTACAGGCCATATGCATCCATATGCCATATGAAGATAACTCACTGGCCACAGCCTTAGGCTTCAACTGATTGACTCTTCACGGTCCGGACTAAGAACCGTAGCATTGTGGTAAACATACGCGCCGAGGTCATCTGTTCAACACTGCGGTAGTCGGGTCTCTTTCACATCCTCGCCAGAATCGAAGCGTTCAAATAATCAAGTCTAAGCCAATCAGGGAGTCACATAACAAAGGACACAGGCTGCAACAAATCTGGGCTCAATGCATCCAAACCTGTTTTAGATACATAATTATGCATGTCTTATATTTTACTTCCTTCTCCAGCATACCAGATAACTGTGTTGAGACGCGCATTCCCATGTTGCGACGGCCCGGACCAGCGCATGGGCCCGACAAAACAGGCTGAGTCAACAAAGCAGGCTTTCCTTGAGAGGTCCCATGGCTTTGTGAGCGAACTGCCAGGACCAAGCGGTGCGGCTGTGAGCAAAATGGCCAGGCGATGCTCAATCCACAACTGAATGGAAGACTTGGCGTGTGCATGACCACTTGGTCACTTCTGGGTCGAAACGTTTCTTTGATGGCAATGATAGCAGCTAGGATGCGTGTTGCACTTCGCTGTTCGCATAGCACGGCGTGATCCAACGCGAATTGCTGCCTTGAACATGCCACGTCAAATCCGTATGCAAGTATTATGCATTTCATCCAGCTGCCTAATGGGATTCATTCCTCGTTTCGGTTGGCGCTTTGGAGGTGAGGAGGTGGTTCTCTCGCTTTACATAATATGCAAAGCTTTAACTCCGCAAGCAGCCAGCCCAAATGGCTGTGGGTCAAAAAACGGAACCCTGGTAAATGGAAACATGGACTAAAACCTGCGGTCCCCCGGTTGCTTAATTTTGGCCCATACCCAAATGATCGCTTCAGAGCTGGCGGCCAGCTTAACCAATTCCGCTGCCGCATCCTTCGAGAAGCACAATCGAACTGGAGCAACCAGCAAATGAGCTGATTCTGACTCCCATGGTGCGCCCCCCTCCCCATTTCGATGCCTGCCGCGCGAGCTCATCCTCTCGCGCCTGCAATGTGGCTTGCGCAGAGTAGCCACATGTCCTTGGTGCCTAACCTCGGATGAGACAGCATGGAAGTAGTTGATCCAGGTCCATGTGCCCTCAGATCCTGAAAACGGCCAACACGAAAACCGTAAAGCCGTCACCCTACCGGCCGGCAATGTCAAAACGGGTACCCTTCAAAGAAGACAGGGGGCTACAGGGCCAGTTTTGGCCACCAGCTGCACCCAGAATGGAAGCTGCTCCCCGCCTCCTGCTGCAGGATCTCGGCCTCCTCCTTCCAGCCTGGCGCGCGCGAGACCACGGTGTGGGTGTCCTGTTGGAAAGGCTGAGGTAGAGACTAGGTCCTCCAGTAGCGAGGTTAGAATACGGGTACCAACTTCTTTTCTGTAGTCTGTTTTAGTAGGGGAGCCCTCCCCAAAAAAGGGGGTGAAAGGGCACTACTGGGAGAACTAGGAGCGTACGGCTAAGCTGAAACCGGCAGAATCCGTTGATTTTCTTCATAATGAAAAGCTTTGGGTACCGAAACTTGGACATGCGCGCGTTGCCTTGCGGGAAGCTGGATGGACACCAAAGACATCTGTGAATGGTGCTCACGACATGAAGCTTGGTGGCAACGATCTCCTCAACAGAATGCTGCTGACAGATTAATCTATCAAAAGCCGGCTGGCTTTACTTCCTTCCATTTGCTTAAGCCCTCGGCACAAACCGACATATTTCCCAGTGGTGATGGATTCTCTTTAAACTAGCAGGGGAAACACATTTACAAAAAAAAAGTCATTTCAGCAGGGAAGTTTCGTCCTTGCCTTCTTGCTGTTGTGTGCTCTGGCCTTGCCATTCCCTCCGCAGCTTCCAACGCCCATTTTCGCTGAGAGCCCCGGCGCAGCAGCTTCTCGTTCACCAGCCGGACGGTCTCATCCGCCTTCTTGTAGCTGACGCCTCGTGGGCTCTAAACAGGGCTCTACCTGTTGTTCAGTGACCCTGGAAGAGACTGGGGGACTGTGGTAGTGCACTTTTTTTGTGATTTTGGGGTTTGATATCTTGAGCAAGTTGTACGATTGCTTTTGCTGAAGAGTGTTTGTAGCTGCGATTTCTGAATCACTCAAGGTCGTCTACTTTCTTCGATTTTTTGTAACATGCTGCTAATTGCTGCTGCTCATTCAAGCCAGAGTAGCTGCAATTATCTTAGCATATTTCTTTCATTCCTGTTTGGCATTAGAGTTGATTTTGAGTTCATGGAAAGACAAGCTTGTTGTTTCTGCTAATTTGCCTGCCCCTTAAAAGGAGTGAAACAACAATAGAACCGCAAGGAACATGCAATTTCAGTTCTAATGGTTTACAAGCTTTAATTTGCCACGCTTTAAGTTTAAAACATATTTCAATCAGAATTCAATGTAAAATATTGCTTTGAATTAGAATTAACATAGGGGTTCCTTTCCAAGTAGGATTTTAATTGGGATTTAAATAGAATATAATAAGTAGAAACAAGCTTGTTGTTTCTTCTAATTTGCAAGCCCCTCAGAAGGAGTGAAAAACCGGTGAACACCCATGGAAAATACACATTTTATTCCACTTGGTTTGCAAGTTTTAAATTGCAAGGCTTTGAGTTTAAACGGGATTTCGATTAGAATTCACTTCAAAGGTTCATTTGATTTAGACTTTAAATAGACTTCCCTTCCAAGTAGGATTTCAAATAGACTTTAATTAGAACTCTTATTGTAATTCAGATGTTGAATAGGAATTTATACTTGCACATATGAATTCAATTAGAGTTGAACTAGAATTCATATATTGAATTATAATTTAAACAGAAATTCCTTCCAAGTCTAAATAGGAACTCCTGTCCAAAACTTAATTGGAATTTAAACATACTTTAACTAGAATCTAGTAAGGAAAGACAAGCTGATTGTTTCTTCTGAGTAAGTCAATTACATGTTTTTGAATCATGCTTGAAATAGGAATTACATTTTAAGTATCTAGGCTTTTGATTAGACTTTAATTATAATTTTAATAGAATCTGGTAAGGATAGACAAGTTGGTTCTTCTTCTAGTTAGTTTAAATAGACTTCTTACACTTATTTGGATGTTTAAGAGGAATTAATTAGAGTTCTTATGGTGAAGTTGATTTGAAATAGGACTCATGACATGAGAAATCGTCTGCGCTGCTCACGAGAGAAGTGTAACTGAATAAACCATACACAATAGCCAAGAACAGAGGAGGACCCATCATATACATAGAATACTCCAAAAACACACAAAAAAAAAAAGGAACAAAAATGACAAAACTCGAGGAAAACAAAAAAAACTCGAGAACCCCCCCCCAAAAAAAAAAAAACTCGAGCAAACCAAAACACTCGAGGAAAACCAAAAAAGACAAAAACAACTCGAGCAAACCAAAAAACAACAACAAAAAACGAGAGAAAACCAACAAAAACTAAAAACACCAAAAAAACATGGTTTAGAAACTCTTTGTAACACAAGTTGAAAGAGTTTTTTAAACTATGTTTTTGTGGTTTTCTCGAGGTGTGTTTTGCTTTTTTGGGTTTTCTCGAGTTTTTTTGTGTTTTCCTCGAGTTTTTTTGTTTTTTTCTTGTTTTCTCAAGATGTTTCCTCTGCACGTGTTAGATCAAGTGCAACTGACATTGCTGACCCATGAGAAGACTGCGAGCCTCAAAACGCGCAAAAAGCGCACTACCAGGGTCTCCTGTTCTGGGAAAAAAGGGGTTCCCTTTTTGGGGAAGACCATTTTTAGTAGCCACAAAAAAAAAGGGGAGAATCATTGGTGCCACTGAACAACTGAGGCTCTACGTGTGGACGAAACAAAGTGGACAATCAACGGGCCCCTCTTGAAGTGTAGGAACTCTCTTCTTTGGGAGTCTTGTTTTTCTGAACACCGAAAGTGGTGGCTGGTGTGGGCGACGCTCTAAGTCAAGCGTCAACCCCACCCCACCTAATCCCAACAATCTGGGAACGAACCCCAAATTAAGTGTGTTTGATAACTTGTAGAAAATAGCAAAGCTACCGGGCTTGGTGTTGGGGGGCAGGTCCAAGCAAGGAATAAGGACTGCTGATAGGGCTTTGCCTGCGATGATTTCCGGCGCAACTCTCCCCAAACAGCAATGGGAATCATCTGGACAAACCATACAAACTTGAAACACACACACACACATTAGGGGCCTTCATCATGGGTCAGCCCAGTTCCCCTCCCGAACGAGCTCGCTGCTGGATATAAGCTCAAATTCCGACATCTCAAAGCAAACGCCTGCACGTTTTTTGAAGCCTATATTCTCAGCGTCTCCCTCCTGAAATTTCCTGAATACACCATCACCACAAAAACTGATATGCCCAAGAACTGGTAACTCCAAGGGAAAGCACATGCTTAGCCATCTCTTAGCAGACTGGCAGGCAGGCTCCAGCAACTGCTCACACCCGCGCCGGGGCCCGCGCGCTTGGAGTTGGTGGAGTGGTTCAGGATGGTGGAGGCAAGTTCTCGGCGCGATCCGCGGCCAAGGTTCGACAAAGACAACCCGTGGTTCTCGTGCCGTTGGGGTGGGGGGGGGGGTGGTGGGGTGGGGTGGGGTTGGGGTGGGGCGGGGGATGGCTGATCTGGACTTTTTGCATTGACACCCATTCTGTCCCAGATTTGGAATAGCTTGCCAATTGCACAACAACCAGATTTAGACTCCCATCAAAGACGAAACACCTCTGTCAAACTGTTTGCTGATGAATGTGGCTGCATGATCAGCCCAAAAAGGCTAAGAGCAAACTCGTTAGCAAAGTCTAGCAATGACAGTTTGAAACCGCCCGCCTACAAAATGTCTCTCCAAATTTGTGGTTTAAATAGCGAACCCGAACAACTAACTTGAAGAACCCAAGAGCGATTAAGAGACTGGTTGGCCTCATCCACCAAACGGACGAACGGGCTGCTGGCTACAGGCGCTTAGTTTGTGAAGTTCTATCTCAAGTTGAAGCGTGCTTGAAACGGGCTGGCTTCAGGTTGACCGCCTTGTAACATCGGGATTGGTGGGTATGGATCTCCAAATCCGAGGCACTGTGCCGTTTAAGAACTTGACTAAGTAAACCTTGACCAATCTACATCAAGCAACCGCATGGCACGTTTGTTAGCAGGGCCCTGCGCTGAGGGCCGTCTAACTGGGCCGTCGCGGGGGCAGCTTTTGGCAAGGCCCCGGCTCCACTGAAAAGCCAACTTCTCGTGGATGAGCCGCGCCGCTTTGATGGCGCTGGCCTCTGGAAGCTCCCCCCCCCAAAAAAAACGAGGCCAGAGCGAAGAAGCCGCGCGGCGCGGCGCGGAGCGAGGCCCGGGTGCAACCAGTGACCCCCGGTAGAAAAAGGGGACACTCTTTGGGGATAAGATGTATGGACACATGTGGCATGCATAGTGTTGAGGCAGAATGTTGAAGAAGCAATGAAAACGTCTAAAGTTGACATGTAGATCTCACATTCCGAATGGGAACTATTTCTGGCCGGGTGGCGGCTCTGAATGATTGCAGCAGCTGTCAGTGCCGTTTCTTCCAAACAATGGTTTGCCTTGGTTGGGTTGGTTGTCGCCTGTTGGTTGTTGGTTGTCGGAGTGTTTGTGATTGTCTTTATGTTTGAGACATTGCATTGTTTGTGCTGCTTTGTCTTGCTTTCGGCGCCTGCTTGATTGGCAGTTTGCTTGCTTAAACGTGTTTGCTCGCGTAGTTTGGTTGTTTGTTTGCTTGCTTGTTTGCTTGTGTTTAATCCGTTCTTGGCGTGTTTCAATCATCTTTGGTAGGAGGGCAACGGACTAAGCCCAACAAAAGGATCTAAGCTTTCAGGACTGAGACATCGAACACTGACACAACTACGTATGCCTCGATGAGCAAATATAATATGTCTTTTTGCACCACAGCACTGCACCATCAAGTTCACTCTCGCACAGGGGCAGCACAGCAAAGTCTTCCAATCCAATAGGCCTGGCCCATGTTAGCTTGGCGGGAGGTCACTTGGCCAGATTTGTGCCCCTAGGGGCCCCTAGGCATCCTTTTGAAAAAACACCGACAACTGGAAGGCTGATCGATCAGGGGTCAAGCCTACCACTCATGACCGGTTCAAGCAAGCAATGGTTTGGCCCCCTGTAAACCTTGCAAGTTGGGAACTCCCGTGGGTGTCTTGCATGAAAAAAAAGAAAGAAAAAAAGGGGACAAAAACAAGAAACAAACAAGACACAAACAAGAAAACAACTCAAAAACAACAACATAACAAAACAACGCGTTGAGTCCCCAAGGCTCGGACCCAGATGTGGGGCGCGCTCTTGTTGCAGCTCTCAGCCCGCTGCAGCCGGCCTGGGGAAATGGCACCCCGGTGCTTCTAGGGAGCCCGCCCCATCTTTGTTTGGATGTAGAGGAGAGGAACCTTTTTGCAGGGGAAACACCCCATCTTTGGGCTAAGGCTCCGTGTGAATCCAAGAGGGACTAAGGGGCGGAAGGAGTTTTTAAGTGGCTGAAGTTTCTTAGGGGTACCCGTAGTGAGGCTTCGTGAAAAAGTAAACACCCTCAACCTGAGCAAGGAATGCAAGTGCGCAGGCACACATGTTCCATGCGACTCCCTTCAAACAATGCACCGGGCATAACACAACAAAAGCAACAAAACACTGACTGCTTGAACCCGTTTAGGAACACACCCGTGCCTAATGTTGGGCCACAACGTAACTGCTTCCCGCTAATAGATAAAGGTTGATTCTAGAGCTCACATATGCGATGATCGAAAAACTTGAGTAGTGCGCACCTTGGCATACATGTCCTAATGTGCTATGGGATTCCCTTCAAGCATCCAGCAAGCTGGACTCTCTATCTGGATGCAGGCAGGCCATCAAAAACCGAATCGCCCAGGTGTTTCTTTGGTGGGAAAGAGACTGGGACCCATTTTTAGGTTGACCCCCCAGGCAACCCATTTCAAGGTTGATCTGCAAGGTTCCTTCGCCGAAAAAAAAAAGAAGCTCTGGGCCTTGGCTGATGAAGACATGCCACACAGATTGGCGTTTGCCAACTCAACCAAATTTGAAGGAACAACGAATAACTGAACAACTGAACAACTGAAATAGTGAACAACCAGTTTTACCAGATATAGTCTACTGAACTGAAACAGCCGGCCCGGCAACCCTTACAGTTGGGTGAAAGCAGATCGCACCAATCCGCCATTCCAGAGTAGTCACTCCCCTTTACCCACACCAAGGAAAGTGTGGATGATGTTGTCTTTTGCTTGGACTCACAGGCTGCTGGACGTGCGCCAAGCAGCACATCAAGGACCCTGTAGCCTCTCCGGCTATGGAAACCCAACTCTGGGTGCTGGACTATCAGACTGCTGGTGTAGCTCCTGAGCCAAGACGTTTCGCGGGGTGCGCTGTGAGGGGCTCAACGTGCTTCTGGAGGTGCCCTGATGTACACACAAAAAAAAAACACTTATTATACATGGTGTTAGGTATACATTGGGCATACTTCAACAGCATCTACTTCAGGGTATGTGGTTCACCTCCCAAGTTCCAACCGCCCTTCTGCTGCCTGTTGTGTGTCAAAACGAAAGTCAAGCAGCCAGGCTGGTTGCTTGAACCCATTTAACCACTGCCAGTGGTGGCCCCCTGTCTGGCAGGGTCCACCGAGGGTAACCCCTCTAAAGTGCTTCTCTGTTTATAAGCGATACTGAACGTGGACTCTGTACAACTCCTGCACGACCTCAAAGACCCTAGAAGGATGATTGCCCTGTAAATTTGCAAGAAGCAATTGTTTCCCATAGACTCAAAGTGGTGCAGGATTCTGTCCATCCACAGTATGTGTCCTTGTCCCTTCGTTGCGCAACGCCTGCATACCGCCAGTAAAACATATCCCTAAAAAAAACCCGGCCTGTACGAAGGAGGCGCCTGCCTCAACTTCGGCATAGGAAGCACCTTGTGGATTGGCGGCGGGTGCGCTCTCAGGTCTTGCCCCAACATGGGGCCTTCCGGGTCCGTGGGGGGTCGAAGAAGGGGTTGAATTGGACAACACCCTCCCCCACCTGTGACCTGAAAAGGTTCCTTCACTTCGCGTCTTGATGGGGCTGTACATCCTTGAATCAATAGACGCACACAGGGATGACTCCAGAAGCGTTCTCGATGGTGCAAAAAGTGTGTATCACTCTTCGACCATCACTTAAATACAGTGCTGTGATGTCAAAGCAACGCTGATCCACATTGAACCGACCTGCCCTAGAGACCCCTGCGCCCAGCCGATAAGCACTGAATCCAGACTTGTCGGATGACACCACGGTTGTAGAATATCGCCCCGTAAAACCAAACCAAAGAAGGCGACTACTTTGTCAGTTCAACCCAGGTTCTCTCTTGGTATCCCAATCACAAAAGTTTCATATTGACAACTCCAACGAACTCTGCTGACTCCCGTCCAGGGCAGCTGCCAAGATCTTGCATGATGCGGGTGGCAAGATTCATTGCCTGGCCAATGGACATAGGACAAGAGTTCCGGTTTCCAAGCAACGGCTGGAGCATTGGGGCAATTCTAGGAGACATGCCAACTGCACAAAGCAATCAGTCCACACTTAGTCTTCAAGACTCTCAAGGCGCAGCCATCCAGAGAGCTCAATCAGCTGACCCAAATGGATCAAATGGCCTAAAGATTTCAGTCGATTCCCCATACTATCATACCCCAACAGCTCAACCTGCCCGAATGCTCAAAACCCTGGCCACATTTCCAAGTCCCAAAAGGGTCCAACTGGCGCCCAACTCGCTGCCTGCTTCACCCCCATGGGCTCCTCCGCCTTCATGGCGAGGTTCCACGCCTCACGACAGGCCCGTCCGTAGACCATCTGGGTGAATTATAATACTTCACCAACCTGAAACTAGGTGCTTGGGGGGGTATTCACCACATAAACCACCATTTGGGGTGAGGTCGTTTCAAGTGGCACACCATGAGCATCCGTTCCATCATCAGCTTGGTGAATCTTCGCCAAACGCTTGGCGCAAACCTGGTGCAAACACTTCAGCGGACATCACCCGCAAACAAAACCGGGGGCGGCTCTCAGCCATCACCTGATGCTTGACTAGCGGACTAGCGCTCTGCCGATCTCAGCCGTGGGCAGAGGTGGACTTTTCTTTGAAGGTGTCCTTGGCGAAAGCGCGGCCCCTCCGGGATACACCACACCAACCCTGCGAGCAACATGCGAAACACTGTCAGGGCTCATGTTCTTCTACATCCAACGGTTGCATTGTCGAACGGAAACCGTTGAAATGGCAATGAAACTTCAATGTTTGAACTTCCCCTGACAGGCCTTAGTGGATGGCTGACATCGACAACAGTGCGGCGGTGATGGTGCGCGAGGGGGCGCGGGGGAGAATGGCATGGTTGACGATGGGAGCCCCGAGGAAGGCATGTTTGCATGCAAAACAACAGTGGCCAAGCAAAAACTCCGACGAATATGTTGTATACCTTTTCCAGTTCCATTAGTTGGTAGCCATGGTGGCCTCGAAAACGGCACTCCCAAATCCCTCGACACGGGCTCAGCCCCGCACCACAAACTTCGCCATGCGCCGGAGCTTCCGGACCTTAGCCCATTGCACAAAGCGCGCGCGAGGCCAAGGCCCAATATAGCCTGATACTGGGTGCATTAAAATTGACATCCAGAAAGCTAGCCGGGCACTTTAAAGGGACACCTCACATGTTTTAAGACCTCCCCCCCCCCTGAACCCTCAACATCTGATATTTACAACATGCACCCCAATGACTTTCAACTGTCCAGGAAACTTATTGAGGGAACAGCAACAATCCTGAGCCAACCTAAGCCTCACCACAAGCCTTGAGTTTGCAGAGCTGAGCATGGCGGCTTCCGAATCTCACTTGCCCAACCGTCTTGGAATTTGCCTAGTGTGTGAAAACAGGTCAAAAGGTCGGCTGTGGACAAGTGAGTTGTCTAAAGTCTTTTGGTCAACTTGGCGCGTCACTTGACTTGGAAACTCGCGCTCGCCGCGCGAAATCTCCAATCGGCCCAGTGCTGCCGGTCTAAGCAGCGCCGGGACGGGTTCAACTTGACCCAAGTAGGCCATCGTCAATTTCCAGGCAAGCCAGCACACACGGGGTCCATGATTTCACGGGCCGCGAGTGAGGTTCTTCTGGCCGGAGCGCATCATGACTCAGTCGGCAGGGTTATCAAGGGTATCCGTCCCCAAGCCACAACCCCAGAGACCCTAGGGATGTTGTTTTCAATAAATATTATCTCTGCTTACCCCGGGGAATGTCGAGGGCGGTCGGCCGAATGCAGCGCGAGTCAGGGCTGGTCCATCTTGTCGGTTGTCGGTCCGTTTCACCTGCACGCTTTCGGATTGGAATCAACTGCATGAGCCCATTTGCACACAAGAATATCAGAGCGCCTACGCCTTTGCAGCCCAAAAGATCCCTTCTACATTGTGGTTTCAGGAGGAATCATTCCCAAACTGTAATTTAATTTTGAGCAGGGGTAATGGTATGGTTCCTTTCTACCCCAAAGAAGACAAGCATCCGCCAATTAACGTCCCACCAACGAACATGGAAATTCCACAGACCTTTAGCTTTTCTCAAAATAATTGCTACGATCCTTTTGACAAGAGGGTTTGTACCGTTGTGCTCTCTGAAAAAGGGAGGCCCTATTTTCATATGCAGACTAGGGGGCTGACTTTGATCCCCCGTTTGCTTGATTTAAATGGACGTCATCTTTTGCTGTCACACCCTAGGAACCTCCAAACAATTAGGCTTTTGGGGCTCAAACACCTTCACATTCAGGGTCTAGGGCCTCTGGGGGGCACATCACTCAAACTGACAACTTGCAAATAGAAAGAATCTATTTCTTGCAATAAATCCCATCCACTCCCACACATTCGCCCCAGCCCCCCCCTTTTTCCCCCATCCGCCCCCCCAAAATTTTCCCCGTGAGCAGACGCCTCCAAAAACTCTGCCTCGAACGCCTCAAAGGCCGGGATCAGCTCAACAAGTGCGGCTTGTAGCGGCTGGCGGGATCCACTGAGTACTGGCGATGCTCCTCCCCCGACCCCCGACGGGAGCGAGCGAGCGGAGCGCGCGAGAACTGGGACGACCAGCTCCAAGAGTACGTGGACAGAAACCCGACGAGTGAGTCCCGTATTATGTGGGTTGTACGCAGCGAAAATCCTGAGGACAAACCCAGTAGGGTTATATGGACAACTTACCAATTCAGGTGGTCGGTTTTGGACTATTCAAGCCAAGCATGTCAACGTGTGGAAGGTAGAAAGCATGTCTTGCCAGCGTGCTGCCATGATCTTAAAAGCAACAGCCTGGAGAAGGTACTGCATTGCTTCATACTTGGAACCAAATTGAAGCTCGCAAAAGCCATCTGCTTCTCCCGATCCTGACCAACAAGACAAAAGGTGCCCCGCGGGTCACAATCTTTATGCTGTCACTGCGCTCAGAGGGACAACGTCCAGCCAAGCAACTGCAATATTTTGGCATGATGCTTGAAGGCAAGCAATACTGACAAACACAACGCTACGAGTCTAACCATCTCACCCATTTCGAGATGATGTCAACCCATCAACGCTTGCCCTGTCCTCTGCCAAGTACCTTAAGATGCACAAGACAGGCTCCCGAAAGCTCTTGACAATCCGTCGAAAAAGAAGTCATTGACCAGCTTGCAAGCATGTACAGCTCTACCAGTGCAGTGTTTCATGTTGGTTTGCAGCGCCCGCTTGACGGTGTCCTTTGAGGGTGCCCCTTTTGGCTTGCGCTGAATGGAAACAAAAGCTGAAGCAACTATTGTGAGGAGTTATATTTTGCTTCATCTTGGCCCCTAATCATCGAACATGCTCCAAATTGGAAAGCGCTCCATTTTGACAAAGCTGCAAGTTCTAAGCACAGTATGGTCAAACGCGGACACCAGTGCGGACACCATGCAAGCTAGCCAACTTCTTTCTCGGGCCCATTGGACAAACCTTGACCTGTGCTGGCGTGACCCTTTGCAGAAACACATCTCAAAGGGCTATTCAGGAAAGATTCAGATTCTTTCTCCGCACGTCCTAAAGACAAGGCTGTCTCCTTTGGGGTTCGGGACCATCTTTAGTTCTGAACCGACTGTGGGGCACCTTTCAGAAATCCAAAAAAGAAACGGAAACAGGACGAGTCAACACGGTGGGGGACCCAAAGATGGTAGTTGTCCATTTCAATTCCCTTCAAGAAAAGCTGGAACAAAAAGGGTCACCATCCTCAAAAACACACACTTGAGAGACCCATCAGGGGTCATGACCCCCAAACATGGCGGTTTCCTCTTGGCCCGGTGGAGATTGCGTTTTGAATATGTCTTCTCAAAAGGCCGGGCCCAGCGCGTGGAACCGAAAGATCTCTTTGGCCGAGCTGCTCCGTCTGGTTGGCGGCCCCGAGCTGCTTCAAGAGCCGCCCTTAGGTGGCCACACAGCCCAGTGACCATCTGCGATTCCACTGCCATGTGCTGGGCTCCTAGGAATCACCCTGGGGACCCTGGTGCTCAGTGCTTATATATGGCTTGTATTTTCCCTTGTGGTGAGCATGGAATCATCCTTGTGCTTGTATTTTCCCTGGTGCATGGTAGGCATAAACTCGTAAACATGGGAACCAACCTCAAAAATAAAAGGGACACTTGCCTGGTTTCTTGCTGTAGCGGGACCCACTCGGACTCACCCCAGAAGATGAGGGAACCGGCTTGGCGTCGAGCAGTTGGGAAGCCACACCACCCACCGATCTGCACTGAGCGGCTCAACTTGAACCGCCTGAACTAAGGAATCCCTGAGTCATACACCTCATTCATTGTGCGTGGACTTGTTTTGCCCGAAGATGAGCTTGCTATGACTAATGGTGTGCATCTGTCATCGTCTGCTCGGGCTGTTCGCAACGGAGGGGTAAAGGCGAGTAGACAACACCAACTGCGAAATGACAACAAAAGGATCCTTGCATAACCTAAGAGCCCGCTTCTGAGCCCCTTATAAACAAGAACCCTCCCTAGGCGGGTACATAGCGAGTACATAAGCTTATTCACGAGAATGCCAGAGGTAGCTTCCCAGAACCCACAACGGCTTCCCCTGTTAACATGGCACCAAAAGGAAACTTAATCTTAAATTTGCCCAAACGATGATGTCTGCAAACCACCCAAACATGGAAAATGAGCGTGTATTGCCGAGGCTGCCCTTCTCAGCTTCGTTGAAACATAAACCCACAGCCTGTGACACCCAATTTCCACAGAACCCACGTACGTTGCCAGCTTTCGGGCCAGGCGCAGGTCTTCGCCCGCGCAGCGCAGCATTTTAGCAGGGCCTCGCGGTGTCCTCGCCGCGCTGCCTGGCCGGATGCTGAGTCGGTGCAAGGGAGGTTACCAGATGACCAACATATATTGCAAGCAATAACCAGCCTTGCACAACGAAGCCGTGGTAAATCCACTGCACCAATGCTTTTCGGGAAGGTCCGTAGAACAGCCTTAAAGAGTTTGTGATAGAAATGCTAAGAACCCAGCTGGCGGTTTCTGTCAAACGAGGATCACTTTCGGCCCGGGAATCTCAAACGAAGTCAGTACAAATTGGCTAGCAATGTGGTCACCCTCACCCACTCGTCACACATCTCCTTTTTCTCGCCTTCCTTCAGGAAAGGCTCTTAGAAACTTTGGCCTTGGCTAGAGACACTCTGTTGGCTATGGCTTTTGGTACTCCCTGACTCGCCTTCCCTACCAGAGCTAGAAGATTCGCAAGCGCCCCGAGTCCAAGAAGGTTCAATGCGCCTTTCCTGGGATGGGGCATGTCTATTGGGGGAACCCTCCCAACCAACAAAGAAACCATATAAGGGCACCTGGCTGGGGGACCAAGCCGCTCAATCTCCCCGAGGCCAAGGGCATTCCACAGCCGCCGCCGCCCTCCGAACCGCCGAGCCGCGCCTGGAGCCCGGGGCCGAGCTCGCTGAGCTGCCAGCAGCTGTCCAGGCACCCCAGGAAGCCCCGGGTGATGCCCAGGCCCTGTGGCATGGGATCGAGCCCAGGAGGTACCCAACCCACCCAACTGGCAGGACCTTAAGCGTTCAATAGACAAACCTCATACTGAAAGCCCATGCGTGGCTTAAAGCAAGACAAACGCTTTGACCAGTGCTCGAAACCTCCGATCTGACGTTATGCCGACTGCTTGCTGGACCCATTGCTCGTGTGCTTGTCATGTCCTGGTCGCTTCATCCCGTCAATCTGGGAGGATTTGCTTGCTGCACCACCCCCCCCCCCCGGCGGGCGCCCCGCTACACTGGGCTTGAGGAAAAACATGCACTCTTGCAAATCATGCTGCTTTTGCCAAGCTCAAAACTGATCCGCCGCATTTAGGCTACCTAGAGTCTCCATGACCCCTAGAAGAAGGGGTCATAACCCCTTAACTTTGGGCAATGACCCCATGTGTTTAAGGGTCGTGGAGACTCCAGGTATTTCCAATCTTCACGTCTTTTGGCCTTCCCGCGAGCCGCCCCGAAAAGCCTCCGGCCAGAAGGGCTCCAGCAGAGCATCGCCCACCAACGCCAGCAGCAGCGGTGCCTGGCGCCGTTCGGCACCGTCAACGTCGACGTCGAAACGGGGCTCCCTGCTGCGGATGGACGAAATCCATTTCGCACCACCTAAGAAACCATGAAAAACCGTGATTTGTTGTTATTTACAGGGGAATGATCATTCCAGGGTTTCAATTCCATTTCGCACCACCAAAGAAAACCTGGAATGATGATTCCCCTGTAAATACCAACGAACAATGGTATTTGCTCATGGCTTCTTAGGCGGTGCAGGATTTTGTCTATCCACAGTATGTTTTCTCATTGAGCATCGATCGCCACATACATAGACTCAATTTTGAAAGGGACCAACAGGTGATATTGGCAGCAACCAAGATGGTGAAGTATAGGGATCCTTGTCAAATGCTACTGGCAACCCTCCGCGGGGTGAGTATCGAAGAATGCAAACTAAACATGCAAATGCGGCGATACGCATAGTTGCCAAATCTGGGACACCACCAAGGGTAGTTGAGAACCTGATGGCTGGGTGAAATCCACCAACAGCATGCTTTCTGTCCTTTCCCACAGGTGCCCTGACCCAAGAGGCTTGGAACCCTTTCGAGCTGCAGTTCGCCCACATCCGCACCTCTTCTACAACAGGCTCGAGTGGTATCATCGCAGCGCTGCTGCTTCGGCGCTTGCTGAAGTCAAACCTCACGTGAAACCAGGAAATGAGATAAAATGAGATGTTTCTTGCATAAAGTGAGAGAAAGTTTCAGGCACCTGCTTACCAGGGTACCCCGAAAATTTCGGGAAGACCAACAGGTTGGGACGTATCCTGGTGCCTCCTAGATAAGGGACCTTCCAAACTACGCAGATTCCTTTTCACCACCACCGGCTCGCACGTTCAGGACACCCCACAACCACATCCCAACTGCACCACAAACTGATGGCCGGCAGCAATTGCATTGCTTCCACTTTTTTCAGAGGGCTCATGAATTGGAGCGCCTCCTTGGGCAGGCGCAAAACGCCCGGCGAAAATGGCAGCCAGAACATTGGATAAATCCCACCTGAGCGGGAAACAAGATTTATCCCCAGCTGTGGGGAAATGGGGAAGGTTGTTTGTATGGGTGTCGGCCTCCGCTTCAGCTCAGGATTCCTTAGAGTCTTCTCATGTTACAAAGGGGGGGGCTCCTCCAAAGGAGCCACCCAAAAGTGGCTACCTACGCTTCCCCAAAAGCACGCTCACTTCATGTCGGCCACAACGGTAGTGGCCGAAACAACCAAAAGCAGCCCCGCCCTCCAACCGTCGCCCAAGGTGCAGCTGCGGTGGAGCTGCAAACTCGCAGCCGCACAGCCCGAAAAATCCAACAATGGCTTGGGCCAGTCCTCAGCGTGACTTCAAGCGACCAACCCTGCCAACTGAGCTATACTCAACACCTTATCAAGACCGTCTAGCCAAAGCCATGTAAACAATTCACAGGGCGGCCGCACCTATTTAGGCTTGGGACTATCCCTCGCTGATCTGTTCCGACAACTTGCCTAGGGGAGGGAGGTGCTGGGCGGAATCGATTGCTTTTCCCGGCTGGCTGTGTGTTTCCTGAGATACCTCATGCATGCCGCAGAGTTATCCGACTTTCCCCTCTGTGACGCCACTCCCCAAAAGCTCACCCATTTCAACAACTAGGTACGTTTCCTGGCCTCACAGTGGGTATAGGTGAAGGCCTCCGGTACGTTTCCTGCATTGAATCCTTCCAGTACAAAGGTCAGGCCTTATATTGCAGGACAGAACAAGGCCACGCCATGAACCTCCAAGCGGCTATGGGCAAAGGTGGCCAAAGGAACACAAGGAGTGAGGAGCAACTGTGTGCCTTCATGGAGGCCAAGCAACCAAAAAGGAACACAGCCAAGGGCTGCTGCCATCCCCATTTGAATTTGCACTCTAAAAGCTCTAAAAGGATCCAAACCGTTCGTGTGCATGAGTGTCATCTCTCAATTGCAACCCCAACTCTGACATCCACACACCTGCATCTGTCCAACTGTCCAACAGAAATGGCGTGCGAAATACATTGATAGGGAAATATATGGTTCCGACACGAAACACCCAACTGCCAAAAGGGTAACCATGAAAAACATTATATTACTTCCATCCGAACAACATACTTTATTAGCACCTCCGTTGAATGGACTCTGCCCTTTGGGCACATGGTTGAACTGTTTCTCACACTGTTTGGCGGTTTGAGTTTGCAGATCAGCCTCAGCCAATAATTATTCATTTTCCTCAACTGAATATGCGCACGGGGTAAGTACTCCTCCCCCCTGGTCATCCCAAAGCCCTCCTTCCCACCACTTGCTGGCTGAGGCACGCGCGAGTGCCTGCGCAGGGCATGGCGTGGGCAGGGCTTTTTTGGCATAAAGATCGTGTTACTCTCGACTCGGCCAAACGAACGTAGCGTGAGACGCCTCCCAAACGAACAAGACTAGATAGAAGTTAGAAGTCTATCTTTTTTTTTGCGGGTCAATGAGAAACACACACGTCAAAGTAATGAAAAGGCTAGCGCCAATTCAGGCATCGCACTAATCCAGCAATACGCCTCTGGGCCCCTGCAAGCTTCCATTTAGGCTGCTTTGCAGCCAGTGATTTGTGGCGGAGGAACACGGACGTCCATCTGGACAGGACAAAGAAAATTGTGCAAGCCACTGTCGGTCACCGAGCAGCTAACATGAACAGCTTGCATAAAAGAGGACTTCTCCTGCTGAATTATGTGATCCTCTTGAGTGGGGGCAAGCTGCAAGAAACAAAAGTGTGCATGCTGATTCTGCAGGGAAAGCCACCTATTAACTAAACAAAAACGGATCGAGACCCCTAGTAAGGACACCATGCAGGCCACCCAATTTTGCAGGAAAAGGACCTGATCCGCTGGAGCAGGCGCTCTGTCAAAGATCTGCCTCCGAGTCCGCCTCTCCCAATGGAGTGCCCAGGCTTGGCAGCACCCCAGCCTCCACCTCATGTGTCAGCTGCTCTGTGTCAACAGGGCACCCCAAATGGCTGGCTTCCTTTGGGCTTTCCTTTGCAACAAACCCCAGGGGGTTTGTGGGGCCCCGAGTTTTCAAATCCACTCCGGGCCCGCGGTGCGCCTCGCTCAAGTCCGAGAAAACAGATATACGGGTTGCAAAGTTGGCGCTCCTGTTTTTCGGCCGTGCGACGAGGAGTAGGCTCCCTTGACTGATAAACCAATACAGATTTGCACGGCTTCTGGAGCCGGCATGGAAGCTGTGGCCAAGCTAAACTGGAGAGGAATGATGATCCCTCCAAGAGCCCTCTGGGTTTCAAGGATGGATCTGAAATGCCGGACTCCAGATTGGGCTGCGTTTAACCGTTTAAAACCTACCATCAGAGCCAAGACCCTGACAAATTGCAGGGTCCTTGTGGAAACATTGTGTTTTGGCCGAAACAAATGGAAACCTTGTGTTCTCCCTAAAAACACTATGTTTTGCGGTATGGGGCATGGAGTTCATATATGTTGGTCATTTTAGTCTGGTCTCGTGCTTCGTTCAGGCAGCCAACGACTTGATGGCCGCATGCACGAGTGGATCCGAGGCTGTGGAAGGATATGGTAAGCCGTTAATTGTATCAAGAGCATACAAGCATACAAGCATAGGGCAGGGAAAAGAAAGCAATTAAGGTCATTAAGAACATGAGCTCGATCAAAGCAGGCTGGGAAACACGAAGAAAATGCCCTTTACAGTCCGAAGAGATTCATCCGTAGCATGCAGTTGAAACACACAGAGATCGAACAATGAAGCCGCGACTGCCATGGCCACTTTTTCCGTGGTCGCGATCGAGAGTCAGCATAGCGAGGCGCGGGTCCTGCGCAGCGATCGATCGAGGGCTGACACTTAAGTTGCGGTACACCTGCTGAAGTGGCCTCAAAAAGCCAAATGCGGGGTTGTGAGCGCATGGTTTATCACAAAATGCATATGATAGCCATTTGGGCTGTGCGTGATTTGAGAAACCAGTTTGTGTGGTTTGCTAGCCATGGCCAGCGGCCAAGAGGGTGAGGAAGGCGGCAAGCCAAAGCTGCCCCTTGAGGACTTGGCCAAGGAGTGGGAAACGGACCAGTGCATCCGAGACCATCTTCGACAAGAAGGGATGGTGCTATTTCCTGAAAAGTTGACAGAATCGGTGAAATCGTCCAGCCTTCCCCACATCCACGCGGTGCTCAAGCCCCTCTTGCTTAGAACTGCTGAAACTAAAGGC
The DNA here is from genome assembly GCA_963377175.1 of Effrenium voratum. Taxonomy (NCBI): domain Eukaryota; class Dinophyceae; order Suessiales; family Symbiodiniaceae; genus Effrenium; species Effrenium voratum. The sequence goes on along the minus strand of CAUJNA010003394.1, from coordinate 734,822 downwards.
CATCCTCAACCAGCAGTGGAACCCTTGAGAGCCGAGTTGGTGAAGATCTACAAAAGGTGCAGTGTGATGGCCCCCAATGAGGCTCAGATAATCCAGGATTCATGGATGATCCGGAGGTTCCTGAGCTTGGTGAAAGTCAAAACTCGCCTACACAAGGTTTCCTCAGTGGCTTGCCTTATATGAAAAAGAGCTCGACCGTTCACAATTGAGTGGTTTGTTGGAATGTATACATATGAATGAATGTTTGACTGACCCATGATGAGCCTAAATTCTACACTTCAGGTGAAGCGGTTTCAAGAGCTGTGCCTTATCCTGAACCCAATGTTGGAGGAGCTGGGGGCAAATAACGTTTTACTTTTTGATCCCTTTATTTGATGCCCAGGCCAAAAAGTCCATCCATGGGTGATGGACTTTTTGGCTTATCCCTTTCTTGCAGGACGAGGCCAAAACAATCAACAACAAGTTGAAAGCGCGAGCTTCACGTGCGCCTTGGCATCACTTAGCCTTTTGAGATCCCTCAAAATTCTTGTATACATACAATTGATCAGTCAGAAAGAATGCAACTTTCCAAGATCGCCTTTTCGAATCTCCTAGAGGAGCAAACATATATGGGCTGATTTTGTTTTACTCCTTCTTAAGGAGCCGGGCAGCGGCGATGAAGATCCGGATGCCTATGATGATGAAGATTCTAAGGAGTCTGATGAAAACAGTGGCAACGAACAAGAGGTGCCAGAAGCCCAAGAGGTCAAAGACGAGGAGGTTGAAATTGTTGGCAAGGACATCCCTTTGCAACAGAGCGCCCAGAAAACAAGCGATGAGGCACCTGAAGTTCCGGCCCCAAAGAGTTGCCCTCCCTCCCAAGCTCCTGGCCAGCCGCAGCAGCCGCAACAGCCGCTGCAACAGCAAAATCAGCCTGCGCAAGGTGCGGCTTGGAAGGGAATGGCTGTCAAATGGTTTGGGGGTCAAATGTTTGGTGTATACACAAATAGCTTTCTAATTTCTATATTTTGCGCAGGTCAAGATCCGGCGCTTCCCACTTTGGACTCTTTGGCAGCAGCAAAGCAGCGGATGTTGGAGTCACTAAGATTCAAATATTCCATACCTGTCTGGCGTTGTTTGGGCTGGTAGTCGGTGTTATGTACAGCAAAAAACTGTGTGTCTCTTGGCGGCGGGTCCCTGCAAATGAGGCTTAAGAAGAAGAAGGAGTTGCTCAAGGAACAGATGTGGCAGCAGCAAATGGGGCAGTCTCCCTCCACAGGAATGGGCTAATCAAGTCAAGTCAGGGAACATGTACATTTTTACATACATTTGTTTGCAGCCTGGTCGTCTCAAGGAACCCCGATGGTGAAAAGTTCTGCTTTTTTTCACCCAAACCAGCCTAGCTTGTTGGAGCCGTGCAGGAGTTCCCTCAACCCAGTCGTCCCCAGTGAGTGGCCACACTGACAACTTGGAGACCCAGCCTGTCGACATCATGCAGTTGACCCCTGTGAAGCCTTTGCCATGCCCTACCTCTCCCGAGATGAGCACTGAGGCTCGGCGTGCTCAATACCAGAAGCCCAAGCACTCGCCAACAGAGTTCCTCGATCCTACTGGGTCATCTTCGTACCAGCGTTTGGCCACTAACAAACCCATAGAGGAGAGTTGTGACTGGTGGGAGCCATTCAATGCCACAAGTTGCAAAGCAAAAGGAGTTATATCGCCTTTTTGGATTTGCGCACGTTCTTTTTTTTTGGAAGAGAGATCCCGCGGCAATCCGGCAGGACAAGAACCTGCAGCAGTTCAAACCCAACATCAAGCCGGAGGCCAAGCCCTGCGAAGAGCAGGATCTTGTCAGCACGGAGCAGGGCAAATCCCCCCCGGAGCACGCGCCACCCGACACAAAGCAGAGCAAGGCTCAGGGTGCGCCCATTGAGCCCACTACGGGGCAGGACACACCTGAAGCAGAGCAGGGCAAACCAGCCCCAATGGGGCAAGAAGCAAATATGACTGACCCGGATGACCAACTGCTCCTCCGACACGACCAACTCACCTTCAAGGTGTCAAAAAAGGCGGCTCGGAAAAAGGGTGGCGCTAGTGCCCAACCCGCAAAGAGTGACACAACCAAGCAGAAGACAGGCAACAAGAGCAAGTCAAACGCTAAAGCTACCAAAAGCCGCAAAAGAAGTATCTTGCAGAAAGCAGCCTCGTCCCTGCACGATACGCCCACCAACACGGTGGCCGAAGGCAAGGGCAACCGCAAGAAAAAGGCTACCAAGAAAGGCAAGGCAGTCGCAGAAACAGAACATGCCGCAGCGAACGCAAGCACCAAGCCCAAGGCCAAGAAGGCCAAAGCAAATGCAGAGCACGCAGCCAAAGCCAACGCCAAGAAAGCCAAGTACTGGACGGAGCAGGACGTCTCCGACGACCTGCTCTGGTGTGAAAAGACCTACCAGAGCTTCATTGACTTCGGCAACAAGTTCTGCGAGAACGACGAGTTGGACGAGCAGTTCAAGCAGAACGTGCGGGCCGAGCTAACGCCGACCTTGACTGCCAAGCTCGTCATATCTTGGTCTCGCGCTTCCTGCGGAGTGCGGAAAAGCGAGGAGGCCAATCATTCTCACCATTTCTCGTTCAACAGCGCCTGCATCAAACCTGCTTTGAAAGCAGCGATGGCAGTGAAGTGTGGTGAGATGGCGGCAACTCGGTAGCGCAACTATAGCAACTTTCTTTGTGTACACTGTACACTTATTTACAAAAGACAAACTCGGCGCACTTCAGTTTCAACAGTTTGGAAGCCGTCGTTTATACACCCTCACATGTCTGGTGAACTGTTTGTATATTGCATGGGACCCCATGCATCAAACACAGGCACAGCGACTGAACAAACACTTGGCTGCGGATGCTGTTGATTAATGAGAAGAAAGTTCTTCAGGATAATTGCGTTGTAAATATTATGAATAATCGAGACAGAAAGGTCCAAAAACACCTGTGTGTGAGAAACAATGTATATGTTTGACATTGTTCAAAGTTCTTACCAATCCTTTGTATCCAATTCGCCCTGATCGAGGCTGTTGGCATGGAGAGGCAGGAGGAGGGGTACGAAAGGAATGGCCAAATGATCAAGGTTCTCAAGTACAATTGCTGGCACGCTTGCACCCACTTCGCGAACAAGCTTTGGGCGAAAGTGGACTGATCGATTGCTCGCGCATGTCGAATGGCGTGCAGTGGCTTGAAGTAGCCACCGGCTTGCCCTGACATTTTGATACTCAAAACACTTTGAATTCTGATGCCTCATCCAAAGGGGGTGTCCGATTTAGATCATCTTTGGCATATCTGCGTTTGGGGATGGACACACTTGCATGCTCTTGGTTTGAACTTCAAACGTCGTCTTTATTTTTGCACCATGTTGGCAGTGTAATCGAGATGTACAATGCTTAATATACAAGTGTGTCACAACACGGGGAATGGCTGTATCCGTACAGTTACACTCACTCCGGCTGAGGTTGTGTGTGGAAAAAGGGACGAGGGCATTTGCAGAAAGTGTCAGTTTCTTTCCCCAAAAAAATGTATGCATGGTTCTTGAGAAACAAATAAGGGGTGTATAAGCAGCAAGTTTCATATTGCAATCAAAAAGGGTGACATATTTTGATATATAGCTCAGTACACGCCCCCGTCACGTCCGTGCCAGGCCTCCATCGTGGTGATGGATGCCAAGCCTTCGAGGCCGTGTGTGGTCAGTGCGAGGCAAGATCAGCAAGAAACGATTGGCACAAGGCCCTCCCGGCTTGATTAATCAAACGTTATTTGAGATTGCGACATTCGAAGTCTTGGTGAGCTATATTGGACAAGCATTTGCATGTGTTGGCAGGAGTGATGAAAGGCTGAACGTGCTTGTAGCTTTTGTGACTTGGTTTACCCCGCAAAACTTTTGAAAAGGGGAACCCTGCAAATGAATCTACCCCTAAGACTGCTTAGGGGTAGAAACGGTATGATGCTTATACTTGAATATGCGCATAATCCTGATTTTTTGGTGGGACACTCCCTGTTTATTTTATACAGACTGCTTGTCACAGCCTGCTATGTAGTTGCAAAATCCCGCCTGCGCCGCCAGTCTTCACAGGGTCAGCTTTGACGTAGGTCGTAGTGCCTGCAACATGGATGATGCAGCTCTCGATGCTCTTGTCTGGCGGCTCTCTTCATTAGGGGCCCCAAAAGTTGGCACCTCAGATTTCGCTGGCCAAATTTTGATTGATCGAGCATTTACAGTGGGCCGGGTTTGGGAGGTGCTGGTCGCATGCATCCTGATGGTGTTGTGGACTGAAGGGCTTGATCACGGTGAGGAAAGGGCTTTGTGGGGTGGGTCTGGAGCGACATGAATTATTTAGCGGACAATGTCCAAACATAGACATTTTTTGGACAAACAGGTTTTGGTGCGAGGAACCATGAGGAACCCTTTTGCAAGAGCAACGCCCGTAGGAATACCACATGCTGGAATTCTTCGCCGGCAAGGCCAACTTATCCCGTTGTATGCGGCTCAGTGGGTACACAACAGGATCCCTGGACTTGTTGTACAAGGTTAAGCTTCGAAGGCGGGCTTCGAAAACCTACAAGAGCAATGGTATGGATATCAACTCGCCAAGCGGTTTTGCGCACATTGGCTGCACGTTCTTGTAGATATGCGTGGCCACATGCTTTGCCTTGATGCGAGACCTCCAACTTTTGGTTAATTGTTGCTAAGTCTGTGCCTGGCTGCTCTCCTCGCATGCCGGCTGTTCAAGTTCCTGGCGGTTCTCGCACCAAAATGTGCATCGTGGACGGGGATCAACAAAGGGACATCGAACCGAGCGGCATGTGCAAGTATAGGTTTTGTGGATTATCCTTCAGTAGCTTCTGCAAACCGGATGACTGCTCGGCCCCTTGACTTGCATTGACTCCAACATTTGCCCCGATTTCAGTGTAGCGTGGTACTCATCGATTGATCAATCAAAACCAAATTTGTGCTGATCAAGCATTCAAGGGGGATTGAAGGTGTTCGGATTGGTCTGCATGGATCTGACCCATATATATGGCAATGCTCAGGTCATCTTTGCTGGCCTTGGTCATCACGGCCCTTGGAGGCTGCTGGCTTCTCGAACAGCCTGCAGGAAGCACCCTGGAGTTTTTCCCCCCATTTCGTCACATGATGCTTGCCCTCTTCAAAGCGCACGGAGGGTCAGCCGCCTTTTGCTAGCACATTATATGGGAAGGGGACACTTGCTACTTTTTTTGGCACGTGTGCTCAATATTCGTGTTGATTGATCGGGCCAAGTCGAGGTTACCAAAGGCTCATGGTGGATGCACCATTATGGCTCGATGACTCCAAAGCGGCATTACTGCTTCTCAAATTCCCAGAGCGCTTCGAAATTGTGCAGGGGCAAATTGAAGAATTGGAGGATGAAATCCAAAGAAGCTGGACGTGTGAAAACAGCTGCAGTTTACAAGAACTCCAGAGGGGAAAAGTGTTACAAAGGGTTGCCAGCCTTTCGCAAAACAGAGAAACTCGACTGCGATGCGATTAGTTTGAAAGCCTTTCTTTGTTGCACTTGCGCGTGAGCGACCTGCGTGTCCCTATACAAAATGCAAGTCCAGTGTTTGTTGGCGTGTGTACTGAGGGAGTATCCTGTCGGCTTTGGGAGAAGCATGGTGGACCTGTACGAGGAATTGACCTCCACAACCCGTGGCGTCCCATCTCTGCCTGCCCCATTGCCCTCAGCGCTGGAGACTTTCCTGGCAATGCCGGATGGTGACGGAGCTGCCTCCCCGTATGATTTTGCTGAGCTGGGTGAAGTTTTCACTTACCTTCGGCGGGGAAAGCATTTGAACATCCCACTTGGTTGGAGGGAAATCTTTCCTAAGCCAACCTAGGGGTGGGTCGCTTTATAATTCAAAAAAGGCCAGGGCAAAACATTGTCAACAGCTGAAGCGTGTTGGTCCACTGCAGTTTGGGTTGTTCGCCATCTTGGGTCGGTTTGTATGGAGCCTTGTCATCGCCTTGCGCCATTTCCACCAATTTAGAGACCTGGGGTGGCCGGAAAACAAGGGAACCCCGTACTTATCCCGTACAGAACCCGTACTTAACCCGTACTACATCGTATTTCACACATGTGGCAAAAACACAGTGTTTTGGAAATAGTATTTATCCCATACGAACATAGTATTTAACCCATACTAACCCATATTTTCGGGGATGCCAAAAACACAGTGTTTTGCTAACCCGTACGCAACCCGTACAGAACCCGTATTTACCCCGTACTAACCCGTATTTAAAATATGGGTTCCGGGCACCCCTTCCAAGGTCCTTCAAAGAGCGAATTCTAGGCAAATGGAGGCGATCGATTTGACTCGTTGGTCTCACATGCGCAGATTTGATGGGGTGATTCTGGCAGTACATAGCAAAAATGCGATTGGTCGATGTCATGTTGGTGATCTGCAGAATTGTTTTTGCGCCGGGCATCGATGCGGGATTGCTTAGTGAAATCATGCATGCATGCATGATTGGTGTAGCCATTTTGCTGGAAATCAACACCCCAGAAGCTTAGCCCTGGCTTCACTGATGGGGTCCGTGGACACTTTGAAAACAAGCTCTCGCGTTTGGAGCTGCAGCACTCTGCAAGATGGAACGGAGTTTCTTGCTGAGCAAGCCCGGGAAGTGGAGCTGGAAGAAGTTGAACTGGAAAAGTTGATAAAGGACTGAAACTCAATTCCATGTCCATGTGAGCACTTCTGTTTCCTCCCGTGTGTCCTTTTTATAGATTACCCTGCGCATATAGATCGAAAAATAGGAGATGGAGATCAAGCTGCTCGCGAACACCGACGTTGCCGAGGGTAACCAGCCCGACTCCCGCCTACATATTCCAAACCTTTTGGCCAACAAAATGAGAAACACCTGCATTTGAGTGTGAGCCTGCCTGAACCTTCCCGTGCCCAGGCTGAAGCCTCTAGCCCTACCACGCCGGCTTGCAGTACACAGGTCGCTGCTTCATCCGATGCAGAGACGCTGGAGGCAGCCTGGCAGCAGTGGACGGTTGGTGGTCCAAATATTGATTGGGGGAAGTGCTTGAGGTGAATCCACATATGATCTAACCGCCCAGGCTACTGACACGGAGCTTGCAAATGCGGGGGTGGCAACAACGCCCAAGGATCTTGCAACAGGTGATGACAAAGAGGCTCAGGACTATGTTTCAGCAACAAAATATCGATTGTACAAACTTGACAAGTTATACAGCTTGATCCATGTTTATAGTCAACTTTGTTTTATGTTTTCAGGAGCCCCTCCCTTCTGACCGAACTGTTCCCACTCCAGTCCGTGCTGGAGATCACTCGGTTGCCCCAGACCCTGATCCGCGCCCGATGCAAGAGAACAAGGCCAAGCCTCCGGAGCGAAAGAAGCCCACCCGCCAGGAGATCCGGCCTGTAGCGACCGAGCATGACGGGTGTGTTTGGGTGGTTTCTTACGCATGGAGGACAGGTTGCGGGAAGCAGCAAAGCAACGGCTCCGCCGGATGTGCAAAGAGAAGCGGGTTCGATTTTCCATGAATGTGCCTCAATGGGTCTCGGACGCGTGGAAGAACAATGATAAGGCCGCTTTGGCCCAACTCCTCATGGACTGCAACTGGTCCAAGGCTATGATGTGAGCACTTATCATGGCCATGCAAATGTATAGATGCAAGTTAGCGCGGTGTGCCTGCACTTGATTTTCATGTTGCGACCCCATCGCAGGAGGATTTCATTTGTCAGTTGGAGGTTGTGGTCAAGAAGAAAAGCAGTGTTAAGATCACCATTGAAGAGCAATGGCTTAGTGAGAAAGAGATGAAAGAAGACTTGGGTTGGAGCGCGACTCACAGCTGCAACCCAGCAAGCAACGATCGACCATCAGAATCAACACATATGCGAAAATTCAGAAAACAAAAAATCAACATAACTTGGTTTTGTTTAGTTCGATCGGGGTGCTTCCCTCAAATGCTTATCTAAGGAGCAAGATCGCTGGGGCAAAAAAGGCATGCGAAAGCAAAGCTCAGACTCACATCAGGCTGGTTGCTGAAGTCTGGAGGGTTGAGAGTTCAAAAACAGGAAGTTGCCACGCGTGAGGCAAAACCAATATGATGCTCAAGATGAATTCTATGTTGTCATCAAGGAGCAAGGCCAACGTCAGGAGGAGCTCTCGCAGGAAGAAATCACGAGGAAGCAGGGCAAGGTGCTCCATAAGTGTTGCAATGTCACGCATTCGCAATTTCAAAAACACATCGTTTTCTGCTTTGAACCCTCTCCATAATCGAGCCCTGCCCTGCGCAGGCATCCGAGGCTCCCACACTGGCATCAGATGCCTTTGCGGGCCTGGACCGGATGGCTGCTCGCAAGGCTGCAGAGGACGCGACCCCTGTTCAAAAGCCGAGCCCAGGAAAACCAGTCACACAGGAAGTCGAGGCGAGAGGGGTGTTGTTGAAAACATTCATGGTGTTGACCAGGTTGCTTGAGACTTGTTTTCAATAAAAAGGCTTGGTGTCCTCCCTGCCCAGACGAAACAAGCGTTGAAGCGTTTCATGGACTCCATGATGCAGAAAAGTGGGAAAATCCGTGCTCTGGTTCGCGACCTCCAAGAGAATTACACCGGCAGTTCTTTGATGACCTCGTGAACTCCTTATTTGTACACTGCTGCTTTGGGAGTATACTGCATGTTGCCAGTTGATTGGGGTTTGCAACATGATGTTTGCTTGGACTCAACAATTAAGGCATGTGACACAGCTGCAAAAGCAGCTGGAGAAGCTAGACAGGGAGTTCGACAAACTCAACGAAGCCATGACGAAGGGGGAGGTCTGCGGATTCAACAACGCGTTGCTAGCCACAAATAAATGTTGCAGTGTTCTTTGATGCTTACAAATGCAAACCCTCAGCTTTGCGGTTGAAACTCAACCGATCCAAGGTTCATGGATGATGCAAACCAGAAGATGAAGGATGCGACATATGTGCACCTCGCCTTGCTCTTGAACAACTTTTTCGTGGGGATAAACAGAAACAAACGATTGCATGGTTTTGCCGCCCGCCCCATCCCAAGGGCCTCGGCCGCGTGCGCCCTGGAACTCAAATGCAGGCTCGCCATCATCCCTGCAAGCATGCGTGATTGCCGACTATACCCCTTCCCCTTCGATCCATCGAGCTCCAACCCTGAGGAACGCCAAAAAGTACGAAAAGAAGGACAAGTGTGAGAAGCGGGCCGCTTCTGACCCGGATGAGACAGAAACCCAGCCTCCCAAGAAGCAAAAAAAAGGCACAAGTTCTGGTTCCAAGAGCAAGGGCAAAGCAAAAGCGGCCTGAACTCGAGGATCCCAACAATTCCATTTTGCACTTCAATTTGCATAGCGTGGATTTACCTCACTGCGGGTGGCCAAACAAAGGCCAGGGAACCTGCAGGGCAATGCCATGGGTTTGTAGTAAATCACTCTTTGCATCACGAAGCTTTTTGTGTGGAAAGGGCCCTCCCAGAAATAATGGAAATACCCGGTTCATATATCGTTTTTTTAAAATGTCACATAACGATCGGGGTGCCCAATTGCTGAGCGACACAAAGCATTTACAAATAACAGGGAGGGCCTTTGCTTTGACAACGCAAAGTTGGGCGGGATGCCACGGTACACATTTGGGGTGCGCTGAAAAAAAAGGTTGCTGATCGCCCTGCGCATGTGCATCATTCAAGTTCACACAATTTTGTTTCTTTATAAGATGATACGTATTTGAGTGGGGAGCATGCCAGGATCCAGAGAAGCGCTTCGCAGCATCTCCGCCGACATTGGTGAGGGAGCCCGGGGCCCAAAGTAGCCCGCTACCTTACGGAAGTCAGTTTAATTGCATCAATGAACAACCATGCACTCCTCATCTGCAGCCCTTTTGTGGGACCGATTTGCCAAACGATGAGCTCAACAAAGGTTGCGACACATTGTATTCTTCCACACATTTTTTTTATATGTTCAACACTTTCCGGCGTGAGTCACCAAAAATCCATGCAGAGTCATTTGGTTTGTATGGCGTACTCAAATCCTTGCTTGCAAGCCCCGTGCCATGGAACCTGGAGAATGTCAGGAGGAAACCCCCGAGGAGGAACTTTTGGATTTACTTTCATGCCACCGCTCAGAAACTTGGCTTCAGCAAAAATAGTGTTTTTTGTTTGCGATGTGAACACAAACAATGAAGGAAGCGGATGGCCCATTTCCTTGGAGAAGTACTTCGGGATCGCAACATCGACCCACTTGTCATTCGAATCACTTGGCTGGGCAGAGTTCCGCCTTGATCAGCACTGGAAACATGCTTGACCGAAAGTATGAACCCCGGTGGCTTCACTCTTTGCCCGCGGAAACTCGCTCCCACCCAAGCCTGCAGGCCATGCTTAGCAAGGCGGCATCTATGGACTGCCTTGATTTTTGCTTGCCTAAACAAGGTGCTGTGGCTGGGGGTGTTCTTCAACATGCAATTCAGGTCATGGAGTCCACGTTTGCCAAGAATGACCCTGCAATCTTCAAAGTGGGTTTTACACATGATGCTTGCTGGCGCTGGGGCAACGAGTTATACGGCTACAGATTCGCCAAAGACAAGTGGTCTAACATGATTGTCCTCTACATCTCCCGTGAGCCGTTCAGCCCTGCAATGTTGGAGGCAGCACTAATTGAGAAGTACCGAAGTGGCTTGCCTCAAAATTGAAATCCATGCAGTTCTATATGTTCCAAGTTTGCAATTTTATGTTGAGCCAGCGCTGCGTGAAGCATACAATGCGACAGCAACTCTAAGGTAAGCCGGGGTGTCGCAACATTCGTTTGGGAGGCGACACCGTCAACACATCGTTGGATGGGGTCTACATGTGTTACCTGGTGTATAGGTCCTTTCGATTTCCGCCTAAATGAGGCTTGTATAGTGCTCCTTGTGGACACGCCTTGTCAAGGCGAATCAATGGGATATGAAACGCTTTGTCAAACTAAGGAAATCAATGGGACATAGCAAATTGTTTTTAATGTAGCAAATATTTTTGCATCAGCCCTTTGACAGGTTTGCGTGCTTGCTGGGGGCAAATTATTTTAAGACCGATCGAGGCTATGCTTCCATGCGATTGCTCAAAACCGCGGGCTTACAAAGACTGAGTTTGAGCGCGCAATGCAATCATGAGCAATCATATATGAGCGGTGTCAGGGCTTTAGACAATTTATGCTTCAGTACATGGCTTCCCGTGCCGAGGCCACATCCTGCAGAGCGTCTATCCGTACAGCTCGCGGAGTGATAGCTGATATAGGTGAAGAGGCCGCAGCTCGGTCTGAAGGGCTAGCGCGTTTAGCTCGGATTCCGGAGTCTCACTCGGAGCGCGATGTGCACAGTCTTGTCAACCAGCTCGACTTGGCACTGCCAATTCCACTGCGTACGATTCCTAAATCACTTGGAGTGCGGTATGATGGTGAGTTCAACGTGCTTCGACTTCAAGACTGGGCCAACTTTTTGCTTACAAACAACTGCTGGCATGTAGTATGCGGTTTGATGAGACCTGACGCAGAACGCGAGCAGAGTATTCTTGCAGAATTTTGGCGCAGGTACCGGCTGCTCAAGCCTAAGCACGCCTTGTGGGAATTAGCTGACTCGGGCAAAATCAACTTGTCGCGGGCAGCCCCGATGCTTCTTCATGGAGATGAGGGAAGGGGCAGGAAGCGCTCGCCGTTTTTGATCATGTCCTACCATAGCTACCTTGGCCAGGGAACTGCCGCGGCGAATGCTGCCAGGAAATCCCGGCCATATTTAGCGATGCGGTTGAACTACATGGGCAGCACGCACAAAACGCGAATGCTGACAGCGGTTCTTCCGAAAATGGTTCGCGATGAATGTGCGTTTCACGACATCATGAAGTTTGTGACGCAAGATGCTTCGCATATGGTGCACACTGGTGTAGCGAGTCCTTTCGGTGAACCGCACTTCATGGTCTGCTTGCAGGTGACGGGGGACTGGATGTGGTTAGCCAAGTCTGGTAACTTTGAGCGATCCTTCTCTACAGTGGAGAAACGACCCCGCGGTGAAAACTCAGCCCCCCGTGGAATTTGCCATTTGTGTCGCGCCGGCCAGATCAATATTCCGTTTGAGGATTTCCGCACCAGCCAGGATCCTCCCTGGGCAAGCACAATGTTTGAAAGCAGTCCTTTTGTGTCAAGACCATCTTTGCTGGACCTACCGCATGTTCCAGATGAATCCCCAAGCTTCTGGGCATACGATTTATGGCACGCATGGCACTTGGGAGTTGGCAAAACATTTCTGGGTGGATGCTTCGCTCTTATGTCAGAGTGCTTGCCCGGCGGCAATATCGACGCCCGCTTCCATCAGCTTACAGCCTTGTTTTTCGAATTTTGTGATGAACACCGCCGTCCACCAGTCCTTACAGCAATCACCAAGGACACGATCTCTTGGCCAGACAGGAATACATATCCAAACGGAAACTGGAACAAAGGACACATTACAGTGCTTCTCTTTGACTTTTTTGAGTGGTGGGCGGAGGGGCGAAATTTTGGCGACAATGAACTTTTACGCATGAGTGCGAAAGCTTCATTCCGGATTAGCGCTTGCATTCGAGCTCTTTATGCGAGCGACGTGTGGATTCCGGCGCAGCTTGCGCATCAGATTGCGACTGACGGGCTCACTTTCTTGAACGAATATCAAAGACTTGCTGTTCGAGCACACCGGCTGGGGCGAGCCCTTTTCATCTTCATGCCGAAAATTCACATTGCTCACCACGTTTTCTGGGAATTACGCGAAGCTTCTTTGCGTGTTCCTTACGCATTGAATCCGTTTTGCCACGGAGTTCAACAAGACGAAGACTACGTGGGCCGTTGTAGCCGCGTCAGCCGCAGAGTTGCACCACAACAAGTAATTAAGCGTGTGCTACAGCGGTCGCTTCAGGCCAGCTACAAAGCATGGCAGGAGGCTGGTCACATTCGGTGAGCTGCTGAAAAAAAGGCTCTTCTATATAGTCGGCTTGCCCGGGCTTTCTTGATTGACATGCATTGCAACTTTTGACAAAATCAAAACACTGTGTTTCAGATGAAAACACTGTATTTACCTGAAAGTCCTACGATTTCAATGCGTTTTGGGTCCGCTGGTAGAAACAAGGATCCGGCTTGTTCTGATGCATATTCAAGTCATCTTCGAGCCAAAAGCCGAGGTACTGGGTGGCCAAGCTGGTTCTTACTTTGTGGTAGGGGCTTGATCCCCCCCCACCACTCGGATAGTGACAAGGGTGCCCTTTACCCATACCCTGCAGCAATCGGCCAGGGGCACCTTAGGGAATGTTGACGCAGGAGTCAACCTGATGTCCTCAAGGTGTGTTTCCCCCCGAGACTGCAAGGTTGCCTCTAAGATCTGTAACACCCCCTTGATCAAGGCTTCGTCGATGGGTTCCGCATGAAACTCTTGTGACCCGACTGGTTCTTCACCCGGCCCATCTTCCCCAGTGCCACGGCGCCAAGCTCTGCAACTTGGGGGTCATGACGAAGTAGTGGGCCTGCGGGAGCTCACCGAACCTAAGGCCTACGCGGTTTTTTGACCTGGCAGCCTGGTCCGTAAAACTCCGCCCTAGAGACGTACTTCCAACAACTATGATGCAGGTATGTGGCAAAACGAGGGGTGGGGGGTGGGGAGAAGGGAAAAACATGTAAAAAAGTGGTTTTTCACTTGGGCTTCTTAGGCTCTCAAAAAAGAAGCGAAGTCATTTGGATGGAAGGGGCCCATGCTGAAGGGACCGGCTCGGTCCGAGACAGGCCTCTTCGCCTCGCAAGTAGACCTGGGCTTGCGCGCTTGCGCGAGTGTGATGTGTGGGCGACAAGCACTTGCACATTCATCAAATTGACATACAACCCGGCTTGGTTGCTGTTCACCCCCCCTACAAAAAGTTTAACTTTTTGGGGGGTTAGTGGAAAACGCCTTGATTTTCCAAAAAGTTAAAGTCTGAAGACCCAACTCAATAGCAGTCAAGCCGGAAAGCATCTTTCTGAGAGGCAACTCTTTTCGGGGACCCCGTTTGCGGGTTCCATCTTAATCTTGCGAGTCAGTACGCCAAGAACAACACAACAAGCTTTCAAGTAAACCGGCCACAGAAAAGTGGTATGTTCAGGAAGCTCATTCCCGCTTGTGACTTGCAGTTCCGAGTAGTTTCACCAACCCACTCAGCGCCCAAAAACAAAACACTATCAGCATGGTAGCATTGCTCTACAGGTCTTTGTAGACGCCACCAAGCCAAGTAGACGCCATCTGCTAAGACGGTCAACCGCCGTTTTGGGCACCGAATCGAGCGGCGATGTTCTCGAGGTCTGCGCAGGTGGACTGCTTGACGCGATCGAAGAGCTCCAGGTTGAACTGCCGCGCCCAGGAGAACCTCGGGACGTCAAAAACCACAGCTGAACGGACATTAGAATCTGGTTTATACTCATTCCACCCCGACATGATTCAACAACAAAAAACCACACGGGGCTCAAGTTGGATCGGGAGTCCTTTGGAGACATCATTTAGGTGGGGGGATTCATGTCCACTGCTCGTGAGGTGGTTTCATTTTTATTCATTTGTCATTTTTGGTTAAACAAAAAACAACTTTTGGGACTCAGCCCCATTTCGTCAGGCGCGCCGAGTTGCTCCTCCAGCTCCTCCCCGTTGCGCCGGAAGTTGGCCACCAGCCCCGTAGCCTTCGCAGTGCCCACCTCCGAGCTCGGCGCCGCAAACGAGTGTCTAAAGCTAGCTTCCGTTTCCATTTGAAGGGATCCGAGATCTTTTCTGGAAACCATCAGACACCCAGGGGAAACGAAGCCGGCTGGGGATTCAACCCCTATAGAGAGTGGGCTCCATCAAGCAAAGACCAGGTGCTCCACTAGAGAGGTTAGAATAAGATAGAATAAGGGAGTACAAGAAGACCCTTTGCAGCACTCTCCAGGGCTGAAGGGATTGTGTTTGCGCACTCTAGGGCTACCTTCCGTTTCCATTTGAAGGGATCCGAATCTTTTAAGGAAACCATCCAAAACCCAGGGGAAGCGGAGCCGGTGTTTTGAGAAAGGGACGATGGTTGAAAAGAATGGACAAGGAATCAATTCCCAGCGAGTCGAACAAAGGGCGGGGTGATCAACACGGGATTTCGACCCCTGGAAGGCCACCTTATGTGAGTCCCTTGAGGTGGGAGGTGATCAAAATTTCCCTTCGGCCCCCCCGGTTTTGACCATGGGGAACTTGTGTTTACTGTGTGGGAAATATCATCTTCCTGGTGGTTGCCCCAAAATAATCATCCTGTGTAAGGGGCCTTTTCTCATCAACCCCCCATATATAGGAAACGCAAGGGACAAATGGGAAAAAACGGTTTTAGCCTGGCAAAGGAAGGAACACATGTACATGAGATGAATTGAAGAAAAAACAGCCACAGCCCCTGCGAGGTCCTTGTCCATTTGGCTTTGTAACTACATTTAGCTGGGTAGGGTATGCTTGCAGGTCTGCAGTCTGGAAGTCGGGGAGCATATCTTTCATGTTGCCATTGCACCTAGAAGCCCCGAGTCAACTGGCCAAGTTGCAGTGTCAAAGGCCACATCCGCTTCTCGCCATGCCTTGCCAAGCATTGCGGCCAGCAGGGTCCCAAAAGCACTGGCACGTACGGGTATGTCTACCCCCTCTTGGTTGGTTTCCTTCTCTCCCGCTTTGAACCATTCCAAAAACAATGTCCTCAAAAAAGACGAGCCCACATTAGCGTTCACCATCCAACTTGCGTGCTTCCTGAGGAGGACAACATTGGGCCTCGTCCCTCCCAGTCCCCCATGTCCCCGACAAATGAACAAACGCTGAAACTAAGCTGGGAAAGGTGATTTCGAGCTGGTTCAAATCTATCCTTTACGGCCCACCAGGGCCCTCTTTCACCTCCATGGATTGCCACTCAAAATCCAACCTGTTTACTTACCACAAAAGTGGTCCGCCCGTGATCGGTTCAAACAAAAGTCAGGAAATTGAGCAGAGATGGTTGAAATTGACCTCCTTGAGCTTTGCGCCGGGATCCGGGACGCCTCCGTTTGCTGCCCGGGGCGCCAAGCTGTGGGGCCCGCCGGCTTCCACTAAGACGTCGCAGGGCACCACGTAGGGCTCCTGACGCTGGGCTTTGGGGGAGGGGGCCTTGGGTTCCCCCTGGCCCAAACGGGGTACCCTCAAGCACGAGTTGCAAGCGGCCCTGTAGAACGGGAGCCCACCAAAAATTGGGAGCCCGACTCCAAAAACAAACAAAGGGGAAATGGTGTTGAATTCGTTGAGCAAATAGGTTTCGCAGGGATAGTTTTTTGGAGACAAGCTCGCCCGCTATGGGCTTTCTAGTCCGGGGTAGTGGCACGTGCTGCGCTCCCTGAGGCGAGCGGCGCAGCCACGCAGTGGGGGCTGGGGAATGGTCGCAGAGTGATGGGATGGCCAAGATTTCCGCATGGTGGCTTGGTCCAGGATGCTCGGACGATTTAACGGCCCTACTGAATTCTTGCTTTCTGCTAAACTGTGGTTGCTTGACCAATTTTGAGCCTTGTCTCAAAGTGTGGGCACCGACTATTTACCAGCACATACCCTTTTTGGCTTCCATTTAGGAATTGATCATCAGAGGCTATGTACCGCCCAGTGTGATCAAACAAGCTCTTCGTGAAGGAGCTGCAGCCCTGCAAACTAAGCTAGCAGTTAGTGCTTGGATGATCACCCCCAGTGGCAAGCCGGGAGAACCCCCGATGAGCAAGTCCCTCAAGTGGGTTGTGTGAAGGGTAAGTCCTGCTAAAGGGGCCTCAACAAGTTATCGGCTTCCCAGTGGCTTGGTGGCTAAGGAGGGGTTTCCCATTTACCCTCTATAAGAAGCAGGGGTTCCAGTCCCCAAACCACCAATACAAACCACCAACCAGAGGGAAGCTGAAGTAAGGCTATGAACAACTTGACTGGGCATGACCCAAACCGGCGCCTGATCCTCCGGCTGGGCAAGCAGCTGCGGGCCCTGCACAGGGTAAGCCCCAAAAGAACCACAGGAGAACAAAAGCAAGGGTTCAACCATCTGGGCAGACCAAAATTCCAAAGCCCAAAATAAGGAACGCCAAAGTAAGGGGCCGTCATCATGGGTGATCGCGCTACAGCTGAAGAGCCATGACCAACAAGTAGCGCTCGAAGTCGTCCAACAACAAGTACCCGAATGCTTGATTTACAACCACTACGTGGGTTTGTCTCCAAAGCTTCCCTTTGATCCTCCTTTTGAACCAACCCAAACAGGGAAACCTCAAAAAAAGACCCACACCCGCACACCTGGGCTGCTATTCCAAGAAAAAGACAGTTACCAAGCTCAATAAGTTAAATTCACATCATCAGCCGGTGCCAAACGAAACAAGCTGATCCCCCTCCCCTCCCGACTGAATCTCACACGTGGGCTTCTCCCCCGCTGGCCTCTTGGGACAACCGCGTGCCGAACCTCAGGTCAGGTAATCCCATCCAGGTGACTGGTTTCCTTGGGTGTCCTTCTGGAGCTCTGATGGGTTCCCTATTTGGGGACAAGCCTGGGTAGTGGCAAGGGTGACTTGTGTTGATGCTGCCCTTTCTCTACCCTTGGCATGATTGTCGCTAGCATGCGGACCATACGCCCTTTCATAAATACATGCGCGGGTTGAGTGGAGTTTTACTGTGCAAGGATTTTTTTGATTTCTCGACCCCGCAAACATATATGGTACCGTGACTAAATCAGAATCTGTCACCGGACCCTGCTTATCCGACCCCATCCCTGCTTTCTGACCTCCAAATAAAATGTTATGGGCCAAACAAGACACCACTTTGGGCTTGAACAAAAAAAAATGGGTTGAACAAAACCGGGCCCCAACGATGCTTGCCACAGTCAGCACCTCAGGGCGTGTCGACCAATGCGGCAGAGCTGCCGCAAGTCGACACCCAGCAGAAGGCCTGGAGGCAGCCGATGGCTTGGGAGCGAGCGCCCCGTGGCGCTTAGACCAAACACGGTGTGTGGGCCTCCTTTTCTAGGTCCTCCAGACTTGAGAGGTTCGAATACGGGTACCCTTTTGAATGTTTTAGTAGGGGAACCCTCCCCCAAAAAGGGATAAAAAGGCACTACTGGGGGACCTCCTTTTACTGGGTTTGTGGTCTTACCAAACACCTTTTTGGTGAACCATGGGCATCCTTTTTGGGTTTGAGGGCAACCGAAACGACGCCACCACTCTTCATGTTCTCAGTTCCCCAAAGGACCTGGAACTAAAAGGTGAACCTTTTGGGGCCATGACTAAATATGGACCAATATGGGAATACCAAAAGGTCAAAGGGTCGGCTTTGAACAACTGAGTGTTTGTTTGAATTTTCAACACTGGGGTGTACATGATGGTGCAAAGACCATGTTTTCCGGGGTTTGCTGCATTCGTCTCAAAAGGGAGCCAAGCGATTCGAGGCGTCCTGCCCTACGCTCACACTGGGTCGAAAAATGTTGAAGGTACCTTTTTGGAGGGTCTGTTAAAGGGAAACCAACATGGAGGCCACGCATTTGGATCCATTTTGGGACTCGATCCCTGATTTTCAGGCGCCAGTTGCTGAGGTCGCGGCTCACCTTCAGCAGCAGCAGCTGCAGCTGGGCGATGCCGATGTGCAAATGCCCGGCCCCCGCGCCGAACTTCGGCATGAGCTGCCGCGCGCCCCAGCCTCAGTCCAGAATTGAATGCCCAAAGTTGGCAAAACGCAGGGCCCGGTGGTAACTAGCAATGAAGCTTGGGAGTTGGATCGTGGCAGCCTGGCATGCCCCATTCAGTTTGCCCAAGAACTTGATCCGGATGCGTCTTGACTAAGTCAGGGAGCTCTGTGTTTCGTCACTCAGGGCATCGTCCAGAGGGCACTTCAGGGTTTACAGGGGCAAATCCTCAGGGCCACTACTTCTTCAAGATTCCGTGTGCCACAAACGCGGGGCCCGGTCCAGCGGCGAGGGGAAGACACATCAAGTGGCTGCTTACGTTGAGGTGCCGAGTTGAAGCAAAGCGTTCTTGGGATTTGCATGGGGCAGCACGCGGGATGGGTTAAACCTCCTTTGGCCAGCGACTGGGCGGTTCGTCGAATTTCGAGACGACCCAAAGTAAACCAAGAATTCAAAGGGGCCCTTTGGTGGACATCGTTTAAAATCTCATGTCCACCAATCATGAGTTCTCTTTTCATCCTGTGCATGGACGAAATCCATTTCTCGCCACCTTTCAGCACCCCTGGTTTCTGATTCCATTCCCCAAAGTACAAAACACAAACCGTATGGTGTCCTTCCCATGGTTTCTAGGCCCTCTAGTAGAGAGGTTAGAATAAGGGTACCCTGTTTTTTCTGTAGTCTATTCTAGTAGGTTCACCCTCCCCCATAAAAAGTGGGCACAAGAGGACCTAGGTCTCAAATTTTTGCCGCCTGACGCGGACATTTTCCGCCCTCCCGATCGATGCCTCGGACCTCGTGGGGACCTACGGCCCCGGGCTCTGCAGGTCCAGCTTCACCCACTCCCAGAGCTTCAGGCGGTTCAGGCGGCTGAAGCGCCGCTGCTCGAAGACCACCACCTGTCGAGTGAGAATTGCCTCAGCCTGAGCTCCCCAACAAAACGTAAGCCCAGGTCTGATCAGGGATCCGGATGCATTATACACCTGAACATTGCCTTGTAAATTGTGGTTTCCCTTTATTTTGGTGGAAACAGCCATGTTTCAATTGGGCAAAAGGTATCTTTTAAGGAGCCCTGCTGATTTGGCCTTTTCCCCAACAGCTGAAAGCTTTGGGGTCTCAGCCCAGATAGGCTCCGGGGTTGTCCGGGGCCCCTGAGGAAAGGTTCCACGAGGGTTCCACCAGGGTTCCACCAGCTGCGGGCTGGTGCGAGCACAAAAGAGAGCACCGCATGCTGTCGGGGATATCACCTGAGCTTATTTTCAAAACACAACAAAATGGGAAAGTGGGGCTTGGGGTCTTCTAAGACCTGACATGGTCCACTTCCATGATTGTGTGGGACCCCTGCCAACATCCTGGCCGTCCTTCCCTTTTTGGACAATGTGTCGTTTTGAGAATCCCCAAAATGGGGGTTGGCGCAGAAAGCCAAAAGGAAATCACCTGATTCTAACTGTTTCCAAGTGAAGCCAGCTTGAATTTCTGCAGGCAAATGCAGGGGTGTTCAAGGTAGTTGGCCAACCTCCCGTAGAAGTTCCAGCTTTTTTATGGCTGTTTGGAGGGCGCTTCGATGTTTTGAGAACCGCGGAACTGCCTCAGCCCCCAGCGCGCGCAGCTCCAGTGCGCTGCGCAGGCCCACGGGCCCCGCGCCCGCCACGGCCACCCGACTTCCGCACAAAGGCGGCGAGGCGTAGCCTCCGCTCGGCCGTCGGCGGCTAAGCCCCGTCGGCTGGGCGTGCGTTTTTTGCTTAAAACGGGAACCTCTGTTTGATCGAATTTTGAGGGGAGAAGTGCAACCGCAACTTTTGAGGGTTCCAACAAACTTTAAGAACAAATGTGATAAGGAGTGCAGGTATAAGGATTGATGGTTTGGATTCATGCTGACTCGAAAAGTGGTTCGCCCACATGACCATGTCGCTATGCGTCAGAATTGGGGGTGAGACATGTTATTATATGAGTTTCTTGCTGGCTTCCCTTTATAATAAACCAACCTGAAAAGTTTTTCCTTGGAACACTAATTAAAGTGTACACCCCAAAAAATCACACGCGCAAGCCGCGGATAAAGACAGCCAGGCGTCGCCCATGCGGCCGCTTCACCCCGTGCTCTGCCAGCTTCCTGCAGCCATGGGGAGTACCAGAAGACCCTTTGCAGCACTCAGGGCTGAAGGGATTGCAATGGCTACTGTGACCTTCTGGTGCACTCAGTCGCCATGGGGAGTACCCAGGGCTGAAGGGATTCAGTTTGCGCACTAGGGCTACCTTCCATTTCCATTCTTTCCACTGATCGTCGGGAAACCCGGGGACAACGGCTGGTTGAAAAGAACGGCTGGTTTGGAAGAATGGGGAATCAACCCCTAGAACTACGTCGGATTTGGAGAAAAAAACAGCAGTCGTTGCAGGGTGCTGCTTTGCAGTTTGTTTTGATATGTGGCAAATGGGGGTCTGGACAGGGACATGAACTCCATTTGATGACTTTGGCAAAATTACTGCGTGCAGCTTTTGCTTGCGGCTCGCAGGCAACCAACTGGACAACATAATAGGCGAAAGGCACCGGCAACTGAACTAGGACCCACATCATCTTCACAAACTGCGACCAAAAAGAGATATCTTTGGACTGGCCAATGGGAAAACAATACAAGCCTCCAAGTCCTAAGGCAAACCTCGCCCTGCCCTGGCACTGTGGAGCTTTACCCAACTGATGACCAAATAACCCAACAGAAAGTCTGAGTAACAAGTTTGGGTACCCAACTGGCAAATAGCCTAGTCCGGCAAGCCTAGCCAGTTACAAGCAGGGGCCATCAATCAGCGAGCTCGCGCTAGTGGGTGGGTGTGTGAACCGGAAGGTGCCAACAGTCTGGGCAACTTCTGATACTTCACGCGCTGGTTAAATAAGCGATCCCACATGGGGAAGCTTGCTTTACGCCCAGGTGGCTTGTTAGAACTTGCCCCATACACCAAACAACATGGTGGTGAACAAAGACGCTGGCTGCGATGCGCCCCCACAAGTATGACTATTTTGTTTGACCATGGTGGGCAAGTTGATGGTGTGACACACACACACACACCCGCAAACACCCAACACCACACAAAAAAAGGTCTCTCTTGATATTTCCTGACAGGGATTGTGGTTGTTTAGCTTGTGACTCACACAGGGTCGTATGCGCTTTGCTCATGATGCCCTGCAACATCTGATGGCAATCGTGTCTTGTCGTCTCTCGAAATCCGCACCGCCCATCATATAAACGTCCAACGGGCGAACAAAAGAGCATCCATCTGCCGGTTGCCACCCGCGCCGAGCTGCTGGTCGATGCAATCCTGATTCACTGGCATGGGGCCACGACCCGAAATGCCGCCAGCAGAATGCGGAGAACTCTGTTTCACTGATTTGCCCCTAGTTGGTCAATCACAAAGCCACTGCGTACGGCGCAGCTGGCCGCCAATTCAAACCAACTGGGAAGTGACCGCATTCCAGGTGTCAGAAGGCTGAACTCCAGACTTAACCCCAGTTTACCAACACAAGCATGGGTTGAAACGCTCTAAAGTGAATTCCCCTCAGTTGTTCAGTGACTCTCGGAAAAAAAAGGCACCCCAAGACCATTTTTAGTGGGGCAGCCACCAAAAAAATGGAAAAAGGGGGGTCACTGAACAACTGAGTTCCTGAACTCCAACTTCCACTCTTTTTCAACCAACTGACCTAACAAGTCGTGGTTGCTGTTGACCCCCCCGCCAAAAAAAACTTACCTGTTTGGGGGTTGAGTGGAAAACACATTGATTTCCCAAAGAGTTTGTCTAAAGATCCAACGCAATAGCAGTCAAGCAAAGGCCACGCCTTTGACCGGTGCCCACCGACTCTAGTCCAGGGCTCCAGCAAGCCCCCCAAGCGCCGATCCAGGCGTGGCCGCAAAAGCCCGCGCAGCGTGGCGTAGTGGACCGGCCTGGCACTGGGCAGAAAAATCACCGCAGCCCCATGACTCCACGTTTTTGTTTTTTTTTCTCCTTTTTTTTGCCCTTTCTCTTGTTGGCGCACTGGGAGTCCAGGTGCTGCTTGTTCTCCCCTGTAATTCATGCCAGGTGCTTGTTTAACCCCTTTATGCGAAGTCCTTGGAACTTCTTGATGGATTCGGAGAGGCAGCCCCATGACTCCACGTTGTTGTTGTTGTTGTTGTTGCTGCTGTTGTTGTTGTTGTTGTTGTTGTTGTTGTTGTTGTTGTTGTTGTTGTTGTTGTTGTTGTTGTTGTTGTTGTTGTTGTTGTTGTTGTTGTTGTTGTTGTTGCTTTTTTTTGGCCGGGGCATCTCCTGGCTCGCCCCTACAGCAGCCTAGGTTCCCCAAAGGAACAGGCGCTGGACTCGTCTGGAACTTTGTTCTCTGAATCCACATACCCTTCATGTCTTAAGGGTAGAGGTTTACAGCAAAACGTATCCTCAGGGCAGATATGGGTACATACCTCCTTCTTTAGCCAGTGGTTGACATCACACCCTCATCGGTAGAAACATACTTAGAAACCCTACCATGCTCCCTTTCAGTTATTGAAGGTGGTTTCCTTGCAACTCACTGGCAAATGAATCCATCGGGGCTCAACTCTTAGGGAGGAATCAACTTTCGGCGTCGAACCCTTTCCAGCATACCGGGGAGGCATGTGAAATACATGGCTTCTCAAGGCTGATGATCAAAGACCCTCTTGTCTTGGTTGCTGTTGACCCTCTTCAAAAGTTTAGACTTTTGTGGGTGCAATGGAAAACCCTTGGTTTCCCAAATAGCTACAGCCTACAAATCCAACCCAATAGCAATCAAGTCTGCTCATCTGCTTGCTTTGCCTGTGGTAAAATGACCTGCTCAAAACAGCCAACTAGTGCAAGCCTAGCCCTTGCGTCAGCAAACCACATGGAATCTAGCCAAAGGATCCTTTCCAATGAACACCCTTGGCTTTCCGGAAAGGACCTTTAAGCGCCATACAACTGGCTAAGAGCACTGCTGAAGGTAGCAATCTTGCCAACAAGAACAAATAGAGCACTTAGAGATTTGTCAAAGCCCTGTTCTTGACTCAAACCTGCTGGATGAATCTGAACGTTGCTCGTGGTTGCCAACGCGGGAGACACATGGCACCCCCTTCGCCGCAAAGATTGCGCAAAGATGCGCAAAGGCCATGGGCAGAAAAAGAACACATAGGGGCCCGCTGCCACACGCGGGGCTGTCCAAATGAGTATGGAACAACTCGAAACCAAAAGCCCCCATGTTTAAAGGAGTCAACTTCGTTCGGAATTGGGACGGTCTTCTGTAAATATTTTCTAGGGCATCCCAAACAAGCTTGTTGTTTGGGGGGGGTCTCACTCACTCGCCGCCTCTGCAGTCCCAAGGCTGTCAGGGAAGCATCAAAGTATTCCAAGGCCCTCAGCCACAATGCAGGCAAGGCGGCCGCTCAGAAGCAAACTGCCGGCTTTCTCACATGTTCCAAACATCAAACATCACCTCTTAGGTGACTAACATTATTCAATGCTTCGAAACGTTTTGACAGGGGCACCCAAATGGAAGCAGGTGTTCTGCCCCTCTCATTTTTTGAATTTCAGCTCATCCTCAAGGAAACTCGCTTTGCATTGGCCCAAAACGGCATGCTTGTTTGCCACCACTCCTCCAAGCGGAACCTACGAACCTCAATGTTTCCAGGCGCAACATGGATTGACAAATGCTACTATGAAGCACCTGCAATCACCTACACGTGCGCAAGAAAACAACTCAACAGAGCCAAGTCTGGCACCAATAATTGCAGAATCCAGTCAGCGGTAGAGTGCAGTCTCTGCCTCTTGAAATCTGTTTGACAGAAATTATCAAAAAAAGACCTGCTGTGGTGTGAACATGTTTCAAGAGCAATTACAATGCAGCAATCCACCGAAGCCATTCGCAGAGTAATGACCTTGCGTGATGCTAAGACAACCTCCATGTGATATGGACATCATTGAACATATTGAGCATTTATTCCCCCTTCAAATGCGCCTTTGTTACGCACCGTCCTCATTGGCTGCACCTAGGTAAAAGGACGTGTCTTGTTTACATTTGAAGCAGTCATGATTCATGATGGCAACTTGAGAGTCTGAAGTAATAATCCGATTTCTGCTCTTGGAACCGGAGGCTTTACTATTACCGGTGTTTCTCGCACCAGCTGCCCGAACTTCCCTGGTGAGCCCCGAGCATGGGACAATTGTGCGCTCTGGTTCTGACACGAAACTTGGGTGGGGCCCCCCTGATTCCTTCCACGAATCTTACCTTCATGGAGTGCTTCGGCAGTGGCTGAGTACCCGTTTCTAAGGGTCCCTTGCGTCGATTTGAATCGCCAGGCCGCTCCGGCGCATCGGGAGCATCCAGGAAAGCCTGAACGGCTCAGTCAGCACGGACATCCGCAGAACCTCTTTTAGCTACGGGGAAAATGGTCACCTTCTGCTTGGTATACACTCGATTTTAAACAGAAGCCACCGCCCCCCCCCAAAAAAAACCTTGGACCCACCCCGCAACGGCAAATCCCCGCAAGCTTTCAGGATCATTGGCCCCTGATGTGTGTCTTCATGCAGTGCCCCTTGTTTGGTGAGAAGGGTGGGGCGGAAGAAAGGGCGTGCTTGGGTAAACTTTTGAGGGAACTGACCAAGAATTGGTCAAACCTCAAGCCTCCGAAACCTAAAAACAAGTAGATCGCCGTTGGGCAACTTCGAGGAAAGGGAGGCAACCTGCTGCAACTCGGCTACGCAGGTTGAGTAAAACCAAAAGTATCTGATTTACCAACCTGAAACAAGACGGGATCCGCAAGAAATCAATCTTCGTGGGTTTTTGGTCACCGTGCGCCCAAAAACCCTTGCTGCCGCACAGCAATCACTTCCTAAAAGGCGCCTTAAAGACCTCCCGCAGGGCAGTGGTCTCTTCGAACTCTCCTGACACAAAAACATCCACAGTTGAACCATCCAGTGAGCCATCCACCTGACCTCAGGGCTATCATTCTTTGAGGGATCCTCAGAGGATGCAAATCAAATGCCAAGGGCAGTTGAGGATCTCAGTTCTCCATTGGAGAGGCCGGGGTTGGCCAGGATGGTTCACATGTATCATATGACCCTTAGCCAAGGGAAGTGCCCGAAAATGGAGGGACACATCGTGAACTACCAGTTCAATTGGTCAGAAGCTGCTCCTACGTATGGTCGGAAGCTCTGCCTTCCCCCAAGAGGATTAACCAAAAACACCAAATCAAATTAAACCAAACCAGGCAACATCAAATCAAAGCGACAAACAAACAAACTAACAATCAAGCAAACAAGTACACGGCCTGTCCTGGAAAGGCTTGCGGGTCTGGACGTTCTTGCACGCTCTCGCCTGGTTGGACAGCAGCCCAGCACATGCAGCACATGCGCTGACCCCCCAGATCCGGGCACACGAGGTCAAACTATTATTAAAGCAAGTGATCCCTGGCTCCTTTGTTTGCAAGCACGTTCACAAAGCTTCGCAGCAACCACCTGGAATAGCGTCCTTTGGGTCGAGCGGCGCTGAGGTTCCGTCGGCGGCGCCGGCGGCACAGGAGGCGCCGGCGGCGCCGCTGGCGCGGCGGGTGGCGCGGCTGGTGGCAGCGGGGGCGGTTCTGGTAGAGGTGGTGCGGGGGCGTGGAACTGGAGCTCATTGGCCTGCGCCCGCCCTGCCTTCCACCGGATCTGCACGTTTTACTATGACAAAAGCTGAATTAAGGGACCCCCAAGTAAAGAACCCGTATCATGCTGAGCTCCTTCTACCCTCAGGGTAGAAATCGCAGTAAAATAGGCAGACCTGATGACATCCGTGGAAAGTACCTGGAAAGATCAATTTCCTCGTCACTATGTTTTTTGTCAAGAGTCATGTAAGTGGGAGGGAGGGTACCCCCAAATCTCAACACACGTTTAAGTGGAAGGGCTCCACTTGGTCAACTTTGCGGGAAAACAACTGACAAAGTGGGATCTTTGTAGATCACCCACGGGAATCGCCTGGTCAGAACCGGCATGCAACATTAAGAAGTAAAGGGAGCTGAAACGACTTACCATCTCTGTCACTACTGACAACCTCCCCAAGTTGTGGCGAAGTTCCCTTAGTGTCACAGTTGAACAGCAACCAACCAAATCCAACCACCCCTGGCCCCATTTTTGCCCAAAGAACCCCACTCCTAGACGGGTGACTGCCACAGCTGTTGCCCGCGACCAGCAAGATGCTGTTTGATGATTGTCCACGTTTAGTGGGCCTCAAAATGCGCATGCATGCCAAAGGAGATCCCAAACAGAATGTCACAAACGCAATCTACTGACACCATTGCTACTTTCGGATGTCCAACCAATCATCAATGATTAACCTTGTTGCATTGTCTTAAAAGAGATAAAGACTCCTTAAACCCCAGGGAAAAATAAACACATATTTCCAGTAGTGATAGATTCCCTTAAAAACCAAGGACAATAATAGTACAACTTAAGCAAATGTGATAGATTCCCTTTAAAACCAACAACGGAAAACATAAACAAATATTCTTAAGCAAATGGAAACAGATCCGAGGCCGCCTTCATCATCTGCACGAAGGTGGCGTAGTCTTCCGCCGCCACCAGCAGCGAGATGAAGTCTTGGATGCTTTCGGTCCTACAGCGAGCGCTGCCTGAAATGGACAGGACTTGGATGAAAGCAAATTTCCTCGGGTTGATTCCTTTTCCATTCTTTTCAACCATCATTCTTTTCAAAAACCCGCTGTTTCCCCTGGGGTTCTGATGGTTTTCTGAAAAAGTAGGATCCCTGCAAATAACTGGCAAAAACCGTAAACTTGTTGGCCTTGACAAAAGATCAAGAAACCTAACAGAAGTTAAACACTTTTCCTGGGCTACGAAAGCAAATGGCAAAATTCTGATGGTTTTCTGAAAAGAAGGATCCCTGGAAAGAATGTGATTCCCCTGGAAAATTGCAAAATTGACCCTGACTTGGGCTTAGTAGCCCCATAAAGCAGATTGCGCCATTTGCTTTCACCGTGGTGTGCCTCAGCCTTTGCCAGCCGAAAAGAGCAAACATGCTCACAGGGGTAGCGGCTGCGGGATTTGACTTCACCCCCTTTGATGGTTCACAGGCAGTTCCCCCCCCCCCCCACAGTTTCTGCACAAATTGGTTCACCAGGGGGATTGAAGCTCCAACTTTAAGTTTGGTCGCCAGAGACACTCCCGTGACATGGGTTGGGTTGAAAATTATGACAATATTTGGGACCCCGTCTCAAGGTGACACAAAACGTCATCAAAACCACGAAGGGTTCGCCATGTTCTGTCCTGCTGAGACCGCTGGCAAAATGGTAAACTTGTTGAGCTTGACAAAA
This sequence comes from Effrenium voratum, assembly GCA_963377175.1. NCBI lineage: Eukaryota > Dinophyceae > Suessiales > Symbiodiniaceae > Effrenium > Effrenium voratum. Next base: position 706,805 of record CAUJNA010003394.1, on the reverse strand, counting down.
GATCAAGAAACCTAACGAGAGTTAAACACTTTTTCCTGGGCTACCAGCAGCTTCTTCAACAAAGCTTCCTTCGCAACCTACTACAGAGTCCCTTGAAACATACATCCAAAAACCACCTGTTTTTCAGGGCGTTCTTTTTTCTAAATCAGCTGGTCCAGGTGTTTTTTGCGACTTGCCCAAATGCACCCTCGGCCCAAATGCACCCTCCACCCTGCTAGGTCCTCCAGTAGAGAGGATAGAAGAAGTTGGTACCGTTTCTTTTTTCGGCAGTCTATTTTAGTGGGGGAACCACACCAAAAAAGGGTTCAAGGGAACTACGGTGCCTTTTTTTGTTTTCTTCGGTAGTCTATTTTAGTAGGCGAACCCTCCCCCTAAAAAGGGTAAAAGGGAAATACGGTACCCCTTTTTCGGTAGTCTATTTTCGTTTTGGGAACCCTCCCAACCAAACAAGTTGGTAGAGAAGGGCACCTAGCTGGACCTAGTTACTTGTCCAGTTGATTCATTGTGATTAACTGGAGGTGTACCTGTGGGGCTCTGCTTCTTTGGAACCCTCCGAACCAAAAAAAAAAAAAAAGTTGGTAAAAGGGAACTACTGGACGGAGGCACTGGGCTACAGCTGAAAAGCCGGGCATCTGCACGCCCATGGGCACCTCGTGCACCAGAAACTTGGCCAGGGCTTCGATGCCCAGGCCCACCGAACGCATGGCCTACGCAACTCGACTCGAGCCGAAGCCGACGCCGAAGACTCGAAAATGGGGACCTGGAGACTCCTTCTGACCCCTTAAAGATGATGTCATTACCCAATAATCATGGGGTCATGACCTCATGGGGTCATGACCCCATTTTTAAAGGGTCACGGAGACTCCAGCGATCTGCGGGTCGACCTCCGAATTTGGCCTGGCCAAAGGGGCCCAGAAAAACCTGGCTGGCCAAAAAGCAGCTGGTGCACCCTGGTGCACCCCGAAAAAGGGTGGAGCTGGAGTAAAAACCCCTGGCGCAAGTTCAAAAGGTAGCAACCCAGTGAAAAACTAACAAGTAGCACAATTGGTCGGGATATTCTCCGGGTGCTCCGTGTGTAGGTGACAAACCAAGTTGCAGCACAACACGGGTGTCACTGAATAACTCCAGTAGGATGGGAAGACCTCTAAGAAGCAAACATTTTAGGAACAATGGAATCACCACCTGATTAGACTATATAGGGAAGCCCCATCCCTCAGTCGCAGTCCACCAATCACAAACAACCAGGCACTTTGCCATCGGCAAATACCAACCACAAGCTTCGCTCTGCAAAGCTTCTCTGTCTGGGGGGGGGGGGGAAGCGAAAATCAATATCTTCAAGAGCAGTATGTCAACTAAAGGCTTAACACATGTAATCCAGGAAAATTATCTTCAAGGCCGACACTTTGTTAAAACAAGGCTTCTCTAGTTGCGTCTTTGTCTATTTATTTGTATGTGTTTATATATATATATATATTATACTTAACTTCAAATGAAGGGCCGGCACTGATTGTTTCTGGCGAACTGCTAAACTTCACTCTAGCTGCAGGCACGAGACCACGCCAAGACCACGCCTCATCTGCGGCTTCTTCGAAGAGTCGAACGAACCTTGGCTCCCCAAGTCTGATGAAGGCCAAGAGAACAGAACAAACCAGCCGACCGTTTTCTGCCGGTTTTGAGGGAGCTATTGAATGTCCGCCTTTCGCTTTTCGCTGTCCCAATGTTGCTGGTATTGCAAGAGTGTTCCGTACCCCCAGTGAACATCCCAATCCAACCACTAAAATAGGTTCGAAAAAATGGCTGGTGCACCTACCAACCAAAATGGGATCCCAAAACGGTTTTGACAACGGCCATTTCTTCTTGTCTGACCCCTAAAGCTCGGAGAGCCGCTTTGGAGGCGCGGCTTTGGCACCTTTTGCCTAGAGGTTGCGCCTCCGTGGTTGTTTGGGCTTCCATGGGATGTGGGCCTCCATGATTGTGGGCCTGAATTGTCGTACGGCGGTAGCCCCCTAATAGTCACCAAGCAAGGCGCTCATATGCAAACCGCTCCAGTTCCACTGAGGTGTGCGATAACTGTCAGGTAAGCGAGACAACCAAAGAAAGCCGGCCCCAAACAAACAAGTCGCCATGATTCATTGAAACCACATCGCTGTGGCTCAAAACATGTACCAAAATGGCACCTTGGTGAATGAAACCAAAGACAAAAACCTACGTAACCCCAACCCTTTTCGGGGAAGACCATTTTTAGTGGGGCAGCCACCAAAAAAAGGAAAAAGAGTGCCACTGAACAACTGAGACATGATTGCAGACAAGTCAATCTAAAATAATAATAAAGCGCCCATTGCAGGCCGAGAGCTGCTTGTGTAAAGCATACCACTCGTGGCGATGCTCTTGAAACCTCACCTGGCGGGGCGGGCGGGTGAGCATCCAGGGATTTTTGAACCATCTAGCTAACAAAAGTAGCGTATGGCACGAAGTTTGCCAAGCAGACATGCTACGCAGTCCTCACTTTGTCCTGCACGACCTAGGTAGCTTGCCAAAGCCTTGCTGTGCGCATGGGGAGGTTGTGGTGCTACGTGCTGCTAGCAGGAGCCAGCTCCTCATTGGATGCCAGTGACGAGAATTAGCAACATGAAGCAAGCAGAAACCAAATGCAGGAAAGGCCTTGAAACCACCTCATGCAAATGACACTTGCTAAGAAATGGAGAATTGGATATGATTGAATCAACCTTGCAACACCCACTGAATTGACATAAACTACGAAACATAACCACGCTTGAAAGACACGTTGCGAAGTCGATGTCTGGCATTGTCAAAAAACACATATGTTGCACATGATTTTTTGCCGCCCATGGTTGCTGGGGGCCGGTGAGGCAGCTTCATGCATGTTCACGTTTGCCTGCATGTGCCAAGTGGTGATCGCTCAAATTGCAGCTCGACTATCTTCAGCTGAATAGATAGTTTTCTTCAGCCCGTAACGTGTAATGATTGCAAACCTGTATTCTCCTCCTCCCTTTGGCTTCTTCCCGTGGCAAGGATAGCGAAAGAACGGCAACACGAGAGTCTGTAGCAGAGTCAAATCCTTAGTAGCCCCAACCTCAAGCAACTTATGGACAAGTTGAAAGATGTTGAAGATCACACCCAAGGGCAACCAACGACGCTATGTTCACCCTGAAGTAACCGACCTTGAGGATAACCAGGCGGGATGCTCCCTTGGAAAGTGAAGCATCCCCTCAAATACTCCCCAAATAAATCAACCAGGGGTGTATCCTCCTCTGTTCCCATTGCCTTCTCTGAGGATGCCAATTGTGCCCATACCCACAGCTGGCGCCTGAAAGCTGTGCTGGTTCTGCGCCACCAAATCTGCTAGCCTCTGCCTGCCGCGGGTCAAATGGTGAATGTGTACCTGTGAACCACATGTATGAACAACTCGTGCATGGGTAAATGAGCTTCCAGTCGCTTCCACTTGCGCCCAGAGGCTCCCGATTGACGTAGGGCCTTCAAACCACCTGGTTTTGAGACCCCCGACCACCTCCAGGGTGTCTGGAGCCTCTGGGTGGTGAAATTGGCCCAAACACGGCCATGGTCTCCCGCATGCACAGGTGTTTGTCATTTCAATGCGGACAACCCAAGTGCTCGCCACCGTGGAAATGCAAAAGCCTGTCCAGAGGTCGTTCGACCGGGGGTTTAGTACAAGACAACTATTTCGAAGCTCGTTCAAGAAAAATGACGGCGAAATCAACGCAAGTTCTGCGGGGCTGTTGAAGGAGAAGACGCATTTCTGGATCAAACTTAGTACCCTGCAAAATGCCAACTGCTTGGTGTTTGGAAGGGGCAAATTAAGGCATCAACAAGGCAACAAATTTCCGGGTAAGCCAAGTTTGGCAGCCAAGGCGAGTTTGTGGCTCAATCTTCTCTTCATCCTAGGAAATCATGTTACAAAGGCTCGAAAGAATCTGTCTACACATCCCCCGTTTGGGTCACCCTGGGCCACAGCCCTGCCCAAAGCACCTGCTCTCGGTCTTGCCCATTTCCGCCACAAAGGAGCGAATGCCCGGTGGCACCTCAGGGCAATCAATCCCCCGAATCCTACTTGGGGGCCAATCCCAACACCAAAAAACCTCGGGACCCACCTGGGGTTCCTTTTGGGTGTCGTTTGTTTGGGGTGGTTCCCCACGTTGGGCCACACCCCCCAACAAACAACCAGGTAAAAAAACAAAGTTCACATCGCCCAATCAAAGTTTGCCATTGCCCGCCCTCCACTGCCATCGCTTCCCCAGGTCTTGTAGGGGTGGTTGAGGGGTGGCATTGGCAGCCAGGCTCAATGAAACTGCCAAGCTCCATTTGGCTTCTAAAGAGTCGTTCTCTTTGTTGCCTACTATGCAGGCAAATGGAATGCAGGAAGTAACGTTTCATGAAGCTTCTCAAATGTCGCTTCTTTTACCATCAGGAAGGACATGGGACCCCGGGCGGATAAAATGTGTGCCAATTAGCAGCGTACTTTGGAGATGCCTGGTGTTCAAATTCAAGGCTGGAGCATTCACTTTTGGAACATCCCCACCCACCCCATTCTTCCCCCCCCCCAATTCCTCCCAAATAATCAGCCCAAAGAGAAACAAAAGCATACAAAAGCCACACACATCAAAGCCCTTTACCAAAAGGAAGCGCCCAATGCAGCTCGCGGCACGCGCCGCGTGGGCGAGCTGTCAGAAGCGGCCTGGCGCCGATTTTCTGGCACGAGGACTTTGCGGAGGCTTCTTGCAGGTTTGGCGCCCCGTTCTAAAAGTCCGCCGATTCAGCAAGCGTTTTTGTTTCCTCTGTTTTTTTTTTTTTTAATCTTTTGATTGTTTGTCTTGTTTCGAAGCAACCGACGGATTCCGGCCAATGGATCGAACCAGACTGAAACCAGTGGCGACCATGTGTCAGCCAAACTGGGAAGCATCCTGGTTGCCGTTGGCCGGACCCGTGCCGATTGGAATGAAGTCCAAGCGCATGGCCATAGCCTTGAACTGGCCATGCGCTTGGACAATTTGACATAGAACGCGCTCGTTGCAGCCGCCACAGGGCCAAAACAAGCGGAAGCCTTGCACTCACAGCGCAGCATAGCAGTGAATCTTCCGCCGAGTGAGCGTCAACCTTGCCTCGTGACCTCAAGTGTGACTGCCTTAGGCTGCATCCTAGTAATTCTTCGCTACTAAGCGTCGCTGTGTGTGTGTTTTATGGCAACCTGCTTTTGGCTTTTTCACAAACAACAAATTGGAACCCACGTTTGGGTCCATTGCCAAACAAACCCATGCCGAAGAGAACGTGCGTCACTACCCTGAAGAATCTGATTGGTCCAAGAGCTCCCTATGCCACCCTCAGGACAAGGGAGCCAGGTATTGCCCGGGGTGCATCCCCCAAAAAGAAAGCTCCCTTTTCGAAATCTGCCTGAAAGAATGCTGCCATCCACAAATTTGTCCGAGCGCACTGCCCCTGCAAACTAAGATTAAGATGAAGCTGTCCTGTTGAGGGAACCCCATGTGGGGCTCATTCTGGGCTCAAACTGCGACAAGCACACCCTTGATAAAGGTCCGAACTCGACAATCCCTGCTCCAACTTGGCTTGACCAACATCCCGACTCGCCTCGTCGCTTTCCCTTGGCTGCACGGTCAAGCTGTGCCCCTTTCAAAGTTGTCAGAAGCAACGTTGACCCTGAAAAATCAACCTGGCAAATCAATTGTGGAGAATGGCAGGGTGTTTCTTCCAAAAGTGCAGGGTCCACCCTTGGAAAACGGACTTTCCCAGATCAATCAACCGGTTGTTCAGGAATCCTGGGTTAAAAGTAATGAATACCCTTAAAAAACCAAACAAACAATTTGCTGGTTACCTGCTGTCGTGAGGGTGTGCTTCTTAAGGGTACTTACCCGCTTTAAGATTTGTTTAACCAGGGGGAAAACAAAAGTCATCAAAAGAAGAACCACCATTCGTGCAGTCCAAATCCCTGCTTGATGCCATAGTACCTGGGACCTGGGCCGAAGCGCCGAGTCCTCTCCTTCATCAACTTCACGAACTGCGTGAAGTCCTGAAGCGAGGCGCGGAAGCCACGGCATCCGCTCTACTCGATTGGTGTGCATGCGTGTTCGTGCGCGTGTTGACATCAAACTCTGCTCACCATAGACCACCCATGTCCCTAGCACTAGTGTTGGGCAAATCTCGAAACAAAGGATCCTTTGAGAGAATGGGCAGGGTACACCGCCAGAACATCATCATGCGTCATCAGGAACTCAAACGTGCCAATACTGCAAGAACAAGTTCAACGGAACCTTGACTATAGCTGTCAAACATCAACCTTTCGCCTGCCCCCATTGAGATGCAAAGGTTAGATTTAGTTGACCCTTAAGGTCTGTTTGCACGCAAGGCAATAGGTAAAACCCGGTCGATTCGCAATCGACAGGCGAGGTCGGTGCATCAGTTTCAGTTGTTTTTGTTGCCTTGAGCAATTCCCGGCCCACGGCTAGCTGTTTTTGTTTTGTGTTTGTTTTTTCTCAGCTCGGCAAACCTGCGCTTTGAGCAACTAGCAACCTCAAACCTGTGATTATCGAAGCAAACTGCAACACAAGAAAGGCCTTGTGGGCTTCGCCGATATTGCCTGACCCTGCTCGCACATCCCAACTGGGAATCTGCACCATTTTGGAGATCCAAACTCGATATGTATCTGGGTCCATTCAAGTGATACTGTGGATGGACCAAATCCTGCACTACTTTGAAGCCATGGGAAACCACATTGTTTGTTGGTATTTACATGGAAGTCATACTTCCAGGGTTTCTTTGGTGCGTTGGATGGATTTCGCCCACAAGCTGAGAGATGCAACCAGTTCAAGGGACCCAGTCTGATCTACCTAGAGGTCGCAAACAATCGGGCACCCATTTGGTAGCTTAAATCAAAGGAGAAAACAAAAAGCAAAAAAAAAAAACAGATCCCTCCACAAAAACAAAAACAGGTCACTCTGGGCCAAGCCCCCCTCCTCGCAAGATGGGATCGCAGAGATGAAGGCTTGGAACTGCTCTTCCTCTTCGTTGCTGAGGTGTTTGGCATAGCCTCAGACGTTTCGGAACTTCAAAGGCAGCCTCGCCGAAGGGATCCGAAGGGTCACACCCAGGGCAGAATGTGGGAAAAAGTAACCACCCCTCTCGGAGAAGGGTTTGTTCCGGGAGCAAGTATCTTAGGCTTCTCCGAGCTCAGGCCGCACAGGTTCCAGAAGTCGTTCATCCCAGGTCAATAAAGCGACCCTGTGCGTTGTCCATAGCCCAAAGGTAAAGAAACTCTGAATTACCCATGCCCGTACAGCGTATAGCAAATTTTAACCCTGGCACACATATAAAGTCAGACACTGGAGTTGTTTCCTTCTATCCTACAACATGCCGATGGAGGGTGCAAGCTGATCCCTCCAACTCATTGAAACGGGGAGATCAAGGCCCTCAATGGAACCAATCACAAACAAGGGCAGCGGTAGAGGGACAAAAAGGGTCTACGCGGTTTTCGAAACAGGAGGCTTGGTACTTAAAATCGAGGTTGCTACAACGAAGGATTCGTTAACATGACATTCTCAAGAAAAACAGCATCCAAAAGGCTTTGCCTAGAACCCCTCAACATGCTTACTTCAAGGGACCCAAACCCAGGGGGGACCACGCCAATCGGGCCACACTGCGACCCAGCGGCGGTTCGTGAGCAGCAGAAACTCTTTCTCTTTCATCCCTTCCAGCTGGAGAAAGTGCAGCAAGCGCTGCTCGAAGATGTTCTGATACCTGAGAGGTTAGAATGCGGGTACCCGTTTTCTGTAGCCCTGGGCGTCCTCGACCATACTTTCATGTGTCTAGGCCATAAACTGCGGAAACCACCTGCTGGTTATGTCCCTCGACCATAAAAAGGAAAGAGGGTCGCAGGCATCATTTGACTGGCCGAGTATGAGTTGCGTTGGATCTGCTTTTTTTGGGATGTGATTGCGCCGTTGTTTTGACTGAATCGCAACGCTCAATACATCGTATTTCAATCGGCGTACATGTCTGATCGTTTGCGCTCGGATTTGACAAACGAAATACTTTGAGCCTTGTAGAGCCATACTAGCTGCATTCGCTTTGGTAAGGCAAAGTAGTTTCAAGCGAAGATCACAGGAATGTTTGAACACCACGCGCCGGGCCCCGGCTATTTTATGCGGATCATTTGGACTTTCTTGGAACCGAATTCTGCAGAACCTGCTGGTGCGTCCAAGCCCCGTTTTGCTGGCTGGATAGTGTGTGCACGTTGTCATTGTGTTATATTGTGTTGCTCGCTTTTCCTTTGCCTTCACTCATCAAGTCACAGGCTGCATGCACCCGGCGCAAGCATTGCGATGAAAACATTGTTTTCTTTGATGAACATGTAGCGTGGACAATCCATGGACAAATCGTGGAACGACCATAAAAAGGCGTGGAACGACCACAAAAAGGCGTGGGACGACCATAAAAAGGTGTGGACAACTCCCTAAAACGGCATGGACACCTCCCTTGTGGACAGGCCCTGGTTGCGGGCAAACAATTCCCAAACAAAACAATTCATCAGATAGTTTGCCTTCGACAAAGCCAAGCGCGGACACCCCCCAACCTCACCCCGTGTTTTGTTCTGTGTTATTTTTCTGAGAAAACAATTGCACCGCATTGGACCTTCAAACTCCGCTGTCTAAAGCTTGTGAGCAAAAAAGACTAAAGCACCCAATTTTCATATGTTCATTGAACATTGGGGGTCCAGCAAATTCGCACGCGTAAGAAAATTGCTGGAACTAGCTGAGGAGTAAGCACGGCCGGTTTGATCAGCTTGCTTGTGATAATGATGGTCTGGCCGACAAAATTTATCGGCAAAGCAGGCACACAATCCTGGCAATCACCGGCACTCAACTGTAGTCTTATGTGATATTCTCAGGCGCTTGGCTGGTTGACTTCTCAACCTGCTTGCCTTACCGATAGGACCAAAAAGGCCAACCTTGTACAATCCCCGTTTATAGCCTCCATTTGTAGGTCTTACCCATTTTATGGCCTCTGCTTCTCGCCCATAATTTTAATGGTCTTTGGAAGCATAGGGGTAGTCTATTTTAGTAGGGGAACACTCCCCCAAAAAAGGAGTAAAAGGGCACTACTGGGGGACCTAGTCACATTTGCATATGAACCCTGGCTTTCCAGTCGGCCGGCACAGATTCGACCACGCCCGGAAAGGCGAAAACGAACTGGCTTGCCGCAAGCCCGGTGCCAAGAGTGGCATGCAGTTTGGCGGCCGACTTTTTCCAAGACTCCAGCTACCCAGTGCCCCTCTCCTACTTTTTAGAACCCCTGTTGAAGCAACCCATGTTTTCTGGGGAAGAGCGGTGCCCCTAACTGGGAAGAAGACAGCCAAAAAAAGGACCTAGTCACCGCTTCTGAATCTCCGTCAGGTTGCTGCTGGTGCAATTCATGCCACCGGTGCTTGAGCCCATGCCCCGCTTCCGCGACGAAGTCCGGTGCATGGGCGCAGCAGAAAGCCTCCAGTTCTTGCTTGAAGCTTGCCTGAGGCTTGGCTCCCAAAACCCCCGGTTTTTGGACGCGGAGAAAAGGGCTTTCCAAGAACACAAGGACACCAAGCGGGGCCTTTGAAGGATGGGCCTTCCAGTTCTTCGCCTTGAAGGCCCGTCTGTCCCCGTTTGAATGTTGATTTGCTACCCTTGGGGCGTGATCCTTCGAGGCTCAGAGCAACCCTGACCATCCCGAGCTCAAAGGGCAGCCAACATGAACCAAAGGAACAAAGGGAAGATGGGGAGGCTGTCCAAACCAACATGTTTGAGTATCAAGTACATCGTGATCTTGTTGACCAAGCTCTGTGAGTGCCAACACACATCGTGGAGGAACATGTTGCAGGCTGACAGTTGATACGGGCCTCCTGTCTTGGCTGCGCGAGTTGGCAATGTTGGCTGTTGCAAGAGTGGCCCGCCCTGGGCCACCGAATGCAAAGGCGTCAAACTAAGGACCTCAGAGTGGCAACATGGCGTATCCTGTGAACATGGGCCAACAAATGGGAAGCGATCCCAGGAAGCTGTTACAAATCTTCAAATACATGGAAGGGAAGGGTAGGGAATACCAACACTCTTGCCCCTGGCGCCAAGCATAACAGAGAATAAGAAACCCATTCCAAACAGCATAAGGTCAGCGCAAAGCAGCACTAACCACTATGAACTCAGTAGAGGTTCCAAAACACACGTGCTAAAGTTGTGCTGCACTTGGAAATGAGGCTCGGGCCGGGAAAGCCTATGTAGGCGAGGAAAGGGGCTTCCAGGTGCCTTTGCAGTGATTACTACCCCACATTCAACTACCAGCAACTCTGCATCACAGGTGCGTCCTCGAACCAGCGGAGCAGCTTCTCCCCTCAGCTTCTGCAGAAGAACGCGCACACGAAAGCAAGAGCTGGTTATCTTAGCTGCCCACTGGCGAAAGCAGGAGGAACAAGCGCCGCCGTTGCTTTGCCACTTGATCAGCAAGCTGTTCAACAGGCAGTCTTGAACTATTGACGAACTGTCCATCCCCATTTTGGTTTCCCCTAGGGGCAGTCAACAGAAATATAGGCCATGTAGCACACTGCAAAAAACCAGCCGAAAAGCAAGTAACTGGTACCAGCAGTGCGCACGGCAGGGCAGCAGCAGCACCCGGAAAAATGCATCACATCTGAAGATGAAACCACCACGAGAACCAGTCTCGCAACCATCGCACACGCCGCAAGCAGCGACCAAACGCACCAGCCCCATAACTGGCGTTCTGAGCCCAAGCAGCGGTTCTGCAGCGACTGCAGGAAAGACATGGCATTCCCAGGGCCCTGCTGGAGGGACCGGCAACGGCCGGCAACCCAAAAGAACAGCTAGGAGCCCGTGGTTTCTATAGTTTACTTGTCCAGTTGATTCAGTGTGATTAAGTGATTAACTGGAGGTGTACCTGTGGTTCTCTGCTTCTTTGGATTTGTTGTCTTTGCAGTGTGTCCCATCCTTCGTTCTGCGAATGCCAATTTGAGACTTGCGATCAAGAGATCTGGATCGGCTTTGGATCTGTGCATCCCGCCTTGAAGCCGCAAAACATGCACATGTTTCCGTGCCGACCAGTCCATGACCTCACCCTCTCCACACCAAAAGAACTCGATGTCCAAACCCCAATCCTCTATGCACAAGCGGGCCCAGGTAGAAGAGCAAAGAGACCCTCTGTATCCACACTTGTTGCCCTGGTCTCCTCTCGCTTGTCCTTCTTGTCCCTTTTACCAATCAAGCCAAAAATGGGGACACGGGTTTCTCCAAATCACGGCTTTCACAAACTCCAGGTTCGTCTGCTTTGCCCAACCCTGTCGGAAAGGACGCTTGGTCCGCCCTCAGCTATCGCTGTCGCCACTCCAAAGAATCCGATGAAGCGCTTGCCCAACCTTGCCCTTGTTTGTTGAAGGGGGTCAATTGGACTCACCTTAGTTGCTTTTGCAGTCACAAGTCGAGACGCTTTGGCATATTACCGCTTCAACGTGCACGAGACGCGGGAAGTGATTAGACCAACACATGGAGAACCCGGTCGCTTGGCACCCGGCCCGATCCTTGGCAGCCCTTATGTCTGGCCGGCCCTGCGTCATGAGGTCCCGCGCCTGCTCATGTATTTTTTGAACCGAGCAAAAGGGGTCTCCCAAATGTTGCTTTCCGTGTGCTGGTTAGACCCCCTGGCTGTCTCCTAAAAGGCCTTTACACTGGAAAGAACAAAACACACGTTGCTTGGGGTTTCATGTCAGTTTTAGGCAAGCGACTTTATGTTGCCATCGAGTTGCCATGACCACGCTTTTAAAGCACTCATGGCAGACAAGGGAATCATGTCGGCTCAGGACAATTGGTCGCCCCGATTCTTGGAGACTTGCTTTTTGTAGGTTTGTCTTTCCACCTTGGCAAGTGAGGCACGAACATCTAGAGGCCAAAAACAAAAACTAACAGAACACAACCACTGCATCCTCACTCAGGAAAAGTGCCACTCCCTGTTAGAAAGCAAGTGCCTGGTAGCAGAGAAAGAACATCCATGGGCAAATTGGCAGCATTCACACCGACATAATTAATTGAGCAATGTCCTCATGGATGAGGTAGAGGTCACTACAATTTGCTCAAAGCGGGTGACTTGCACAACTCGTCCTCGCGATTTCCCACCCCCCGGCCGCACTTTTCAGGAAGCGCTCTGATGGCATTGCGGCACAGGTTGGCTTGAATCCAAACCTGCACAGTATCTGTGTGCTGGGTGCATACCACCCTGCCCTTGGGGCAATCACCTGCCTTCCACCATTTTTTGTTGGAGAATGGCAATTGAATGCGCATCTTCATTCCGTGGTGATGTTCCAAGTCGAGTGAAGGCCCTGCCGCGTCTGATTGTACCGCGCGAAGGTCGCCACGACCGAGCGCATGAATCTCAGCTCCGGGTCTTCGGCCACGGCCAGGCTCAACGCCATATCCTAGCATGGGCCGACAGCCTTCAATTCAAGGCATCAAGCAGATTACACGGGGCAGGTACTCCCGGTGCGCACCACACAAAATCAATGCCTTAAAGTAGGAGCTGCCTTTTTGAGAAAGAAATGGTGCATGAAGGGCAAACACCCTCGAGGACGGAAGGTTGTTGGACCCTTCTCCGCCCTCTTGTCGCCCGCCCAGAATTCCCGAACAGGGGAATTTGACTTCACGTGTCATGGAATCTTCGGGGGGGCTGTGGAGGGGGGGGGGCTATCCCTGGATAAGCCCAGGAGAACCCACGGATAAGCCCTTAATAAGGCCTTATTAAGGTCTTAATAAGGGATAAGGGATAGCCCCCCCTCCCCATAGTTTTTTTTTGGGGGTCCAACCTGGGCCTTGCCAGGTCCCTTGTAAAGGACGACAGAAGCAGCCCCACGATACCAAAAAAATGTGGGAGTCATGAAGCGAATGCGCACACACACACACACAAATCATCCATATGCCTCTCTTCGACCCGCTGGCAGGTCATGTTCCTTTCAATGCGGGCTGCAACCTATCAATCTATTACGCTGGGTGGGCGGCAGATTTGTTTACCAAGCCCTTCCTGTGTTCACATGAAACATGTATTGCTGCAACACATCTCATGAATCTTAAGCCCTTTCGGGGAAAAAAAGAGAACGTCCTTTCGCCAAAAACAAAACGAAAAGAACAAACCCTTTCGCAAAAACAAAAACATCATTTTGGCAAAGAAGAAGAAAAACAACAGCACCTGGGATGACGACTTCCACAACAGACACGTCCTGCAGGTAGTCCTTCTGGCTGGGGATCATCCCCTGGTCGATGGGCGGGCAGCGGCTTTGGTCCCTGGTCCGGATCCAGCAGCTGAGCCCTTCCGAAGGCCGGACACCCCAGAGGTGCACAATGGCCACATGGTCCCGCCCATCCCAAAACATCTTGTAGTTCCACCTGTGAGCCAAAACTGTGTGGGGTTTTGGGGGGGTGGTTTGTTTCGATGGTACCTTGGTGGTTGCTTAAAAGGGAAAGCCGAAGCACGACAACCAGAAGGAGACAAAGCCATGGTGCACTTGCAAATCTCTCTGAAAAAGGAAAACGCGACGCCACTGAATAACTGAAACTGGGCCACTTGTCTGCCAGAAACCTGCGGCCCGTGTTGCCCTCAGTGTCGTAGAAATGGTTCCTGGCACCGTAGCGAGTCTTACAAAACAAAGTGAGAACCACCTGACCTGATGCGAAACCTTGTCACATGTCGGGCAAGCTGGCCCAAAGGTTGATTGGCCGAATTGAAAGGGGATCCTGCCCACCGTCGCCCCTGTGGAAAACACAATTTTCCGCCCCCCCCCCCCCAAACAAAAACAACAAACAAAACAAAAACACACACCAAAAAAAACAACAACAACATGTTTTCAGCATTTTGTTCTAATACATTGATGCATCTACTAATTTTGCTTGAGTCGAGATTCAAAGGAATTGGGATCGCTGATTTCGGGTTTTGGTTCCCATCTGCTTCTCCCTTTCAAACCATCTTTTTCGCCAGCTGTCTTACTCCGCTAGCGAGGCGCAGGGTGCCCTGGTCCAGGCTGGTGCTCAGGTACGCGCTGAGCAAGGGATTCAGGTCGGGGCTCTGTTGGTTCACCACCATGGCCGCGGCCAGCATGTGGGGCCTGAAGCTTTGCATCCGAGCCCTGCGTCCCCACAGGCAACATGCGTCGGTTGCAACCCGCTCACGAGGGAACGCTCGCTTGCCACACGAGCAGCCGATGTTTCGGCTGCCAAAAACAACCACTTGCGGAGTAACAAGACGCTTTTGAAACGTTTGCCGGGCCGCATGTCGCGGCGGTAGTTGGGCACATTGAACAGCACCACGCCCGCGTTGCGCGGCCCCTCCTGCGGAACGCTGTGCGAGCAGCTTGTCTCGCTGAACCCTGGTGCTTGTGTGATTTCTAATTGACAAAGCCTGCCAAATCTGAATCTAACATCCAGAAACCAGAACAAGCATGAATGCGTTGCATGGCCGGGGATGTGTTTACGCTGCACTTGTGTGCACAAACAAGCGTCGCTCAAAGGCTGTTGAGTTGACTATCTTCGGCCCCATGGAATGCTGCCAAGTTGAGGCATACACTGTTTCGCAGCATGTCACAGCGTCTTGCGATGCAAGACCATCGAACACACACTAGCTAGCGGAACACGGCTCGCCGAGTTCCCACATTCGATTCAGAGTCTCGATCTTCGGAAGCCCTTAGCTCCACCCCAGCTTGTTCCAACAATCATTGGAGTGGACAATGTTCGGTTTTGGAAGATTGCCATCCTCTAGACAAGGCTCCATGCCAACTTCCGTGTTTAATTATCCTCCCTCTGGCAGCTCACAGGAGGGTTGTGGAAAACAACTTTCCTTCCTCCCTCCAATGGCACAGGAGGCTTGTGGACGACTTTCCTTTTTGGGCGAGTCTCCAAGCCCGGCTTTGAGGGAGGCCAAAAAACCCGCTGCCACTCTTGTTGGAACAAGGGGATTTGGAAAATGTGCGCTGCCCCCGGCTCCCACGGGGCTCCCAAAACGAGCCGGGAGGTCAACCTGCCTGCCCTGTCCGACGTTGGAACAATCGATGGAACTGAGCGAATTGAACCAGCGGAATCCATCTGTGCTCAACTGGTGACCTGCAAAAGACACCTCTGCAAAATATGGCAGCTAGGCAATTGCAAACATGGTCCGCCTGCGATCATGACATGAGTTCGCTTTATGTTCCCGCCTGATTTTGTTGATTGCTGCCAGCCCGGCTCCTTTTGTCTCATCTGCGAAGAGAAGGCCAAGGAAAACGAGGTCGATGGGGCAGAGGCCAGAAACTCCTCGCGTTCCACCTTCCTCCACCAAATGATGTCCAGGTCCGTGAACAGGGCGTAGTTTTTGAGATGCCTGCGCTGTACCAATGTACAGTAGCGGAACTAAACCGGGTTTGCACCGCAATGCACCAAGGCTGTTGTGATTGGATGTGAGTCGTTCAGATGCAATTTTCGAGTAATGCTAGGCGATGTCTGGATTTAACGTCGTGGCAAAGCGGGCGATCCCTTGCTCGCCTTGAAGAGCTCAAGTCACATGAATGCGCCGGGGGCCAACGGCTTGCCTAAAAGGTTTGTTGAATGGTCAGCGGATGTTTCTGTTTGGTTTTCCTAGGACTATATGTCTTGCCGACTTGTGAGCCTTTCATGTTCCTTCAATGAACACCTCCAATTGTGCTTGAGAAACATCAGCTAGCCAGCTGACTGCTAATGAGAGACCTGGAGTTATGAACAGGCCCTGTCAATTGCAGAGCGCGGTCGCGAGGAAAGTGACAAATCAACCGCTGTCTGTTGCCCTTGGGTTGCGCCATTCTCTTTGAGGAGTGATGTTTTGCTGCAGTAGACTGGTCATGCTTCTTCTTCTCCTTCTCTGATTCTTGCGGTGACCCCAAGCGATCGTTTGACCGATGGGCAGAAGACCACTGCTCAGCATGGGAAGTCGGACGAAGTCAAACAACTTGGTCATCGTTCAATCCCAGAACCTGGGAATCAAGTTCAGTGACACTACTTTTTGCTTGATTCCCAGGTCCAGGATTGAACAATGACGACCGCTATTTGCGTGTGCACCACGGTCTCAACCAGGAGCACCCTCAGACATAGTTGGATGTAAAACTCCCATGCAACAAATGAGGAGCAGTAATGTGCGTGTAAAACAAATTCAGTCACCTCCCAGCGCCATGGTTGATGTTTTCAAGGACACCTAGATCCATTTGCTCAACTCCCCTGGAATAAATACAAACCTGTCCATTAGTCCCAGATTCCCCTAAAACATCAACCAGGGGGAAATCAACCAATTATTCTCCAGCCAACGGAAGTTGGCTCATCTCACTCCTTGCTTTGCGGGGCATTTTTCCCGGGCGCCGACTTTTCCCACGTAAAGCGGCCCGAGCCGCTGGTCTTTCTGCACGTCGTTCCGGTCCAGGATCTCCGGCACGTCGAGGCGCAGGAAGGTGCCGGCGAGGCATTCCACGTCTGAGACCTGAGGCTCCGATGGGATTTTTTGACTCCAGTCACATGGCAGTGGCTCAAAATTAAAGAGCTAGGGTTACGCAGGTTTTGGTCCATGTTTCCACCCACCAGGGTTCCATTTTGGTACCGTTTTTTTTTGAGCCATACCCACATGCAGAAAGCATAGCCTCTACATTATTTCAAGGGAAGCCACCACCAAGGTAAATTCTGAGCTGTTGAATAAAAGCAAACCGAGAGGCTCGGCTTCCATGTGCTCAATAAGCCTGGAAGAGAAGAAGTGGAATCCACCCTTCAAGCCGACACAACTGTAGAGGATGCCCCTCTGCACTGGGCAAAGTTTGGCGAACATCCAGGCCAAAATTGCCAAACCCTTGGGAGCCCACACCGCGAAGCAGCAAGATATTCGTGCAGCTTTTTTTGTTGAAGCAGCTCCGCTCTTCAACGAGCCCAAGCACCTGAATAAGCATCTTACTGCCCAGCTCGGAGCCTGAAAGAAGCATGCTTTTCAAGGATTTCGGTCTTCTCAGCTGCCTTCAACGGAGTGCAAAAGCAAAACTCAGCTGATCTCTCCTCCCAGAACGACTCGTGATGTAATTCATTGCATGCGTTGCAGAAGTTACAGGCGTGAGAAAACATGAGGACACAAATGCCTGGATCAGCTATACAGACTTTTCAGGGTGCAACCAAACTCGTTAGAAGAAAAGCAGCTCCCGGAGAAAAAAAAAACAAAGCAAAAACAGAAAAAGAAAAACAACTGGGTGTAGTGCCGGCCAAGAGGCGTTCTCCTCTTTTGGAACCCCGTGCAAGCCTCTGCTTCGCCAAAGCCCGGATCGGTGGTCAAAAAAGCCAGGTGGAAGTGGCGTGACTGCAACTTCAGTGTGGGATTCCGCACCATCTTACCACTTAAAGGGCCAATATGTTCTATGTGGCCGTCTTACATCATGGTCTTCAAGTGAAGTCATGCCTGGGAGCCACCGAACTGTTTGGGCACATGAGATGAGGGTTCTACGTGTTGTTTCTAATGCGCTCTTCACCCCTCAGAAGCTCAAGCTACCCATGCAAACCAGTGTCGAAATTTGCTAGGTGAACCTCCATGCTGGTCAGATGCAAACTGGGATCGCGGGGCAGAAAAAATGATATAGGCGTGTCTCAGAAGCGGAGCTGTTTTTCGGATAGCTTCGGGAAAGCAAAAGGAAACCAACTGCCTCGAGGGAACCCAAAGTGTGAGAAACACCTGTATAAAACTCGGAGATATAACCATAAATTGTCCAAAGCACCATTCAATGGGCCTGTGAACAAAGGAACTCTCATTGCAAAGCCTGACAAAAAAGCAAGTTCAAAGCCTGAAGCATGGTTACGGAATTTGTCGGGTTCCTTCTTGTTTCTCGTTGTCTTCTGGATTGGACATGTGCAAAGCATCTTCCTTTTCCCTCTCCCGCTCTTCTTGTCTCGAGTGGCCAACCCACATGGGACTGCAAACGCTTCCAAGGAGTTGCTTGCGCCCAACGTATGGTATGTGCAAACAGCGCTAGCGTCTTAAGCAATGCTTACAACAACATCTGATGCAACAACTGGGAAATGGAACCTCAAACAAAACAGCTTACTAGTGGAGGACATGCCTTGTCACGGTTTGAATGGCCTAACTAACGTTTTCTAGTCCATCCGCCGCAACACCCGCTCACAAGAAGACAATGCCCATGACCGTTACTGACCCCAACTGCGGAGGGGCACCTTGCGACTGACATATCGCCACTTGGCAAAGGCCCGCTATTGAAAGATGGGCTGCGTGGGCCTTTGTCAAAGTCCAAGGTGGGGCGTGGGGCTTCAATTTGCACCGGACCCCTTGGACCTACCAAACGACCCTGAAATTCACATGACCCTATCTCCGGCCGACCGCAAACAACATGTGGCCAGAATATACAATGTCTTGCAATTCGCACAGAGCAAACAGGACAGTTCATTGTCTTTAGAGGCTTTCAGCAAAACCAAGGCATCTAGACAACCGGAAGAACCACCCCCGTATGCAAAGAATAGCTGAATGGCAACTGTGCTGAAAGCATTACCACCAGCTGTGTAGTTTCGCATTTTGATGCTGACTTGCGCACAATGCATGCTATGCAAAGCTCAAAATCCGGGAAACACGACTTGGGTGACAATTCACCTTGCGGATTCGGGGAGCTTCCCGCCACAAGTCAAGGCTTCCCTGCAACATGGGATGCCCTGATTGAAGTCAATGAGTCTATCACTCCTGGGTTCCCATCGGTGATTGTTCTCGTTCTCCAAGTGTACATATCAGCCACTTAGTCACTCCCTATTCATCAAGGGTTCATTGATCAACTGGATCCCCATTCGACAGTCGGCGCGGATCCGAATGTGTGTTTGAAAGGACACAGCAAAGAAACCCACCATCTTGCGGGGGTCCCCCGAGATGACACAAGGGTTTATTGACTTTCATAAGACAGTCTAAGACACTGGAAGGCCCTCACTTTCTTCCACCTTGGACCAAGGGCATATTGATAACATGTGTTGTCCATGAGGCAACTTCACCAAAGCCAATTGCCAAGATGCTGGAGATGAAGGAAAGGCTGTGGATCACCGTTTTGGCGCCCAGCTCCCGGATGTGTTGCAGCCGTTGTTGGAGGTGGCTGCTCAAAGATGCCTCTCACCAAAAAAGCGAAGGGGTTTGAAGGTAATTATGCTGACGTTCATCTGGTTTCTGGGGGGCAATTGATTTGTAAAGCTTCTCCTTGCTTCCTTGCTTCCTTGCTTCCTTGCTTCCTTGCTTCCTTGGTTCCTTCCTTCCTTCCTTCCTCAGCTTCCTCAGCTTCCCAGAGCTAGCCGCTTCCCTGGAGTCCCCATTGCCCCTTACAAATGGGGTCATTCCCCGAAATGGGGTCATGGCCCCATTTCTCAGGGGTCACGGGGACCCCAAGCCCCAGGTAGCGGTTCCAGTTTCGCGGCCTCGGCGGTACCCTCCGGCACGTGAACCACCAAGTGGGGGTCGAAGAAGGTGTTCTTGGTCGCCTGCCAGGAGAGAAGCCTCGGCTCATCGGCCCGGGGCCCGGGCGCATTTCTGGGGCTTGAGCCCTTTTCCATTTGCGAGTACGCCCCCTGGAAAAAATAAACAGATATATGTTCAGTAGTGATAGATTCCAAATAAAACCAACAAGGGAAAACAAAAACAAAAACATATTCTTAAGCAAATCCAAGTCTGGGGGTTGATTCCTTGTCCATTCTTTTTAGCCGTCATTCTTTTCCAAAACCGGATCCCTGGGTTCAGAATGGGGGAAGTTACCCCTAGAACAGTGGCTGTGGCTTGAGCCATTGGAACCAACACATCGCCCACACGCAAACCAGGCGTTTGCGCCAGCACCTGCTGTATCATATTCCTCTCGTGTTGTGTTTGGCCCAGGCACGGACGAAGCAAGAAAGACAAGGACGGCAAGAAACAAATACGCTGATTGCCGGTTTCCAGCCAGCAGCAGCTGGGATGAACCAGCCTCCAAAGGCACCCTACACAATGTAGGTGTGGAAGGGCAAATGCGACAAACCCGTGCCGCACCCTTTGGACACATGTGCCCTTGAGCTTTCCAGATTGTTTTGCAAGTTTAGGCAAACTCTGATTAAACCAGTCAGACTTGGTGCTTTTGAAGCTTGGCAATAAGCTCTGGCCAGTTTTTGGCATAGTTCCAAACCTTTGCTGGCGAACTTTGCACTGTGCCAGAAGCCTTTCGGGAAAATGCCTTGAGAAGAACTCAAGGCAAAGTGTGCCACAAAAAGCGCCAGAAACGCCCCGGCCAAGGCCCGAGGCCCAGAGGCCCGAGGCGCGCGATCTCATACTGGCTCAAGTAGTGGTCTGACTCGGTGCAGTTCGGCGCTAAGGAGATGGGACTGAACCATAGCACTTGCTGATCTTGCGTGCCATACGTCCTGCGCAGTCTCTGGGTGAATTCTAGTATTTCACCAACCTGAAATAAGGCGGTCGGGCGGCTATTCCCCACATAAACCAATATTTGGGGTGAGGTCGTGTGAGGTCGTTGTAATTCACCCAGTCTCATTGAGGTTCTCCCGAAATGGCGGGTTCGCCATCCCCCCCCCACCCAAATGCGCGGTTTGTGGCTTGGCTTTGTTTCTCCTTTGACAGGGGTCACTGGTTTTCCCGTTCAAAAGCTGCAATTTTCTGGTCGCTTCCATTGAAACCGTCTTTTTGGAGGTGCGAAAAAGGGAAGTTGAGGGGCGCCTGTTCAACGCAACCCAAAAAGGCTTGATCAAACTACCCCACGTCGAGTTCATGAACTGAATCTTGGGGTTTCTTGGGACAGGCCGATGTGATAGGTCGAGGCAATCCCCCTCACAGCCCGGCCTGGCCGTAGCTGGAAAAAAGAAGGCGAGCAGGAAGATCGCGCGAAGCATGGCTCGCCGCTCGTAACGGTAGGTAACGGCTAAAGTTGGAGCCTGCCGGCTGCTGGAACGCATTGGGAGTTTCCCAAGCGGGCCCGGCTTTGGTTGGTAAAAAGAAAAAGGTAGCCAACAGTTTTAAGGCACCAACCTCGTCCAATGTCTGCTTCAGAAAACGTACAATGCAAGAGGCCAGTAATCGTGGCTCAAGAAAGCGGACGCTTTCAAGATATTCTGCGCCAACGACAACTCTGGTACCAATCTCTGAGTCGCATTTCTTCACGCATGTTCAATCAAAATGCAAAAGGGTTAAGGATTGATGTACAACCTCGATCAGCATGAGTCATTTAGCAAGTGAGAACTTGAAAATAAGGGGGCACACAACATAATTTGCGATCACACAAATGGGACAGAAAAGTCCAAACCTCATGATTGGACACGTGCGCTATAGCATACAGGCATACACGTGCAAAAGTGTACACAGCAGCAAATAAAGACACATACTTAAATACACAGATCTAGTTCATGTAAACCAAAAATAAACTGCTCATGTGGGACGGACGCATCCAACTGAGCGCACTGGCCCCGAGCCGCTCCGCCTCTGCCTGCATCAGCTTGAAGGATTCCGCTCGATCTTTCAGCGCCTGCACCGGAGTCAACAGCGGCCCCCCCTCCATGCACTACTGTGGGTGGACGAAATCCTGCACCACTTTGAATCCATGGGAAATGGGAAACCATAGTTTGTTGGTATTTACAGGGAAATCATACTTCCAGGGCTTCTTAGGTGGTGCAGGAGTTCGTTCATCCACAGTATGCCCCTTTATAGGCACAACGTTTGCAGTCTCACTCCCCCCCCCCCCGAATACATTGCACGCAAAGGGGGTGGGGGGAGCAGTGACAACTGCGTCCCGTCCTTAAGATCCCCTTGGGCTCACACCAGCCTCGCTTGGCACAGGTCAGTGGCCCATAGCCTCTAGTGACGTGACATGGCCATGGGTCAGAATTCCGTACCCCCAGTGAACATCCCAATCCAACCACTAAAATAGGTTCTAAAATGGGCGGTGCACCGGGACCCCCAAAATGGGATCCCAAATCGGTTTTGACAACCACAGCCACATCAACTCAGACCGAAAAAGGACGGAAAACGGGGGGCTAGCGTGCTAGCGACCCGCAGAATCCCACCCTTGGCGCCGGAGCCGCGAGAAAACCAATTCGGCACTCTGCTCCCGCCTGACCCAGGGACAGCTCAGGCAGGAAGGAGAACCTGACATGTCTGGAACACAAAAAAAGGAATCCATGAAGGGCCGCAAGTGGTGAAGGCCGTCTTAGATCCTATCCTTGAGCAATGACATCCTCTCTCTCTCTCTCTCTCTCTCCAGCATCCTCGAGCTATGACATTGCGCGAGATAATTAATTTGTCCTCCGGCATTCAGGGGCCCAAGAACCGAAGACAAAACATCCTGGGCCCTCAGCTAAAAGGACGCGCAACAGCGTAAGCGGCCAGCAGGCAGAACAAGAAAGGCAAAGGACCCAGGATGTGCGGCTGTGACTGTTCATCCCCAATCTGGGACCATGGTACCCATTGCTTGTGTGACTTTCTTGGCCCTGTAAGACTACATGACATGACTTGGGTGGTCCCTCTGATCCACAACCACACATGGTTGGGCTGTGGTTCCACCGAGAAACAGCTCCAAGTTAAAAGGAATGGAGTGCGCAAAAATACGGGTCTTCCTCTCTCCTTTGGAGTTTGCTAACCAAGGCCGCTTCTGTTCTTTGCCCGGAATGTAGCATACTCATCATACTCACAACGCATCTTGGAGTTGTTTACTGGGTCCTGTTGGGCTGTCACACTTCTGATTCGACTCCTTGGTCACGAAATACCAAGCGGTAAGTCAGCCGCCAGCCACTCACTGGGGCGAAAAATGTGGCTCCAACCGGTGTGTCAACCACTCACTGTACTGTATAGTTACCCTGGAATCCACTTTGATGGATTCACATTTGGGTTATACTTTAGCTTGCTAACGCGCATTCCCATGCACATCTCCCTTGTCGGTCAGGCAAGGTTTGACCCCTGCTCCCGGTCGAGAGCCTCTGCGTTTCGCTGGGCGTGGACGTTGCATCTGCCTGGGGACGGTGAGGCTGGTAGCATGCTTGACTCTATCCCAGTTGCCCAGTGACTCTGGTGGGAACAGACTTCAAACATGTTTGGGGCTGACCAGTTGACCTTTTTTAGTGGGGAACCCCCACAAACAGAAAGGGAACACAAAAACTGGGCTGCGGGTGGTAGGGGGCAAAGTAAGCAACGGAAACCTCCCGCGTGCGAATTGATCCATGCTCTTGGCATGGAAAAGAATGGCTGCTAAGGAAAGCAACTCAGCTGCACATGCCGATCACGCAAGGCCATGGAAGCACGAGCCCGTAGAGCGTGCCAGGCATGTAAACAAGCCTGACGCGAATGATCAGAAGGCCAACTGAAGAAAATAGCTGTAGAATGAGCACTGTGGCGTCCTGACCTGCTCAAACCTACTGGGAAACCAGGACTTCCTTTATACTCCACTTTCACGCTCAAACCTGATCTATCCTAAGACGCGTCCAGTCAACATGCAGTGTCCCTGTCCCTTGACCCCAGTGCGGAAGACACAGGAAGGCACCTGGTCCGCCATATGTTTCAGCCAAGGGGCATAGGCTCCCATGCAGTCCATGCTTCTGATGCTTCCCTCTGCGCGACGAGCTGGGTGTTGAATAGCTCGGGACACCCAAAAACAAGGTGCATCCCCTTGTGGTTCCTTCCATCTGTGTGGGAATGAACTAAGTGCCCAGAGAACAAAACATGATTCAAGCAAAACGCCCCAGGAGCACACGCCCCAAGGCCCACTTCTGACGCGACTGAAATCCCCTTTCCGCCTTGGGCGCCTCCGGCTCCGGCGAGCCCTGGGACGGGGAAACGTGATGGGCCACGCTCCCGGAGCCACTGAAATGGAATCCAACTGGCCAAAATAAAATGGCAGTGGCTCAAACAAACGGTACCAAAATGGAACCTGGTAAGTGGAAACATGGACCAAAACCTGCGTAACCCCTCCTGTTGATTTTTGAGCCACACCCAAATAAACCTCCAAAAGGATTGTTGGATGGTCAGTGGTAGAAAAGTAAACTAGACGCGTTGCTTGCTTGTCAGTGGCAATGCACACACACGTTCTCCCGAAGTATGTGTAGTTAGGTTCAACCAAAGAACAGCCAAGCTCGAACATGGCCAATCTCTCATACATACTACGGCTCAACCGGACAGCTTAGATGAGGCTGGCATGATTTCAGTGCAGCCATACAGCACGAGAAAACAAAGGCGTGTACTACGTTTGATGCTGCTTGGTCTGCATCTCTGACTTCTTCCTGACCTGTCATTTGAGGCACCGTGGTGGCACAGGCACTAGTTCCCACCACCAGTTGCAGCTTAACCTTGTATAATATCGGCCTTAAATGGATTCGATGTGATTGCATTAGCCAGAATGTAGCATGGAAAGGCTATCCGGCTAGCTGCGTGGAAGCCTTTCCTGCTAGGCGGGGGGGGGGGCTGCCATTTGACACCTGTCCAAAATCGCAACGCTTCTCTGGCTGCTTGGATCATGAGAAACTAGAACAGAGCCAAGACTCGCAAGAATAGCGGTTGAATCCCTACTGCCATGATTCAAACAGGAAACCCTCCCGCCAAGCGATTCAAAGTCAATTGGGTATGGGCATGGGTCAAAAAATGAAACCACCCTAGAAGACTGCAGGTTCTAGTCCATGTTTCCATTTTCTAGGGTTCGATTTTGGGTTTCCGATTTTTGACCCACAGCCCATTTTCCCTTTTGTGGGGACCTGTCAGCGTCCACGAGAAGGAGGCCCTGGGAGCGCTGCGCGCTCCGGCTCTTTGCCTGCCACGAATTGATCTGGGGCACCTAAACGCCCCATCCATTTCTCAGATGCCCAGTGGATTTCCATGAAAAGGGCACTTTTTGGTTGGTTGAGTTTAAAGGGGAACCCTTACCCCAAAAAAGGAAAAAACAAAAGGCACCACTGGGCAACAAAGATTTGTAGCCGGATTTGCGTTGGGAGCCCTGTTCTGGGTTCATGCAGGCGGTGTTCCCCACCAGTGTCTCCATCCGCTGGATCAATCAACCGGCGGATGAATAAGGGAAGGTGCTCCCCGAAAGCGAATAATCCCATTAAATGGTTCAGCAACCGAACAAGGGAACACGTGATTCGCACAAACGTCTCGGCCGGAAGGCATCTTTTGTGAGTCTTCAACTGAAGCTTACAATGTTTTTGGGTATCCGTGTTCACTCTCGAGGACGAACTCAATCACCAGCCTTCTGATTGCAAGTGCGGATGGCACCTAAACACCTAAAACTAAACTTTGCTCGCTCGTCTGGGGTCCAGGAGCAGCATACACATGCACAGGAGCTTTACACTTGCAGGGCTGGAAAACTTTATGCGCTTCGCGGACTGGGTATCCTCTTCAATTCGGTCAAGGGCAACAACATGCGGTTGCATATCGAGTCAGTCATCAGTACGGGGGTTCGTGGTTGGCTTGCATCCTGGGGGTAACTAAGCGATTGGCTTGCCATCGCAACAATCGTACCAACGCTGCAGATTTGGGCACTAGGACACATCCATCAGAGAGACCATGCAAAGTTGCCAGCCAAGCGACTGTGAAGCTCGACGATTGTGTGGCCCCGATCCCCGATGATACTGTAGATGTTCTCCTAGTGCTGTACTTGTGAAATGCGTATGATTGTATATCATTTCATTACAACAAAATATGTTGACAACAACATGAACAAACAACAAGCAAATACGTAGCCTTCATATACCCCTCTTGTGAGAGCGTCCCCGGTTTCACAACTGCTACAGAAGGGCTTGCCACTAAGTACTAGGCAACCGCAAAAGCGCTCACGCAGCAATGCAACCATTCTGCTCAGCAATCTCTTTAAACACTAGCCAGCACATCTAGAAAGATAATGTTGACCCCATATCAATAAACCTAAGTTGGTTACTATGGGGGTGTTCCTGTCCAAAAGTGCTAGTTCCGCACGAAAACCTGGGAGAAGCACCCCATATTAATAAACAGGGGTTGGTTAATATGGGGTGAACATTAAGGAGCTCGCTGAAAAGTGTGTTGCCTGTTCGGTCTGGAGGTCGCGCGGTTCCAGATCGTCGGAGGCTACAACCAAGAGAGCACCCTTCGCTGCAGCCTGGGCTGCCCAAGTCTTCGAAGGAAAGGAAGACCTTGGAGATTTGCAGCGACCGCATGGCAGACCCAGTCTCCAAGAGAGCTCGCTGCCAGGGTCGGATGGCAATTCCTTCTCCCAGCAATCTAATCTGGTCCATTCTCATTCCGAAGGGCAAACATCCTGCCCTTCAAAACATGGAACCCACAAAAAGAGAGATTCGAATCTCCAAAAAGACCATGGCGTTTGCCGGAAATTTCCCAATTTGGAACCATCCAAACTGCCATGGTTTGCCGGAAAGTTCCCTTTGGCTTGCCATCCAAACTGCGGTTCCCCCATGGCTCGGACGGCGCCCTTTGGGGCGCCCGGGACCCGGGACGTTTCCTTCGCTCAGCGTGGCGCCGGGGACGCGGAGCCGCCGGGCAATGGCGCGTCCCAGCCTGAATTCAGGCTTGGGCCCCGATTCGAATCAGACGAAACGGCGGGAAGGGAAATGTTTCATTTTGGTCTGCTATAGGGAAAAAATGACAAAATGAGAATGAGAAAGGACAAAAATGACAAAAATGTTGCTACAGACTATCCTAGAAATTCCAAGTACCTGCTAGGGAGGTACTGAACGAGCCCTTTTTACCCCCAAAAGCCATTGTCAGGAGGTACTTGGACCCTCTGGGTATTGCAAACAATTGACAACATGAGAAGGGAAAAAAGACTCAATCACAGGGAAATGTCTACTATAGGACTCTGTGATTGAGACACTTGCATTTGCTTGCGCTGTTGATTTAAGAAATCCTAGAATATTGTGGTGTTCGACTCTCCCACTGCGCCCCGAAACACAGGGAACATGCCGTTGTCCGGCCACTCAAGCCAAATCAGCTCCAACCAAAAAACATGCACTTGTGCGTGTGTGTGAGAGTGTGTGTGTGTGTGTGCGGGTGGCGACACTCCAACTGCAGGTTGATTCTCAACAAAAGGAGGCCACTCCACGCGGTTTCATTCGACCTGTGCGCAGGCGGGGCCCAAATGGAAGTTCCCAAGGCCCCTTCAAGCGGCAAAGCCGGCGCAAGACCGAAAGAACGGAGATCTGCGCATAGGACACAAAGCTTGCTGGTGCCATAGGTAGGAAATGAGGGTATGAACCCAGGGGTCCCCTTGAAGGAAACCACAGGGGCTGGTTCATAGGGGTCCATTCTCTGCTGAGCACCAGCAAGGAAGGTACACACGGAAGAACCTGCCCTGTGCCCCAGGCGTACGAAGAGATGGTCCTGCTCCCACGCAGCTGAATCCTGAGCATTTGCTGCACGTGACAGCGCGCTTCTCGCTAAGTTGGGCGAGTCTCTATGTGGCAGTTGTTGCTTCTATGAAATTCTGGGAGACAAAAAGGATCCACCTCGTCAGTGTGCTCACATGGCGTATTCCCTTCTGATGGTAGACATGCATCATGTGCCCTAACGTGCTTGGCTCCGTAGCTTTTTAGTCCTGCTAGCAGCTACCATTCAAGCTATCTGGCTAATCGAGCTTCACCGTACAACCCTCTTATCCAATGGCTTGCAAGCAAGCACGTCGGTTGCCTGCTGCTGTCACACGTAGCAACCGCAACAACAGCAAGTGCGGTTGCTGCCCGAAGCTGGAACCCGACTCATAAGACAGCCCTACTCAAATCCCAAATTATGTCATGCCTGCACGGTAGTTTCGGAACCTCTTACGAAGACTAGGTAGGGCCGGAAGGACCAGGGCCCGAGAGCACGCAGCCCAAATGGCAGTTTCGGAACCCCTTACAAAGAGTAGCTCCCGAGAGCCAAAGCACCAGAACCCCTGACGAAGAGTAGCTAGGGCCCGAGAGCCAAAGCGCCAGACCAGCCCACGCACGGCCGGGCGGCAGTGTCTGAAGACTAGCGAGGGCCCGGCAGTTACCCCACTCACGAGCATGGAAGTGCACTGGCTGTGGCATTGAGATAACCTATCAAGCTTTGTCTGCAAGTCTGGCCACAAAGCTAGGGCAACCGCATGATCACTGCTGCTGCATCACAGGCTTCTACAAGGCTTTGTGCTTGTTCAAATGACCCGCTGCATACCACCACTCCGAACATCTCTACTCTTGGCATGGTAGCAAAACACTTTGTTTTTTGCAGACCCCAGTAAAAATGAACAGAACCAGAAAACTAAAAAACCAAAAAACATGCCAAGAACAGTGAAGCGAAGCTATGATTGAGCATCCCGCATCGTCTACGCCATCCTCCCCGAGGTCGATCCACACGTCGCCGAGGAAACGCTTCGAGGCCTCGGGAGCTAACACTGCCAGGCAGGGGTCCACTTTATGACTACCCCAAGACAAAGGAAATCCCATATTTTTTTCTCTTTGGTGGGAAGGAGCCGGGTTGAAGTCCCTGAGATAGTCACAAAGTAAAAAAAATATATGCCAGAACCCAGGCGCAAAGCCCATAGAAAGGCGCTAAGCTTCGAATTCTGTGGAGCCGCACGCGGTGAGAGCCGTACGGCGGTTGGGGGCACAACACCCGGACGCAACGGATGTCCCCCACATCTCCGCACGTATCCATTTCGGTGGATCTTTCACAACATGGGACTCCCAGTTTCGCTTGGAACGGAAACCAGGCCGGCTGCAACTACCACAAGAAGGTCTGCCTACTGGACAAACCCCTGCCTGCCCTGCACCAATTGGTACGCAGTTTATCCCAGTACTCGAGCTTCATCCATCCAAACTGGCGCAGGATTTCCAAAGTAAGGGCGTGGGATTGTACCCGGCACAATAACCCATAATTGTCCAACACAACACTTCTCGTGATATGGTTGCTTTGAACATCACCCCAACTGAGGGAAACTTATGTCAAAACGGATCAACAGGAAGCAAATCCACTGCAATTCGGTCGGAGGCGCCTCGCCCTCCGCTTGCTCCTTGCTCTCCTCCTCCTGCGCTAGGCCAAAATTTTCCGGTCTGGCCATGGGGGGTTGACGAGATGGTGGTCCTTTTTACCCCCCCTTTTGGCACGACATGAGGGTCCCAAAAGGGTGCCCCCCTGCCTTATGGCAACTTCTGGTGGATTTGGAGTAGCTCCCAAGAATAAACACCCTCCTTGACCAACAAAACGGCAAGTATGGGTTCCCCTCAAAATTAGGGGCCAGCACTTGAAACCAACCAAAAGGGAGTTCGCACCCCCCCCCAAAAAAAAAAAGAGAGACAAAAAGAAACTTGCAACACCCGCAACCCGTATTCTATTGACCGCGTTCGACAAGATAGCAACTCCAACAAATCACCTGTGGCATTTGCCCGGCCAGCACCCACAGCAACTGGCACGTCTAAAACCTCGCGCCTCGAAGGGCACTTTCGGGAGCCCGACGGAGCCTCGCCGTTTGCAGTGGCCAGCGTCGCTTTCCATGTGACAGCGCGTTGGTTGCGGCTGAATTCATTGATGGTGGGAACTGGAGAAAGCCGATCCCGCAAGAGTGAGGGGCTCTTTCATGGTGGAACTGGTGAGAAGGAGACGTGGGGCCACTGAATGACTGGGCTTTCTTGCCTGAGAGCAAAAAAAAGCCGTGAGCTATGGGTGAAGTTGGGTTTCACGTTTCAAGAGAGCGAACAGCTTCGAACTCTGGGCACTAGCCTCTGCTGGTAAAAACCGGCCAAGCGTCGAGTGCGAAACAAGCTTCGAGCCTACCGAACGCAACTGGGCAGAATGACAAAGTCTTTCTAGCAGCACGTGTTCTTCGATTGCTTGCTAAGGGCATCAAACTGCATTTCTCAACTTGTCCGGAACGACTCTGCCACCCTCTCATCTCTCTGCGTTGACTAGCCTGGCTGAATATATATATATATATATATATATTTATGTGTATATCGATCTGCTATTATTTATATGGGTGTGGCATGGCCACACAATAACACAAACACAAACACACACTCGCAAACACACTCACAAACAAACAAAACAACCAAACAAACAAACACACATTGCAAACAAACAAACAAACAAACAAACAAACAAACAAACACGCACGCATGAACCCATGCACGCACGCCCCGTTTCCGGCTGCAAAAGTCACATGACTTCCAAACGCTTGATTTTAGACTAAAGTAACTATGGGCGCTGATCAAATGGCAGCCCTGCCGTCCAAAGCCGCATGTCTTGAGCGCCCCTGCCAAGCAGCAGGCCTCAACATGCGCGCCGACGAGTGCACGCGCATGGACATGTATGTCATGCAAAGAACTTTGCTGGGGCCTTAAAGTGATGGCCATGAATCCAATTGTAAACGCTGTCTACCAAAGACCGCCCTGAAGATCCATGCCCCCAAAGAAATGGGGTGCATATCCTGTATATAGTGGCTATATACATACATATAAATATATAAGTACATAGTGGCTGTAAGCTCCAGGAAAGTCCTGGGGTAGTTGGGTAGTGGAAACTATCTTAGTCTTAGAATGTATTCACGCATATGTAAAACCTCGCTACGCTTGTCATGGTCATGACCTCCTTACGAGGAACTCTGTTGATGATTGTCTGTCTTCAATGCCTCTTCAAGGTTTCATGACCACCCTTGCAAGCCAAAGAAGGGGGGGTGTTTTGATCATGGCAAATTTCAGGTCTTGTGCCGCGCGATTCCTGAGGGCTCGTCCCAAGGCCCTGGTCGTCTCGGTGTTCTCCTTGATCACGACCCGGCCTAGGGCAAGGTCACCCTATAGCCTTGAGAAGGAAGGAGCACCTATCCTTGGACCCTGCCCACACCCCAGAGTGGATAATGGGATAATTAGGCCAAAGGAACCAAAATGCTCAACCGCAAAGGCGAGTGGAGGGAGGGCAGGGGTCAGCCTGGTCGGCTGCTCACGTTTGGGGAACCCACCGGTGACTGATGCTTGATGATTTTGCTGAGGCCGTCTTTGCTTGCCGGGACTGATCACTGCGGGCTGCAGTCAGCGGGCTGCAGTCAGAAAGAGTCACTACCAGAGCCGCTGAGTTGACCGGCTTTGGCTCTTCCCAGCAATGTTCACCAAGGGATGGCAGCGCATGAGTTCGTAGCAAAACTTAGCTCCCTTTTTCAAGACGCTCGACAGGACATCGCCTCCCGTTCCGTAGCACGTGTTGGACCTTCAGCTTCCCGTCAGGGCCAAAAACCCGCACGTCTCTGGGCCCGCAGCTTCGGCTGGGCCTATGGCAAGGAGGGCAACCGGCTGGAATAGGAATCCGCCACCGTTTTGGTACCAGAAATCCTCAGAAAGGGATCAGGAGGGTGGTTCCTCCCAAAAGGAACGAGGCCAATGGGGATTTGGCGGTAAAAAGGGAGGCCAAAGAAAAGGCACTCGCCACAGTCCACAACCAACAACATGTGGGTAGGTACCCCTGGCATCCGCCTGGTGAACAAGATTGTGCACCTGGGGGCATGCGGCTGGGCACCGGGGGGATCCACGCGGGGATGCAACCCACCACAGGCTCTTGCGAATACGTCTGGTGCGATCATTCAAGCCCGACATGCCAGCCGATGCAATGGGACAATTGACACATCGGTGTACATGTGTCGTCAAATGTCCCAGCCTGTACCCGTCTAGCGCTTCCTAGCCCTTCAAAAGCTAATGAAGCCGAAGCCGTACGAAGCCCTTACATTGGCTTGCCAGTGTTCATTCCCCCGACCTGCCGCTGTGGGCAGCTACTGCAAATGGAACCGCATCAAAAGATGCCTGGTTGCAAAGCAACTGCCGGCATCTCACTTGCTGGGTGGATTGGCCAAGAAAATGCGAAACTTTTTACTTACGACTAAACTGGTCTTCCCAAAAAGTTCAGGAAGCAAGCATACCATGCAAAGAGGTCCCCAATGAGTGTTTACTAAAAGTAAGGTTCCCCATCAAAGTCGGGGGATTTGGGGCTCTCTTTCAAAGCTTCCGAGGCGGCTCCCTGACCGCAGAAAAATTGCAACTATGGGCCGGCCAATAAAGGACATTAAGTAAAGCTTCGATTGGAGGACTTGGTTTCAAGTAGGCGTCTTTTTCCGCATGTCCAAAGGTTCTCTTAAAACACACACGCCCGCGCAGGCACTGGAGATTCATGGCCAACAATGCCAACACGTCTTGAGGCACTCCCAGCTGTCTTGACAGCTGCATCCGCAGCCCCGTCTTCGCTGTCCAAGGGCCAGCGCAACTGGAGCATCCCTGCATCAGGATTCACAACAAATACCCCCATGTTTACTAATGATGTTCCTGAGAAGTTGCATGCGGCTGATGTGCACGACGTGAGAACAAGTGTAGTACTTGCCCATGGACCCCCGACAACACCCTCTTCTAGACTCTCTCCCCTGCAAATTTACGAGGAACCGAACAAGGGTTCCCCCAAACAACACATGCCTCCTTTTAAGTGACGGCTTTTTTAGTGCCATGTGAATCTTATGGTGCAAGATGTCCTAAGCAAAGAGGACCATTGATAATTCCAGAAGAACAAGCAGGTTTTGGGGTTGGAATGGGAACCGTCCTTGTAGTACTTGCCCATGGACCCCCGACAAGCGTCAAGTCCTGGCCCCCCACAAGCATCTCACGCAGCGGTCCCTGCACCAAGAGGAAAGTCACTTAGAACCAGCTCGAAATCTGTTAAAACCACCAAAACGGGAAAACATAGAATGCCCTGTAACAAACCAAATACGCCAGCTGCTTCCCTTTGGCTGGGTCCGCCGCTTGCTCCTCTCCTTCGTGTCCTTGGCTTCCTCGCCTCATCAGTAGCTTTGTGACCCGAATAAACCCGAGCCATCCACGAATCCCTTTTTAGCCCTAGCGCAGGGTGACACGTGTGATTTGCTCTTCCACCTAGAAAACACACTGAAGGCAAACAATGTGACACGAAGCAGGACTCGTGTGTGTGTGTGTGTGTGTGCGTGTGTTCCGTTCCTCTCCCAAAGCTGAAGCGAAGGTATTCACAAGAAAAGGTACCAAAAAGCAGAGGCAGGCAGGCATTGTGTATTCCTTTGTTGGCCAAGCTGCTTGAAGTGACATCCGGTCAGTGCTTTTCCCCATCAGGCTACAGCTGTTTTTGAGAAACTCTGGGCCGCTCTGGGATGGGCTTGGCATCACGGCAAGTAAGCCCAAGCCACAAGGGCGCATGCTGCAGCCAAGCTCAGTAAACCCAAGCCACAAGGGCGCATGCCAGAAAATTCCTGATGCTGCAGCCAAGCTCAGTCGACGCAAATTGGTGGTATTCGTTAGTCTGAGAAAGGGATCGTCCTGATGATGGTCCATGGGCAATCACTGACACTCACTTGCTGAGTGGATGGCCAAAAAAAATCAAACTCTAAATTTAGCACTAAAATGGTCTTCCCAAAAAGTCTAAAGTTCATGAACTCAGGAAGTGAGGACATAGGGGACATGGATGGCCTCCGCTGTGATTCTCAAGCTCAACCAGGCCAACCTGAACAAAAAACACTGCCTGAGCTTTCGAGCTCTCAGTGACTCCGCAAGCAAAGCTACTTAATTGGTGCACGCCCAACACCGGGACACCGCGCCATCGTCAACCTCGAAAGCAGCAGACCTGCAGCCCGGCCATACTGTGGATGGACGAAATCCTGCACCACTTTGAAGCCATAAAAACCATTGATTGTGGGTATTTCCAGGGGAATGATCATTCCAGGGTTTCTGGGGTGGTGCAGGATTTCGTCCATCCACAGTATGTGTCGAGGATTAGTGATATCTACACTTGCCAGCCCCTCGAACTCCAAAGCACAGTGCAAAAACGTCCTTTGTGATAAAGCGCATTTATGGGGTCCAGAGCACATTTTTGGGTTTACAAAGCACATTTTTTGGAGGATCCATTTCACCCCTTTTGGAGCCCGTTTCGGCTGCGCGTGCGTACTGAGCACTGCTTTTCACACACTTCCTTTCCTGACTGACTCAAATGAATGAGTAAGATATGAGATCCCAAGCAAATGATATTCGTTGCCACTTAGTGTCCCAAAGCACCTTTGAACAAACGTCCGAGGAAGCCTAGGGCAGCTGTTGTTTGAAGTGAGACAAACGAAATGTTCAACATGCCACCATTGCTGAGCGTGACCGCATGGCCGGCAGCGCCGCAGACATGGACCAAATTGACTTAGGTCCGGTTGGTTCTTCAAGTGCGAACAGAAAACTACTGCCGAGTTCCTACAACGACGCTCCTCTGGCGTGAGCTCTGTGGCCCCCCGGCACGGCTTGTCGCAACTCGTTGACCTCGGTTCGCGCCCCTTTGCTTCCCCTCTTGCACATCTGCACTTGGAGACCCCATCCACGCAGGGAATTTGCTGCCTCTTCACACCCTCAACACTTAGGAGCATATTTGTATATATATATATATGAGCAACGGCTTTTATTTGTTACATGGCATAATGGACGGGTGTTCCTGACTCGTTTTCCAACCCCGCGCTCGGTCGCACCCCCCTATCTCCTTTTGCAGCACCGCGCTCGTATTATCTGGCTCAGCTTTCTGTAGAGCTTCAAGAAGAGGAGCTTAAAGAAGTAAACGAGCTTTGGTTAGCTTGCCGCCTCCTTTGTCTCCTTCGTTCTTGCCGCACAACCTTTCGCTAAGCAAACTGCTGCTACACAATTTGTTGAAAAGTAATACTTGAGAGGAGGAACTGGGCCAATACTCACTTGGACGCTGTAGGGGACTCGTTCTGAACTCGTTTAGGAACTCGTTTTAACATGGCCCGCTTTCATCGCAGGGTTGGCCAGCACTTGCCCCGGAAAGTCTGTGGTAAGTTGCCACGGACCATGCCACGTAGGTCGTCTACTCTACACTACATCTAACAACCTTGAACCCAAGACGCTCTGCCAGGCCGCACTTGCCAAAATGTCATCCTAATCCATGCTATCATGCTTGTTTGCCCTATGTCGTTTTCGGGGTGTTCCCAACTCGTTCTGCTGCTAAATATGCACATTTCCCAAAAAATAGTTCCAGCCCCTTGCATGTGTCCATTAACGTAAACAAAGTTAGTCGCCCATATGTAATGTATATAGTTATATAGTGTGGATATGATGTTTAGGAGGCCGAGACGAGGATGTTTAGGAGGCCGAGAGGGAGTGACTCCCGGCAAGCCCCAAACAGCGCCACAAAGAGCCCGCACCTCTGACGAACCTGGACTGAAAAAGCCCAACTCCCCGAAGTAAGCCTGAAGGCCTTTGGGTCATAGGCCCTGGCATGCTTCAGGTCTTCGAGGTTCAGCTTCCGCTTGCCCGTGATGGGCAACACCCAGCGCGACTCCTGGGCGAGTACGCCTAGGAGTCCTCATGGCAAAGCTTCGAAACGGCTCGGAAGGGGGGGTAAAAGCGAGTCTCTGGCGGCCTGAGAGCAGCCTGGGAAGAAAGCGCATCACAGCAACCTGTTGTCTTTCCCTTTGTGTTTCCTTCCAAAACCAACAGGGGAAACCAAAAAAAAACATATTCTTAAACAACTGGAAGTGGGTGGAAGAGTAACACAAGTCAACAGTCAAAGGTGCTCGCCGTCCAGCTGATCCACGGAGCGTATTACTCTAGGAGGCAACCAGGATCTTTACCTCTAGATTCTGCATGACAGACTCACCCTCATCCTTCCTTGGGCTGGATAGAGAGCGGCATCGGGGCTTTCACAAGGATTCTGAGACCCCTTCCGAGAACCAGTTCCAAGAGGCAAGAGGGATCTAAGAGCCTTTCCTGCAGAATGTTTGGTCCAAAGGGCTCCTCCCTATGTTCAACTTGATTGTTCCAGCCCACGGCATTTACGAAGCTTTCGAAAGACCAAAGCAAGGAGAGCTTGCAGTGTGGTTCAGGCTCTGAGACGCCCGAATAGCCTTGGGCCTGGTTGGGCCTCCGCCCCGCGCTTGAGATATGACACTCCTCTGCGTGGCCGAACATTGACACTGCTCGCACCTGGCCGGACATCGGATCACCAGCGCGGGGCTCGGATCTGTTCAATCTCGACTCGAGCGGAGCACTATGATTCAATGATCTATAGAGCCACCCAAAAGAGCGTTGCGAAAACACATGCCCGAGCAAACCACCGACAATTGGCAACCCAGTCAGTGCAAGAAGCAAGACGTGACTAGCAGAACAGCAAACTCAAAACTAAGAACCAGCATGGCGAGGTACAAACATATATATTATTTGTACCTCGCCATGCTGGTTCTTAGTTTTGAGTTTGCTGTTCTGCTGGTCACGTCTTGCTTGTTGCACTGACTGGGTTGCTAACGATGGTGCCGGCTATCAATACATCTTCTAGCAGACCTCAACTGACCAAAGGCGGGCCCAAAACTGGCGCCTCCTGGCTATCCAGGTCGCACAATGCTGCGCAACCTCCCTGAGTCGAGGCCCCACCTGAGGTCGGGCGTCCCATTTGCCCGAAGGAGATCTGGGGTTACCCTCCCTTAAGGGTAACCGCAAACAAAAATAATCTAGGGGGTGATTCCCCAATCTTTTCAACCATCGTTCCTTTCAAAAAACATATGTTTTCCCTGTTTCAGGAGGTTTTCTAGAATCCTAGAAAGAAGGATCCCTGGAAAGAATGGGGAAGGTCCCTGGAATAATGGGGAGATTCAAATCTCCCGTAATATGGCTAAGTCTAGGTCAAGGAGAAACTGTCGGGTGGGCTACAAAGAGAGTCAAGGCTTCAGCGCATGTGGTGTAAAGGGAAACCATAGCACAATCACAATCATGTGGTCCAAATCCCTATTTTGACACACACACGCACAACCACAACTTTTCTTCTAGCAAAGCGCTTTGTTGCAAAACCGGAGTTATGCTTGCCCCGAGGCACATTCTTCCTTCGGGGAACGCCAAGAAACGGGGTGCAACGAATTTGATTTGCAGGGCAAAACTCGAACTGATCTCAATGGCCTAATGGTC
This sequence comes from Effrenium voratum, assembly GCA_963377175.1. Classification (NCBI taxonomy): domain Eukaryota; class Dinophyceae; order Suessiales; family Symbiodiniaceae; genus Effrenium; species Effrenium voratum. The sequence goes on along the minus strand of CAUJNA010003394.1, from coordinate 669,837 downwards.
TAGCTCCGAGGGCGGGGGAGGCCCACTTTTGGGGAACCCTTGCTGGGGAATGTTCTCCTTTAGCGTTGATGTTTAGCCATGAGACACAAAGCGGAAATACACACGACCTCCACTAGGTCCTCCAGTAGAGAGGTTAGAAGAACGGTACCCTTTTTCTGTAGTCTATTTTAGTAGGGGAACCCTCCCAACCAAAAAAGCGGAGAGAAAGGGCACCCAGCTGGGAGACCTAGTCGTTGCACCCCCATTGGGCTCAAGGGGTGATTTGCCCAGAGAATTCAGCTGGAACTGGTACCCTCACCGAGCGAGCCACAGCTGCGAGGGCGGAAGAAGGCGAGGAGTAGCAGCACCTCGGCGATTCCCAAGGCCGGGCCTTGCAACCAGCCCTGGCAAAGAAAGGCCTGGAGTCTCCGTGACCCTTTAAAAATGGGGTCATGACCCCTTAGGGGTCATGGAGACTCCAGGGGGACCCAGTTTTTTAGGATTCCTCTGAGGTTGACCATGACAATTGTGGGGAAGCTGCCAGGCAAGTCAAGCAAGAAGGGGATTTGAATACCACTGAACTGCTCCAAATCCACCCAAAGCGTGCCCTCAGGGTTCAAAATCATGGCATGGGTATCGTATCAAGTTTAATTTGAACAATATTGGCAAGGGGGATGTATTTGCAGCTGTGACCAGCGAAACCTGGGCTGCCCCCTTGTCATTGGCTCCGTGCACAGGTTCCACTCGCCAAACAAACTAGCCCAAATGAGTATATCGCTTCCATGCAGCAAGCCCCGGAAGAGCAGGGTGCATGGAAGCCGCAACCCAGGTTGATTCATAGCGCCAATTGAAGAGATGCTTGGCATCACTTTTGGGGCAGTGGCACGCCCTCCTTTTCTGCCATGTTCTCCTAATTTCCGCAGTCAGCAGTATTTCATCCAACTGGCGATTGTGGCAGCCAACCAGAAACTGCGCAAGCGCGCGCTCGACCTCAAAAGCCCGAGCTGGCTGGGGAGAGTGGCTGGTCGTTTCCCACGAGCCCGTCTCAAACCTAGTTGTCCTTTTTGGAAAATAGGCGGCGCTGGTAACTGGGCAAAGCTAAACTTCAACCAATGAAGCCATCTTTGTCCAACCATCACCTATTCGGAAACCTGCACACCTGTCTCAAACGCTGCATGCTTTTTGCTCGGAAGCGTCTCCCCTGTGCCTTTTCTCGAGCAGAACACTTCCGTTGCCCCAGGATGGCAGCAGCCAGCTGCTGATTCTCAGCGCGGCGCTTGGGGGGGGGCGTTGGGCACAAACAAGCCCAGAACCGTGCCTTCCTCTTCATCCCTCTGGAGGAAATTGGTTTTGATCTTGGGTCCCCAGATTTATGTTGCCGTGGGGGAGCAACAACTGTTTGTCTTACAAAGGTGTACCATGAAGGAGAACAGGGGCAAGAACGGCAACTTGCGATCCCTGCCGCATGATACCCATGCGCCCCTCGGCTGCCTTTTCGGGCCGACTTTGACAGCCCAGCTCCAGCGTTGGATCCCGCCGAGGCCGCAAAGTGGTATGATACAGCGTTACAGGGATCAACCTGCAGAGTACCCTACTTCTTCCATTTCAACATCATGTTTGAACCATCCTAAAGGGGAAGTATGGTGAGCTCTGACCTATCTCAGCCCACCTGCACCCTTCGGCCGAAAGTTGCTGGGCTTGACACAGAAGCGGGCTCGGGGTTCAGCGCTCGAAAATCGGGGTTCTTAGTTTGGCCCAAGTGGGGGCATGGGAAAGGCCTGATCCTAGCAAACTTGGGTGGATCGAATGAGTTCTTGACGTTGCACTTCATGAAGAGGGTTCGCCCTTTGGCTGCTCAGGGGGGAATAGCTGATGGACTGGCTTTCTGAGCATCAAAGGTTGGATTCAAAGGTTTAGTGGTCCAAAAAGCCAAAAAGCTGTCGCAAGGGCTCTTGCGGGTGCCAGTTGTTGCCGACGCAATTGACTGGGTGAAAAGGTCACCCTTGCAGAACCCTAACGCAAGACTGAAAAGGTCACGGTGGAAGTTGGTGGCCTGTGCCTGAATCCACTGCACGGGAGCATTAGCCAAGAAATGACCTGACAGGATGCATCTGTCACCCCAGGTGACGATGACTCACGGCACCGGGGTGACGTCAGGCTAGGAGCGTCCTGCCTCTGCCCAATAGCACCTCCGGAGACTCCACGACTTGGCCCAGGAAGGCGGAGTGGCCCACCGCATTGTCCCCAGGACCGGGATGCAGAGGCAACCCACCAAGAGAAGCATGCTGAACAAAGCGATCTCAAACAAATTGTCAAGGCCCCGGATCTCAAACACATTGTCCGGGCACCCTGCAGATGGTATCCAACCAAAAGCTTTTGCACCGGTAGCTTCCATACCCCCCTTACATGACATGAGAGGGGTACGTGCAACGTGCTAAGAGGTTGATTTGCGCCAAGAGCCAGGGATAGCCACTTCAAGGGGTGCTTCACTTCCCCTAAGTTAAGTGGGATACCAAATTACCGAATCATGGGCGAGCTTGCTTTACCCCCGCGTGAGCTTGAGAACATTTGCCCAAGTCTTGCCTAAATACAGCGAGTATGTGCTTCTCTTCGGGCGACTTTGCCAGAGATGGCACTGCCAGCTCGTTCGCGGAAAAGCGAGGCGATCCCCGCGGTCGGCTGCGGCGACCCTTCCGCTGACCCTTTGGGTCAGCGAAGGATACAACCAATCCGACGGTTCGCGCAAGCACCATCTTCGCAATAAAATCAAGCATAGACCGGAATGGGGTATAGAGAGGGGACAAACCGCAGCATGTTCTCCCTGCTAAAGCCTTTGTCGGCGGGGAATGATGTCTGGGAGCAACCGTGTCCTGCGGTGCTAATGTGAAGCGCGGTGTCTCAGAAACCATTCGATCACTGATGAATGTACACACCAGAAACAGTGTCAAAGGTGCCGTCCCACCAGCCAACAGGATTCATATTCAGCCCCACTGATTCATGCCATCCGCAACTCCGCATATTTGCCCTGTGATGTGCTTGCGATTGCAGGCTCACTAAGGGTGGGAATTCCCACCGCTGTGATTCCAGTGGTAGTTATTCGGTCCTCCAGTAGAGAGGTTAGAATAAGGGTGCCCTTTTTTCTGTAGTATATTTTAGTAGCGGAACCCTCCCCCAAAAAAGGGTAAGAGGGCACTGGGGGACCTAGTTACAGTAGACCTTCCTACTGACTTTTGCCCTTCCCGCAGCCCGGTCACTGGGTGTAGAGAAAATCCGTGACCCGGGGCTTGTACAATACTCGGCCTGAGACGCTGGACTCTGTGGAGGCAAAAAGCTAGGCCTGGAAAAAGGCAACGCTGAGCAGAACTCAGCGAGCTGAGCAGAACCCAACAAAGACAAACAATGCAAATTCCAACGGACATTGTCCCAATTCCCAATCCTCTATGGTTTGGCCATGTCCGCTACTGGTTGCAAGGATCTCATGGAAAGAATGGAATGCTTCTTGCTGAATCCCGGGAATTCTTCCAAGAAGTTAGCCCTTGTAGATGGGCCGAAAAAGGCCCAACATGTTTGTTTGCCACCACAACGGTCTTCCCACAAACATGAAGTCCAGGAACTGAGGGAGGAACAGCACCCTTGCCAAGTGGCAGAAGGACTGAGTGGGTTGGGCCTCCTGGCCCGTAAGGAGCGTGTAAAAGTCTGAGGCGAAGGTCTGGCAGTTGCCTCGGCTGTTGGGGGCCAAGCGAGTGGATCCCCTCAGCTTACCCTCCCTCGCACGTTGCCATGGCAACTGGGAGGGGGTCCCTGCAAAAGGAAATTGATCTTCCAGGTACCTCCCCGCAAGTGCCATGTTAGTTGGAGGAAGGGTATCCTTTTTGATGGTCAAAGAAAAATTGAAGGAAAATCAAAAGGGCTAAAAGGGCAAATAGGCAGGTAGACAAGTCTGGATGGGCGAAGGATAGCGCTCCCTACGTCTCTCTCTCTCTCTCTCTCTCTCAGCAATGTCGGTCCATCCCGTCCGCTCTCTGGCGTGCCAGGGTTGCGCGGCAACACTGGAGTCACCTTCGGGGAAACCAGTCACAAGTGATCCATGATGGGCAACGCCCGCCCGGCATTCCTTAAACACAACGAACCTACCTCCCATTGATCCAACAAGTGTTTTTCAAAGTGGCTTGTAAGACCAAATGTAACTCAAAGAAGAAACGCACAGGCCTCTCCCGAGCATACCCCATACATCCCCATACAGAAGCAGCTGCTGGCTCCAAAAGCCTGTGCAGTTGAGCAGCGCCACAACCTATGGACCTTTGGCCTACCACCCTTTGGCAAACAAACATGGAAGTGCACAAGGAGCCTTTTGTGAGGATGCTGGTCTTCCAAAGCCTTCCTGTCCACTTCATGATGTTGGAACCAGTGAAGGATTGTCATGCTCAGTTTAGAGGCCCTCGCTATCATCTCTATAACCAGAGGGTGCCCATCAGGACCCCGACAAAGATGTACACAAGGGTGTGCAGCTGGGGCGCGGCGAGCTTCCTCATAGATGGGATTCTTGTTGATGTAGTTCAGGAGGTAGTTGAGGATGTCCTGAGCCGGCAGTCTAGGTGTTGCAGTAGAGAGGTTAGAATAAGGGTACCAACTTTTCTCAGTAGGGGAACCCTCCCCCAAAAAGAAGGGCACTACTGGGGGGCCTAGTAGTGAAGGCCCTAGTAAAGGACCAAAATAAGACTTGGGCCCCATAGTTGAGGACCTACACTTGCACCATGAGCTCGGTCTACCCCCCAATCGGTGAGCTCGCCATAGACTAATGGTGGAGCAGTGCCCAAGCTCAGCTTGGAGCCTTCCGACCAAACGACAAGGGCAAACTAAGTCCTTCAGGTTCAGATGATTCCCAAGAAGCCCTCAATTGGAGAGGAAGCGCCGTTTAGGGGACCCCATTCGGAGGGCCATGTTTATGGGTAATTTGTCTGATCACTGCTGTACCCCGAGGGAAGGGTGTGCAAGATTGACTCAGTCAACAAAACCACATGGACTAAGCCCCACTACAAGTACTGGACTGGCAATTCGTCAACAGTTCCGCTCCGGCCCCCACCCCAAGATACCAGCCCCACCCACCCAACAACAATCTCCAAGCACTCCAACTCCCAGCCAGACAGGCCTTCCTCTGGTTGGCTCAACGTACTCTGCGGGTGGACTCGGCCCTATGCCAAGTTACCACGTGGGAACGATGCTGCAGGTGGACCTGCGCAGGGCGTGCTTTTCGCCGAAAGGCTCGGGGACCACACAAAAAATCACTTGACTCCCAATTGCACCTCTTCCTCTCAGTTTGGTGGGGCTGGTATCTTGGGGTGGGGGTTGGGTGGAATTGTTGACAAGTTGCGAGTCCAGTGCTTGTTGTGGGGCGGCTTGATTGATTAGCCCATGTGTTTCTGTTGATTGAGTCAATCTTGCACGCCCTTACCTCGAGGCCCGTCGGCCAAGCAAAACAAAGTGGCCGACAGTCAACCAAACAAAAACTTAAGTCCCTGGCTGATCGAAACACATCTCGAAATCACCCTTTCTCCAATTCCATGCAAGGTTTTTGAGTCATATCAGTCATATGTAACCATTTAACCAGGGAACAGTCAAGTTGACTCTGCCCCTACCTCTTGAGATCCAACAAAACAGCCAAACAACACCTGAGTCACGATCAAAACCCGGTCTAAAAATGGTCGACCCAGGGCTGGGTTCCCTCCATTTTCCATGCCAAAATCCCCGTTGGGCACCCCTCGCTCACCCGCTCCGCGCCTGGTTGGAGTAGGCCACGTAGGGCTCGAAGAAGCGCTGCTCCGCGATGCTCAGGGCCCCCGTGCCGCTGAACTCCTGGAGGAAGCTCTCGAACTCCTGGGAGTCCGTGGGAGTCGTTTCGGGTGAAGGCCTTAGGGTCCTGGACATCCCACCTGGGTGGGGGGTGGGGAGGCCCACAAAGTCCATTTATTCAGCCCTCCAACCAAATGCAATTCCAGGGGTCCTTAAATGGAGATCTCCAGGGGTCACCCCCCTCCCCTAATTCCATTTTGAAGGGGGTGGGGATCCCTGGGCCAAACAAGTACCCCACCGACGATTCCACGGGTTTGTGCACAGACCCCTGCAGCAAGACTTTCCTCTTGGAAAGGGGCTTTGTGCACATCCATGTTAGTTGGTGGGAGGGCATGCGGGTGTTTCCAGCAGGGGAACCCCAAAATAGTTGGCCACCAGAAAGGGGTCACTATTTTGAGAACGCCCCCCAATGTGTCCTTATGTTTCCCCTGTCAGAGTTCAGTCTTCCGTCGTTGTCTCAGGTTGGGCATCTTGTCGGGTACTACATTCCATGGGAACAGAATTGAGTCCCGGGTCTTTACAACAAACGGGTAGTTGTCAAAAGGGGATTTACCCAAGGTGGAAAGGGTACCTTTCAACACAAAGAGGTTTTGCCACCCATCATCTGAACAATATACTTTTGGCTCCCTGTTAAGGGATGCCCGCGTCTGGTTCTTTATACAAAGCTTGCCCAACCCCCTGGTTCTGAGGAATAGGCATGCCTGGCTCTGGGGGCCAGGGGTGAAAGGTGCCGAGGGCGATGGCAGCACCTGTTTTTTGCCGCCGTTTGGGCCATGCCGGAACTTCCAGCGAGAATGCGCACATACTGTAAGTGCCAGTGGGCTCCACGGGAGTCTTGGGAGTCATCACAATCACGCCATTGTGCAGTGCACGAGGCTTCGACAAAACAGGGCCGCATGTTGGCCAGGCATTCTTGCGGTCCTTGATTCCAAGGAAGCCTTGCCAGTTTGTGCTTGCTTTCCCCTAACAAGCTGTCGTCTTGAAACTTTAGGGCTTGGGGTTTCAAACGCTTCCACCAGAACCTCCCTGAGGGCTAGACACACCTCCAAGTTGTATTTGTTGCTTTCTTCTTTGGGGGGGATCCCCTATCTTTCCAAACCTACCCTAAGGATCCCAACTCTTTTCGGGGCGTCGTTTGGCATTGGGCCCTCAGGGACAGAATAGCGAGGGCCAAAGAAACACGACAGCAAGCTGCTCGGGGTCTGCAACCACTATCGATCATTCAATAACAATTGCCTTGACTGTTATTGGCCCGCACACCGTCCTGGCCGGCAAAGAAAAGATTCAGTTGCCACGGGCAAATCGGTAAGCCCAAGTATTTCCTAGCAAGCACAGATCATCTGCTTTCCGACGGCATTCTCACTCATGCTGGCATTCCGCGGATTCTGAAAACTGTCCGACGGCTTTCCGGCGGCTTCCCGACGTTTCTGACGGCTTCCCGACGTTTCCGACGGCTTCCCGACGTCTTCCTGACGTTTCCGACGGCTTCCCCACGTTTCGTTTCCGACGGCTTCCCGACGTTTCCGACGGCTTTCCGACGCTCGGGCCCTCGCGGGCCCCGGTTTTGAGGGCCCAAGCGTTAGCTTCCCGACGTGTATCCGACGCCAGAACTTGACGCGCGCCGTTCTGATCGGCACTCAACTGCCCCATAAAAAACTGTCAATAGCAGCGATAGAGCATAACCAAAGGAATTTTGCACGGCTCATGGGCCTGTCAGACACACACACAAACAATCAAGGACAGCCACCTTTTGGCAAACACGGGATAACACGGGACTGGCAGGAAGCTGCGAAATACCAAACAAGTGAAGACACATCACCAGCCCACAAGTACATCCGAAACAACAGGTAACGCGTTAGCGATAAGACTGTGGACTCAAGCCGCCCAGCCTTCACCCATAGCGCCTGGCCTTTTTTAGAATTATCTGAAAAAACATAATTTTGTTCTGCGCAGGGGTGTCGTTGCAACCAGTGGCCAGTTGGGTTTCAGACCTTGCCGCGTGCGCTCAAAACGGGTCTGGGCCCCCGGGGCGTCGAACTGTGAACTGCCAGGGCCCCGGAACGTCGTCAGCAGGGAAAATCAAGGCCGGACCCTTTCAATGCACATCCCGAGCCTTCCAATGATACCAAAGGGCCTTAGGGTCGGATAGTTCAAATGGTGCCTTCGGCCCGGGGCAACAAAAACGCGTCCCACTGCGTCACACCTCCCCCCGGCCGGAGGACACCACGCCTTGAGGTTCTTGGGCTTCACGTCCACCACTCGCAGCTCCGCGCGGTTCTGCTGCCACGGCCCCTGAAAGCTGCGAAGGGGACGTGGAGGCCCCCAGGTCCATTTCCATTGAACCCAGGGATCCGGATCTGTTTCTTTCTTCTTTCCAGAAAACCGTCAGAGAATCAGGGGAAACAGCGATCGGATGTTGAAAAGAAGGATGGTTGAAAAGAATGGGGAGTAGATGGGCCAGCAAAAGTCCGAACTTTTGATGCACCACCAAAATGGTCTCCCCAAAAAGTTGAAGTCCAAGAACTCAGGAAGGGAGGCTTAGAGCAGTAGGGGTAGGTTCAGCGATTAGGTTTGTGGCATGGTTGGAGATAGAACATTCCAGCAACAGTCATGGCTATTTGCGGCAGGACATTTTTCGAGCGACATCTGGTCAAAGATACTTGCAAGAAGGCCTTATAGCCTAACAGCAAATTCGAGAGCATTGCTTTGGAAAGGTAGGCCAAAAGAAACCAGCCCATGCTGCAGGTCCTCACCCAACGCCATCCAAGCATCCCGAACCCCAACCGCTATGGACGTACCAGGTATCTGTCCCTGGTTGTCGATCGCTGTCTGTGTGCCAATGTGAGAAGAGATTCTTCTCTGTCGACAAGCCACTGCATATTCAAACCCTGCAACATCTGCAAATTATTTCAGGATCAGATCTGCAAAGGGGGGGATCAAATCGGGTCTCAGGCATGCAAACCAGTGTCCTAACCTGTGACAGTTTAGCCAGTTGAAGTCACAAGTAGCGTACCCTGATGCTTTGCAAAGACCTAACTGCGTTTAAGTTTACATGGGATCTTTGCCATCATCCCTTGCAGTTTCCTTTTGAGGAGTCATAAAAAAAAAGTGTGTAGCAACCGGTCACTGAAGCAGGCCATCACGGAGAACCCTTCTTGGGATTGACCATTTTGGGAAACTCGCCCACCAAGTACGAGTGGACAACGGGTGTCACTGGGCGATGGTGTCCTGTTGAAGGACATCTAGTCTATACAACTCTACTTCTAAAATTCGCCTCCGCCCATTTGGCACCTTCAAACCGGAAGGCATAGCCGCGTAGAGCGGGTTGTTCGCCTTGCACGGAGCAAACAGCCGAAATCGCTCCAAATGGGCAACCGCGCAGGCTGAACAACCTTTGCCATGGTCGGTGCATGTTGCTTGTTAAGACGCAAGCAAGCAAGTTGCGAGGTTTCCGCTGTCGTACCATTTGCTACGAACCATTTCAGTGACACAAAAGTGGGACTTGCCGAAAAGCCAACAATTTCCCCACCCAGCCCCAACAACCCACCCCATTCCCACCCCATTCCCTCCCCATTCCCACCCCATTCCCACCCCATTCCCTCCCCATTCCCAACCCCCCAACCCCCCTTTCCTTTGAGGGGACGCCTCCAGCTTCTCGCGGATCCAGTTGCACCTCCCCTGGTAGCCCCCCAGGCCATTGAGCCAGGCCAGCTCCACCACGGTGCTGAAGAGCCCGTGGCCTCGATGGATCGATGGATCGATGCCACACAGCACTGGTCCTCAAAACTCACGACAAACAGGCCGCATTAATTTTTACCATGATCAAAGTCACCCCCCAAAGTGGTGGGTTAAAGGGAAACAACCACAGTTTCTGACTTTGAGAACCCACAGAAACAGTCAAAATGGCCATCCACAGTATGGCTGTGGTCTGGGTGTGAATGTTCACTAGGAACGCCTTTTTGCATGTACCGCAGTTGATTCTAGGCACGCTTTGATGGACATCATTTATATGCAAATTTATGTCCACCAACCACTGGTGAGGTTGTTCCCTAGTAAAGTTATCAGCCATATAGTGGCCCCCTAAAATGTTGGTCCCGTAGCATGGTGTGTTTTCTTTGAGTCACAAGGAGGTTAATCATTTTCAGAGCCCCCGCATATGGCTGCACGACGCGGCTGTCTTTTCCTGCACCCCAGCGCTGTACTGTTCGACTCGTGTCGCCCGAAGGCTTCCGAGATACAAAGCTACATTACCTGTATGGAATTCCTTCTGGTGTCCTGGTTGAAACCGGGGCCCCCTTCAACGGGCTCGCATTGCTTTGCTTCTGAAGCCAAAGGGGGCCCCTGGTTCTGGCAAAATGTCCTCGCCCCTTGCGCAAACGCTGCAGCAAATTTCGGGGCGTCGAGAATCTGGCGCGGCATCTCAAGACTTCTGCACTTCGATAACCTCAACCTTCCTTGGTTGCCAATGATTGTCATACTGTGGATGGACGAAATCTTGCACCACCTAAGAAACCCTAATTTCTGATGATTCCCCTGCAAACAAACAAATGGTTTCCCATGTTTAACAGTGGTGCAGGATTCTGTCCATTCACAGTAGGGATGCAAGGGCTCACCCAAATGGCCAATTGTGGGACAAGAAGGGCTTGCCATATCTTCTTTCTTGTTCAGAAACCAGTCTTTGCGCATGGCCGGGGGCAACACGTGCGTGCTCCAAAAAGGATGGCTTACCTTGCTAAATGACGAGTAAACAGTAAACATGTCTCGTGCTCCCCCACGGCCCTTTTGTCGCTGATTGCCGGGGACAAAAAAGGGCTCCCCTACGACCCTTTTGTCGCGAATTGCTGGCGACATAAAAGGGCTTACCGTTTGTCCAGTATTGCTTGGAAACCCTTCCGCGCGAAAACATGGAACAACCAGAATCCGACAAACAAAAATGGTGCCACACTGCACTCTGGGCTTCTTCACCCACGGCGCGACCACCACCACGACGTAATCCCCGTTGTCCCAGCCGAATTTGTACCTCACGACTCAAGCCGAAGCCCTGGAAACTGGTCACTTGTTCGCCAAAAGGAAAACATGAAGGGCAAAAGGACAGAAGGACACTCCCCTGCAAGCTAACCGCAAAACGGGGTTCTTCCGGGTTCCCTAAAAGAGACTCCTGTATTGAGCTTTTGGGCTGTAGGGGAGTTTGGTCTGGCAATCAGGAACCAAAGGGCAATCTTTGAGCCCAAACCCAACAGTGTGCCCTCAAAACTTATTTTATGAGTGGATGGGCCCCAAAATGTCAGTCCTTGCCACTAAAACGGTCAAAGAATGTAAGTCCAGGAGCTCAGGGACTGCGAAACCAAAAACAAAAACGGTTCAGTCTGGCCATGGTGCTTGATCCCGGCGACCACCTGGGAGACCACGCTGGTGGGCGTGCCCATGGACGCCAACTCTGGCTTGATTGCCTCAGGGAACCGAGGGGTCATGTGCACAAAATGCACGGCAGGCACGTGGCACGAGTTGGGACGGGATACGACATCTACCAAGTGGAGCAGTATGTTGTCCATGGTATTGACCCTCGGGAACAAGTACTGTTTGACCATGGCCTTTGAGGGGTGACACTGGGTCACACCTCCTTAGAAGGTACTTGGACCCTCAGAAACATTCAGAAAATCCATACCATCTGCCTATCCAAAGAGGATTCGAGGTCTTCGTTTTGCAACACATTCAGGAGACTGCACAGACCATCGACTCAGAGGTGTTTCGGGGCTGGTGTCCCATTTGCACACCAAAACCGGGAGTTTAACCCCCCTAAACGCCTAAACAAATCCGATCAAGCAATTCAGGACAACCTGATAGACGACTATGATCCTCATCCAGCCATTTGTTTGAACCACCTACCAACATGGCACTTTTGAGGGTTTCCCACTTGTAAGATGGTAGGGGAACCCACACCTAACCTTCAAACAACCAACACTAGAACTAAGTTTCGACCCAACCTCATGCAACCCAAGGCCCAAGCCCCCCCCCCGGCCCCGGGCCCGGCCGTTTTCACCGTGGTCCACACCGCCAGGTCTTCACTGGTCGGGGCCCGGGACGGCGTCCAGCCCCCCGCGATGGGGTCCCGGTTCGCCCTGGACAAAGGGCGAACCGATCAGCGCGTCTCTCAGCCACGTGTCTTTTTCTTTCGCTTCAACCATGTTTAACATTTTGGCCTTCCAGTTCGAGGGGGAGCGGCAGGTGGTTTTCTGACCCCCTCTTGACACCGTCCAGAGGGAGGTCCAAACACATTTTTGCCCTCTCCCTCTCTCGCTCTCCGCGCTGGCCAGCATTTGACATGTTTGAGCCACTATTGTTGAAATGGGGGGGCTTGTCAGAGCGCATTTTGCCCACCGGCAAAGGGGACAAAGGCGAACAAACTAAGGCTGGCCCCACGCCGGAGCAACAGTGGGAATCAACAAACTGCTGCCCGGAGAAACAGAAAGTGGAAAGTAGCTTGGTTGATCGTTACCTCATGTCGGAAACACAACAAGAAGCCACAAGGCTGTTTAAGCAGATTAACCTGTCCCATTTACGAGGCTGCCCTGCGTACAGAAAGTTGGATTCCAAAAGCCACAACCTGCGAAATGGAAGGCCAAAATGTTCCTGGAACATTGAAGATGCCAGGTCACTTGCAGCTCCCACAAAGAATTGAAGAGTCAGGGCCCCAGAAATCCAAAGTGCCCAATGAATCATTGGGGTACAACACGGCCCAACCACGCCCTGCCTGGTGTGCACGGACACGTCCCCAACCCCCCGAGCAACAGCCTCGATGGACACCGAGAGGGCCTTGCCACAGGGCTGACCATGGGGCTGACCAGTTTGGAGGGCCCACCAAACAAAACGGTACACCGGTACACAGAACAAGCAAACAAACACGAACAAACAAACCAAGCGAATACAACATCAACCAACATATCAAGCGATAAGCTCAACAATCACCAAATCAAGCACATGCGTGCGCAAGAAGCATGCACGCGAGCAGGCAACACGGAACAAGCAAACAAGCAAAAAAATAGCAAAACGGTAACACACTGACAACACGTTCACAATGTATTAAGCCACAAACTGACAACACTTTAACACGATGCCAGATACTTATACACACCAGCAGCACTCAATCAGCTGCTGCCCCCCTACACAAACAAACTAGTTCTGTTTTATTTTAGCGCTATCGAAATGAGAAATCTTCAAAAGAGATCCCAGAAGAGTCCAACATCAAAGAAGCCCAGCAGAGGCACACATAGAAGGAACAGGATGCGAGTAGACTTCGCCATGGCCCGCCGAGGGGGATCAACCAGCGGAGTATCACATGGCCCTTGAGCCAAAAGCCCCGGGCCAAAGCATCGGAAAGCCTGGGATCGTCCCAGCTCCAGCATGCACATGGCATTGTCTGTTGAACTCCCCTCCCTTGGCCAGTGACCTGCCAAAAAAAAAGTGCACACTGTTTGGGCCACCACTAAAATAAAGGGAGAGCCACCAGGGAAAAAAGGTGCAAAGTGTGCCCACTGGCTGAGTGAGCCCCTAGAATTGAATGTATGAAGACGCGTCGACAGCATCAAGTGCTGCGCTGCTCCCGCCCCGGACCGTGTGCAACCTAAGTGAGGCTTGGAAGAAAGACCATGCCCTTAGCGGACCTGTATCAGGCTCTATCATTCTCAGTTGGAAAAACGGGCTGTCAGCCAGGAACTTGAATGTGGACCTCCTTGATACAAATGCCAGATGCACAATCAGAAAGTCCCTCTCTGATCGAAATATTGCCCCCAATCAAAGCGCCAAGTTGCTCCATTCCACCAAGACTGCACCTCAGCTAGCGCCGCCCGACACCGACTGCGCTGGAGCCCCACCCAAAAAAATGCTTTGTTTACAGCTTCTGCTGGACGCTCGAGCTGTGGATCGACCCAAAAAGAATGCGAACAAAGCGCATCCAACAGCTTTTTGGAAAGCATTTTTGAGAAAACTTATGCTGTGCCCGACTTCTCCGTGCCCTTCCGCGGGCAAAGTGCATGTCATTTAAATGGGGACTCTTTGGTGGACATCATTTACATGTGGTGTTCATGCCCACCAACCATGTGTGTAGGTGTTTTATGAAGATTGATGACCAACCAACCAGCCAACCAAGCGACCAAAGGAAACGGCCTTGAAACCACGGCGAGGGGCCATGCCAAATGAGGCGATCCTTGATGCCTTCGGTGGCCTTGGCGTAGCGGTGGGTGAAGAAGTGGGCTTTCGTGGCCACCGCGCTCGTGCAGGTGCTGTTGCCCCTGGGCACATCAACTTCGTCAGCTCGGGTCGGGTTTTTTGGACATCGTACAGGGTGGAGGCGAGGCACGGCTGAGCAACGCTCGTGACATGAACAAGGTACCTCGCAGGAACCTACGCGGCGAAGCGCGTTACCACTCGGACCAGTGAGCGCATCATGGCATGTTCGAAATGACGCCATGCACTCCAAGCACTTCCGTATGGCCCCTTGGCCCGAAATGTGTCTAACCTCCTACTCAAAATGCCAACCTTTTTGGGGGTACAATGTGAAGCCCTGACTGGAATTGAGGTACCATCACCATCCTAGTGTTTCAAAATGTAGCCCTCACAAAAGTGGGCATTTGGAGCCTGGTTGTGCACACCTCCAACCCCCGCGGTGGCTCACCACTCCAGCTGAGGCTCTGTGCAAACGCCACCATGTCCTTGCCATGCAGGAATCTGCCGCCCAGGCCGCCAGCATACCACAGCCTGAGCCCGAGCGACCGCACGAGGAATCATCCGTACCAGGGCTCCCTATGCGTTCCTACATGTGTGAATCTCAATAGGGGACATGAGCCTTGGCGGACATCATTTAGGTGGGGATTTATGTCCACCAAACACGTTTGAGGTGGCTCCCTCTTCAACTTCATAGCGATATTTCCCCTTTGAACATCACCCACCCTGGACCGAGATTCTCTTTGAACTATCTCAAGGGTGATGTTCAAAACCACCAATAGGGGGAACTGCGGGGGTACAACTTTCCATTTCAAGGGACGTGGTGTCAGTGTCAGCCTATATGACATGTGATTTGTTTCTGGAGGTGTGGCTCAAAGTGAACAGAATGATGGGTTCGAGAGAGATTTGCTTGAAGAAGGCGCATGACACCGATACGGGGTGAAGCTGCTGAAGCATTCATATGATCGACGGATCGAACAACGGCTTGCCGTTCTGATGCCCAGAGCTATAGAAAGAAGGCCCCCACTTGCTCAAGCAACCAAAAAAGCGTTGCTTTGTCGAAGGTGCTGGTCGATTCAACTTGGTAAACACAATGCGTTTTAAGTCTGCAATTTGCTTCGCAACCGGATATTGGTGTCATCTGAATAAGCCACAAAATACTTTTCTGCAGGTACAGTACTTGTTGCACGACAAATGGAAGCGGAGGCGGGTGTTCTTCCGTACACACTGTGGCCATCATGCATGTTGCGAATATACACTGTGCAATGTATAAAGCCTGATTTGCGTGCGACGTCTCTTTGTTGGCTTCGGGTAAAAAAGAAAGCTGGAAAGGCCAGGGGAATGAGAACATGCAAACATTTCTCTCTGCCCTGTTTTTTTCAGGGTGCCCTTGTGGGGATGTTCGTAAATGTTAAGTGGGCTACAACGCGAAACCACCCATTCTCCGAAATTCCCGAGGTGATGGCAATCCCTTTTCACCAAGACGCACGAAGCCTGGCGAAGAGGACGACCAGCCGACACCTCACTCCATCAGCATTAGGGGTAGGGGTTTGGGCTGGAAGCAAAGGCTCCATCTAAGGGTCAAGTGAAAGCGGCCTCTCGGAGTCGGACCATCGATCAAAGTCACATGCAAGGCTCCAGTTTGTGGCTGCCAGTGAGAACAGGACTCATTTCATGCCAGTCCCTTCACCCGCATGGCCGACGCGGCAAAGGCAGGCGATGGATACTCTTAACTTTAAATGCGAGCTTGTAGCCACAAAGGCTGCCTTTTACACATGATACGATTCCCTGCTTGAGAACCATCCCTTCCAACTTGCTGCCTCAAATCTGTGCCACGAGGGGTTGCCACGAGAAGTTCAAGGAGGGGATACGCTTAGGCTCTCAGGGCACAAGTCTAGGACCTCCCCGTGACGAACTCATGGCACAAAAAACCTTTGCCCTTCGCTTGATCCACATGCGTCATCTGCGGCATCGCCCTTTTGAACCAATATCCGTCAAAGCCAACGCATGAGGACAAGGTACGGTGGGAACATACACACATCAACAAAAACATAGAATGTGATTCGTAAATCAGGCCCGGCGCTGGTCCAAGCTGGCGCTTGGAAGGTAGCGCCTCACGTGGATTCGCGAACTGGCGCCCACTACGAGGATCTTCAGGAGCCCAGCCCTATGATTGCCAAAAGCGCCCCCAAAAGGCCCGATCCCAACAAGGGAATAGGGCCTTAAAAGGCCGAATAGGATAAAGGGTACATTTCTTGGGGGATTCTGCCCAAAAGAAACATACGACAACAATTATGCTTTGTTTGATGTTTGGGTCAGTGCCTGGCACATGTGTATGGTGTTGCCCTTCGTACAGTAACACTACATAGGCTTCTTCAGGGTAAGTGAAGCGGTCACCCCACAACTGTTGTTCACAACACACCTGCGAAACAGGGATTCTACAAGGACCCAGGGGCACAACCAACATGGGCATAAAGATGCTATAGGTCAGAAAGACAACGACTGGACAGAAACACGCTGGACAAACAAAAGGACCGCCGTGGTTACGCGATATACCTCACCTGGGTGAATCCTTTGACCTCCCTTCCAAGAATGATTGGGCGAACCGCCTGCCCTTCGTTTCATCATAATATGGACCCGGCCATGCCCCAAATGTGCGGTGGTTGGAGCTAGGCCTCGATACACATACACTGCCTTGGCCACCCTGGCTCAGCCCTGAACACAAATGGAGCGAAACACCAGATAAATCTAATACAACATGCAAGCTTGCGCAACTCTGAACAGCTATCGACAAAACACTCACAAAAGCCAATATCGCATACAGATTTAGAGCCATAGCACAGAAAGGCTTTGCACCCAGAAAGAGATATGTCCTAGAAATCAGTTCTGAAATGAACTGGACTGTTTTCTGCATTCCTGTGTTGAGCATTTCGAACACAATATTATCTGGACCCATCTTATGCCAGCTCCCGTCTGTAGCCAAGAAGCCGGTAGGTCCAACAAATTACATCCAACAGTTCTAAAGTAAACAAGTATGAAAAAAGAGAGGTAAGAAACCAACAGTACTTCTAATCCTCTCCAAATATCTTGTTTACTTCTGGTTGTCCGTTATCCATAAAAGTATTGACATAAACTATTGAACAGGTCGACCATTCCCTTTTCTTACTTGTTCCTTTTCGCAGTTCTCGTTTATTATATTATTTCATGAAATTTGGAATTTGGAGGAGACAATAAAAACAGTAATAATGCTAATACTGATTCCAATGGCCTCAGTGACGATAGGCGGCAACTAGTGCCTGTCAGGAGCCATTCAGGACCTCCCACGACCCTTTCACGGCCACAACGCTCCCATGACTCCCCTTGTTTTGGCTGCGAATCAATCGTGAAATATAGCCAAAAACACAAACAAACGCATTCACAAGCAAACTAGATTAGCCAACATGAACAAAACAATCATGAAAAAAGCCAACAACAAGTCATCAGGCATACTTAGCTAACATGAACAAAACCCACGGAGCAACGCCCAGCGATCTGAACAAACATCCACGGCGCAACGCCCAGCGAATTCTCAACAAAAATATATAACTAAACTGGCCAACATGAACAAAAACTCCACGGAGCAACCGCCCACCGATTTCTTTTGAACAACCCCATCGACGATTTTCGATGGAGCTGCGCACGGAGCGGAGCTTCTTGCCCTGCAGCGACTGCAGCGCCTCCTGCGGGGACTTGGCGGAGTCCTGCCAAGTAGGCGCTGGGCGCTGGCCGGGGGGTGGGCGAGAGGAGGAGGAACCGCCTTTCAGAGAAATCCCCAGTTTTTTGGCGAGGAAAAAAACAATTTGTGCGGGAAATTCATGGAAATTCATGCAAATGTGTGTGTGTGTGTGAAACGCCTTTCCCGGAATGCTTTTAGTAATTCATGCAAAGTTGTGTGTGAAACGCCTTTCCCGGAATCCCTCTAGTGAACAAATAGTGTGGGAAATTCATGCGAATGAACCCTTTTTTGGGTTGTGGGGACAACCATATCCGTATGGGAAGCCCCTTGTATTGGTAGTGGGAAGCAGCCTTTGTGATACCAAAGAAGGCAATTCCCACGAACTCATCACTTTGAAGGGGGTTGGTATTCCAGAGAGTGGCTCTCAAACCAAAGTAGCCACAACATGGAAGGGTGCCACTGTCTGGTTTGTTCAACGGGGGGGTGCGTAATCCTAATCCGTAGTGGGATGCAGCTAGTTACAAGGAAAACAACTGAAATGTGGTAAATCGAGCGAGGCTGGCGGCTTTTCTTATAGAGTCCCCAAAGGGAACAACATGTATAATGACCCTTTTCTAGACTCTCTCCTCTGCAAATTTACGAGGAACCGAACAAGGGTTCCCCCAAACAACACATGGCTCCTTTTAAGTGACGGCTTTTTGAGTGCCATGTTAATCTTATGGTGCAAGATGTCCTAAGCAAAAGAGGACCATTGATAATTCCAGAAGCTTGGCATAAGGGTCAATAAGGCCCTGGCCCCCCTCACTTCCCAAGTGGCTGGCCGAAAAAAACAAGAAGTCTAAGCTTTTCACTTACCATGAAAGTGGTCCAAACCCAAAAAGGTGACTCAAGTCCAACTCAGGAAGTGCGCGCCCCTCATCCATAGAGTTCCCTGTCTGGGGACCCTGAAATTGGATGATGCCCTGCCCTGGGACAACCCAGCAAACTGGTTCTCCTGATGGCCATGGAGCCACAAGCGCCGGATATTGGTGCCCATCACGGAGCCCACCTGGCGAAGCGAAAAAAAAACATCAGGGGTCCAGAGATCCAAACGGGGGGTTCCCCGTGCGTCGTCCCAAACCAGGGGACCAAAAAGAGGACCAGGCTGAGCCCCCACCCCCCCAAAAAAAACAAAAAAAGGTGGATTCCCTTTGGTGTCGCTTTAAGAGAGCTCGAAAACAGGGGCTCCCAATCGACCCGATCGTCACAAGGCTACAAAGTTGGCTCCGGAACAGGGGCACAAAAGGGAAAAAGGGTTTCTTCCCGTGCGGCTGGGTCGCTTCACACCAAGGTTTCGAAGCCATTGAGGGGTATCATAGTAGGGTTTTTCCAAAACGTCCAAGGTGCCCAATTTGGGGACCAACATTGGGTATGCCTCTCTCAAATGCTTGGACTCTTGAGCGGAAATCCTTGGTTGAACCTCTGTTTACAGTTTTGGAGCGTGAACACAAAAGTGCCATATTCCCCCTTTTGGTGGCTTGAACGGCCCCAATCCATTTTCGGACAATGCTGGGATGCTCCCATTGTGGCACTTTGGGTGCGCAAAGGCAAAACTCGGCTCAAGTTGCTTCGCGGAGACCCCAGAGCTGCGATGGAGAGAAGGAAGCTCGGTTGCGAAATCTGCGAAGCCCTGCTAACAGTGACTAACTTTTAGTGGTTTAATACGGAAAACCCATTAGTTGGCAAAAAGTTAAAGTCCTAACATCCCTTGGCAAAATGCAAAGGAAATCTATAGGGGTCTTGATTTTTCCGCTTGGACATGGATAATGCGTCGTGTCTGTGTCGTGTAAACCTCCGTGAGCTCAAGCTACTTGAAGCTGAGAGCTGTTGGGTAGCATTGAGAGCTCTGTCTGCCGTTACGCATCCGGAGTCCGAAACACTCGCATCCAAAGCACTGCACCAATTAAGGAAACCCCGAGCTCAAATTCACATGTGAGCCACGGTCACACCATGTAAACATGTGGTGCCGGACGACGTGGGAACATTGTTGTCAAGTCCCTGTATGTCCCTGTTTTGTGGTGGGACCTTTAGTGAGTGCAACCAGGTCCCTCCCAAAAGAACTGGACACCAACGCATGTTACTCGACCATACCTCATATTTGGAAACTGGGGGTTTTGAGAAAGCGGCCCGTTTTCCTTTCGCTTCCCTTTAGCCACTTGCCAAAACGGGGTAGGCTCGTCCCTCGGCCCTCCAATAGACCCTAGACCCTGGTCCGGGGCCAGGCCCCGCTTACCCCCGCCTTGCAGGTCACAGAGACCAACTCCAGGCCCGTGAGCGCGGGCCAGGCGTTGAGAGTTCCTCGTCACCCCTTAAAGGGAAGCCTTCGGGCCTAGAAAAACGCCAAAATACGGGCCGATGAGGATTCCCGGGAAAAACAGGCATGTGGTTTTTGGATGTATCTTTTGAACCCTGATCATGGAATTAAGAGCGGGGGGCAGGGCGTCTCATTCCATGAGGGAACTTGTTTCCAAAGGCTCGTCAGCACCTCCCCCGGGCCCAAAGACCAGTCCTGAGAGGAGCCAATGCCCACGGTCATTCTTGACCTGAGTGCCGGCGCAGCCTTCAAGCACCAGTGCAATTATCCAACGAGCTTCTCTAGTCTCACGATTGGAGTTAGGGCAGTTAGGCCCAATTATAGAGTGATTCTATTTGTTGCTTCACTTTGAGTCACTGGAAAAATGTGAAATGTATCCTAAGTCTACCCCAGTTGTGAGCATACAAGGTGTCAGAGCCTTGGTGACAAATGTGCCACCAAAAGAACACTCTCCATGACAGTCCTGAAAACTTAAAGCACACCAAAGCACATCTTGGAATCTTGGAATCCAGGGTAGTCAATTCCGGTGGGGAAAAATTGGTCAGTGTACCGCCAAAACATCATTCAACTGCCCTTCCGGGGGCCCTGAAAGTGACAAACATAATGCAAGTACCGTTCTCAAAAGGAACCCCAAGTGGTGGTTCAAGTTGGCAAATCACATGTTCACTTTCAATGTGAAAACCTACCACAGCAACTAGACCTCTGAGTCAACCCCTAACCCTGTCAGTGGGCCCAAAATGGCCAAAAGGTAGAATGGAGAAAAGGCAACAACAGTGGAAAACCACACACACACACACGAAAAACATATATATATATATAAAAACCAAAAAAAAAAAACGGGTCTGAAACGAAGGTCCCTGCAGCGGAGGCGCCAACTTCTCTAGCAGCTCTGAGAGCTTAATGTGCGGGAAGGGCCGACAAGGCTTCAGCTTGCCCGGCTCTATGCACCTCAGGCGAGGTGTCCTTTCAGGAGGAAACAGGCTGGAAAAAGCCTGGTACTCTTGCTGTTGTTTTTGCTGTTTGCTGTTTTTGGCATATGATACGTCGAGTTGTATTTCTGAGCGGGGGAGGGGGGGTGGGTGGGGAAAGGGGTTGGGGTGAGGGGGGGTGTTACCGTCGTTGCGAAAGGCTTGCGCGCACACGAACACACATTGCCAGTGCACACAGGTTGGTGCATGTCATATGCTGACAAAAAGCGTCTGGAGAGCAACCAGTGTCCATCACAGCAAACATGAGCTTGCTAGAAGAGTCTCTGTCTGTGACGAGAGCACGCAAACGACCCGCTTGCAGCATAGTGGGGACTCAATGTATGGACAAAGGGTGGCAATCATGGCAAGTCTATATAACAACCCAGCTTCACTCACTCTAAAGTGTTTCGCTACACGCACAGCTTGTTTGGAGGCATCGGCTTCCGATTGAGAAGGATTTCAGCCGTGATCGTTGGCTGCAGCTTGTTGGTTCAGATTTTCGACAATTGAACTGCAACTATGCAAAAAAACATTGGGCTTTTGACCATGTATGCATGAAAACAACGCTGTCCTAATTTTGCGTTCACTGCCAAGCATGCTCCAGAGATGACAAATTGCAGAGAAGCCAGGGGAAAACATATGTGACGCAGCGTTCGCCTCCAGGATTGTTAACAGCCTGTGACCTTTTAGGAGACGCGCCCCCCATTCTGCTCTTTCGCAAGTGCTTGGCCGTTTTCTTAATCGTGACCAGCTGGGCCTTGGTGAAAGGGGAAACTCCTTTTTGGCTGTTCTTATGTGCATAGGGGCAACATCCCTGGTGGCGTTTGTTCCAGGGGGCAATCTCGCTTTTTGGCTTGTTTCAAGGCAAAACTGAGGGAAACCAACCACTTTTGAGCGTCTCCTGATTTTGAGAGCTTGCTTTCCAGTGATCCAAGGACCACGATTGTCACATGAACATCTGGCCCGTGGAACGCAAAAGGACTGCTTCTACCAATTGTCTACCTTGGATTGGTTGCTTGGAGGCTCGGAGAAACCCTGCTTTGGCTGATTTTTGGCGGATTTTAAAAGCCAAGCCACAAGGAAACTCGCTATGTATCACCTGTTTCCTTTTGCTGAAAGCCTGTGCCCGAAACTTGTTGTTGAGTGTAAATTGCTAGTGACAACTTGAACTTCGGCAAGTGATATGCTAACCTTTGCTTGGGGGGGAGGGATACGCTCTGTTTCATTCTGCCTTAATACTATTCCTGGGCGATGTGACGAAGCTTCCATCGTGGGTCGTTTCGCCCTGCCCGCAAATGAGCTCACAAGAAATAAAATGCAAATGCGTTCGATCATTTGAGCCAGGGTCAAGCCTGGTTATGGGCCATGCGGTCATGGCTTTCTTGGCTGAAAGCCTTACAATCGTCAGACCTCGTGAAGTCCCACAAATCCTCAGCCCAAACCGGCTGGACGAATGGGTTGAGGGTGGGCATGAGGTGCAACATTCAAGGGGCACCATCTCCCAGTTTCAACCAGTGATCCTTCTGGAAACATGAATTTTATCCCTGTGGGTTGTTCATTCCAGTTTTCATGGGTGAAACCCACAAACAAGAAGGGCGTTTAAGGGCGGAATCCAGCGAACAATGTTGACCAGAAAGGGGCCATTTGGTTAAGCTAAGGGCTGGGATGGCTGGGAATCGCAGGCTTGCCCAATGACTTGCAAAGCACAGCTTGGGGTTGAAGAAGTCGTCCGCCACAATCTGCGCGTGCCATTTGTAGCCCACCGGCTTGACCATGGTCTCCTGCAAGGTTGGCTAAGGCGCTCTTGTTGCGGTTGAATTCACCAGTGTCGCAAGGGGCACCGCCAAGTTCATTTTGAACAACCTCGGCTGGTACTCATGCAACCAGCGCAATCCATCCCATGCCGCGAGTCATCACCTCGCCGGCACGCATAAGAAGCGCCCTAAAGGACGCATAAATATGCAGCTCGGGACCGGACAACAAATGATTGAGAAGTGGTTGAAGCCAAACACCATGCGAGCAACGCGCTTTGGCAACTGTCAACTGGCAGGAAAATGGCTCAAAAGGAGGGCCCCGCTTGACAAACCAGTTGATAGCCGTTGCAAAGCCTGGCGAAGACATATAGGTCATCCCTGCCCGAGCGGCTTGCCCGCCTCCAGGGGCAAGGTCTTAGCGCAGCATCTCTCTCTCTCTCTCTCCCTCCCTCCCTCCCTCCTCCCTCCCTCCCTCCCTCCCTCCTCCTCTCTCCCCCTCTCTCTCCCCTCTCTCTCTCTCTCTCTCTCTCTCTCTCTCTCTCTCTCGCTCTCTCTCTCTCTCTCTCTCTCTTTCTCTCTCTCTCTCTCTCTCTCTAGGGTTCGTGCCTCACACGACGCTTAGCAAAAATGCAAAATCAGGAGGCAGGACCTTGTTTTGGAAGGGACTTTGTGGATGTGTTTCGATCTTGATCCCTCCCATCAAACTCCGGTTGATGAAATTGGGGGACATCCCCTTTTTGATAGGGATGACGGGAAGTGCAATCTTTTCCCTTCTCTCCCGCTTAACAATCAAGGTCCTCATTGTTTTTTGTTGTTCAAAACCTCAGCGGATACGATACTAAAGCAGAATAGGCCAATTATAAACCAATATTAAACCAGCGACTTCTGCCACAACCTCACCTCCAGTCGAAATAAGGGACCCCCTGCCCTCAGTCAGCAAGAAGCATTTGTTCAAAGACAATCAGGTCGCGGCTTCCTGTAAACATTTTGCTAAAGCAACATCATTCTGGAACATTGTTCGGCTGCTCATGACCGGACCACCGAAGCGACCAACAAACGAGACTTGACACACCAATCCTGGTACCGGGGACGCCTAATCATGAACAGGAGTTTCTCACACTGGATTTTCTTTATTGGGCTGCGCAAGGAACAAGAAGAAATACTGTATGCCTAGAGTTCCTTCTTGTTACACATAGATTGCGGACCTAATTATGAGCAATGAAGAAGTCTCTGGCAGCACAAGCAAACACAGTCCACACCTCCTGCTCTGTGTGGCATTCCTAGGAGGTGACAATTCTCTGCACAGGCGTCCGACAAATGCGCCTTGCGCATCTTGCTTCAGGCCAGCGCGCCAAAGATGCAACCGTCCCATGTGGGGCAACCAATTCGGGACCTTTTCGTGGATATGCATATGCTGCATATCCACCTTGGGGAGAGCGTTCCAGTAAACAAATCCATTTGTTTTACAATTCAATGGCCAGTTCTCAGCAAATCTGCAGTGGATTCCCCAGCGGGTCGGTGTGCTGGTCGGGTCTCGGTGCGCCATCCACTTCCAAAAGCAAACCCCCGCTAATTCGGGAGCGCCAGATCCATCCGATTTCTAGGGGGCATGTCCGAGACCCAAAGCCAAAGCGGAAGAAGTCCGCTCAAAAAAAAGGGACAGCACAGCCAACAAGGAAGGATGACCCTTGGTGGATATCATTTAGGTGGGGGATTCCTGTCACCGCCAAGCTCTTTCCAGGCGCTTTTCGTGACACATTGTTTCGCCCAAACACGTCCGAGGTGCTGATTTCTTGTGGGGTCCTACGACCCTAAGCTGACAAGACAGCCCCAAGACGTTCGGTTCGGAAGACTTCCATAGCCCAAGGCGCCGCGACCCCGGAGACCTCTTCCTCCGGCATGGCCTCATGATGCTCCTCGCAGTCCGGGTGCTCCGAGTCAGAGCCTCGAAGCCGAAGCGAGCCGAAGCGAGCCGACGGAGCCGCCCCGGACGTCGAAAAAAACGCCTCGATGGAGAAGCACGGGGCTTTCTTGCGAACAAGGCCCTCCTGGGGCTCATAGGCTTCCTGTGGCTGCTTTTTGTTTGTGGTTTTATTGCATTTGTTTTCTTCTTGGTGGGGGTGGGGGAGGGGGGCTACCCTCTATGAAGGTTTCCGACAACCATAGGATTCAAAGAGAAATCACGAGCAAACTCCAAGCAACTGAACAAACACGCGTCAAGCGTCCTTGTGGAAAAAGCCGTAAATCCGAACTGCTTGCAAATCCACCTTCATCCACCTTCTCTTCCTCCCCAAGCAAACATAGACAACTCACATTTGCCAGTTCCTCATCTGCGTTCAACCGAACTGACCAGAAACGTGGGTTGGCGACAGTCACCTTGGATGCAGGGCACCCCCCAACAACCTCTGCGAAAACGACACGTTTTTCACACGGGGCCTGGTTCCTGGTAGGCGCTGATCTCATCCGTCGTCGACTTGGTTGGGCTCGATGGGGAGGACGCGCCTTTGGTGGCACCACAGCCTCGGGTCTACAGGCCTTTTGATTGAGGTCGGTGCGGCTGGCGCAGGGGCCGGGGAAAGAACAGAAAGAATGACAAATACCCACACCCTCTCCGGCTTGTACATTAACAGTTTTTTTGTTGGTCATCTTGGGACCTGATTAGAACTCCCCACCCCCCAAAGTCTTCCATTTCAAACAAGGCTTGAGCAGTTCGTTGTCGCATATAGTAGCTGTTTACCGCCCCCTCTCCCCCCCAGACTGATTAGCACTAACCTTCCCCCCAAAATAACATAAAAAGCGAACACGGCAACTCGAAAACACAACAGATCACAATAGCAATTGCGAATGCTTTGTTCTACTACTTTCTTTCGGAGTTCCACGGATTGCCTCATAACAGATCCCTGAAAACAAAACAGTTTTCCAGAAAGAATGCTTCA
This sequence comes from Effrenium voratum, assembly GCA_963377175.1. Taxonomy (NCBI): domain Eukaryota; class Dinophyceae; order Suessiales; family Symbiodiniaceae; genus Effrenium; species Effrenium voratum. The sequence goes on along the minus strand of CAUJNA010003394.1, from coordinate 644,062 downwards.
ACAATAAAGGTTTGACAAGCTCTCGGAGGGTAGGCCAGTCCCGCCGCCTCTGGTAACAAGGATTCATCATGGCCCTCTCAAGCACTGGCCACATGGAAACACAATTTAGAACCCTGACAACCTTGAGAACAAATTAGCACGCAGAAAATGTCTGGCTGGGCTAGAAGAAGGTCAACTAATGGAGTTTGGAGGGCAAACAAAAATGATCATGGATTCTCTGACCCGTCGTGAGCCTTCCGGCCCGCACGAATTGCTGCCTTCGGGGCCTCCTTTCTGAAAACGTAAGCAAGCCCAGCATGAGCCGCAAAGACCACCCGGATCGTTCATCTCGCCCCAGTCCCCATCCCCACAGTCCCTCAGGCGTTCAACCTCACCGGCATAAGATGACTTCAAAAGGTGGCTTGTGCGAATGGGGAGGTCCCTACATAAAGGATTTTCATCATAATGGCGAGCTCGGATTTACCCCCAGCAGGTGAGCTCCTTTTCCTAGTGCAGGCTTTCTCTATATATATATATATGCATATCTATATAAATATCAATACTATATCATCTGTGCTGACCTGAATATTTATCTTGCATATATATATATATATATATATGTATATATATTCACATGCAATGAAGTCCGCCCTTGGTCAAACCCAATTGCTTCAAGTCGCCCATGGGTGGCACCAGGCTTGAGGAATATCCGGCGCCGGGCGTCGTTTTGCCGGCTGAGTGCTCGCGCAGCGCGCGAAGAACTCCCAACAGACCCAACCTGTGCCAAGTTGGCCGTGCGAATTTGCTGTGGTGCGAGCTTCTGACTCTCCAGTTTATGTCTGTGTCAGCTTTGGGCTGTGGCAACTCGTCTGCTGTGTGTCCGGTCTGTTCGCGAGTTGTTCGCACTTTTTGTTGGTGTCCTGTCGCTCTGCCAGCCGGAGCGAGGCGAGGCGTCCTGCGGAAACATGCGAGGGCGAATGCGGTCTCCAGCAGGGAGCCCGCCAGCATTCACCAAAGAACACCACCAAACACAAAAGGGCTGCAGAGAGGTCAGGTTGCCTGACACTCAGAACCCCATATTCAAGCTGACCCATGCTTGTACTGCTTTCAGGGAGGCCACAATACTGCTTGCCCCGGATGTGACCTGGCAGATTCTGAAGAGGGATGTACTCGAGGAATCCGCTCTCAACTTGGACACCGCCGACTAGTCAACCGGAACACCATCAATCCTCGGTGCACAAACCACCTCCGATAACCCATGATATTCCCTCGGATCCTCTCTTTTCGCCCCACACCCTACCAGTCCCATGGAAGCGGCATCCTGAAGACCCCCTTTGAATGGCATGAGGGAAAACAGCTCCCGGGCCAAGGTAATTTGGGTGGTCAAAACTAAACCACCAGGGGACCGCAGGTTTTGGTCCTTGTTGCCACTTACCAGGGTTCCATTTTGGGTACCTATGTTTGACCCACAGCCATTTGGAGAACTGAACATGTTCCCCTTGACACACCCGGCCCAGCATCGAGCCAGCCGAGCTCTCGCGCGGGCAAAGCGTTGGAGCCATCCTCGTTGGGGAGGACCTGAGACCGGAGCAACGGATGGCCCCAGGCCCAGGCCCTTGGCTCCCTATGCTTCACGCAAGCATCTTAGCTCCCAAACGCTAGCAACAGTATCCGCCATTCACATCGAACTTATAATCGTAGTAAAAAATGGCCAAAACCCGCACGCTTCATCTGAAGCGCTGTGTTGCCTAAGCTAAACTGGACACCTAAGGACCCTTGTGGTCCCCACCCACACCACCCGGCCGCCGCGCGAGATCCCCACATCTGACAAGCCACCGTGAGGCCTTCGAGTTGGACCAGGCTGCGATTGTCCTGGCGGATTCTCGCCCGACTAGTCGAGACCCACGGTGGATTCTCACGTGGCAAGTCGCGTGTACCACATGCGAGCGCACAAAGCAAGTGGATGTCACGTAACGCGCAGGCTCTTCATCACCCGAAAGGTAGCTCAGGTAGACACATGTCTGCATTTGTATGCACATAAATATGCAAGTATTTGCATACATGCATACATATATATATATATATACATAATATCTATAATGCGTGCGTGATAAATCTTGATACACACACCATATATATATAATATACATATATACATACATGATATGTTAACACATATATGTGTGTGTGATACGTACACATACAGATTTCTGGGTGCTCCTTCAACTTCTCCCCTTGCGAATTTTGTTTTCCGAGGCCCGCCTCCCGGCCCTGAGCACTGGAGAAGACTGCGAGGCGCTCCAGGCGCCGGGCCCACCCTGCAGGACTCGAACCCGAGTTTTTCTCCCGGGCTCGTACCCAAAATCTTGGTTGCCGTGGACCCCCCAACAAGTTGATCACTTTTTTGGGGGTTTTTGGTGGAAACACCTTACTTCCCAAAAAGTTGAAAGTCTAAAGATCCAACCCAGTAACTCAGTAGCAGTCAAGAATAGAGAAACCAAAAAGACAAAACAAGTTACTAAGTACCTAAAACCAAAATCAAAGAAAACAATCCCAAGCTAAGATGACTACTTCTGCTTGAGCCAACATTTCCGTGATATGTGTCATACCCATCGAATGATTCTGAGGATTCCCTGACAGGAAAGCACCAGTTGCATGGGTTTGGGGGGTCATTCCATTTCTCATTCCCTTCTGAGAACCGGGTTCCTCGGACAAGATGAGAAGTTGTGCAAGGGATGGGCTGCTCCTTGGCTGTCCCTCGATTCATACCGACTCGGCCGTTTGCTTCCACTTTCTGTGGCTAGTTTGTGATAGTGTACCCTATGTTTACTCTTCGGTGAGTGGTTTAGGGGCGGTGAAAAGAATGATAAAATCTGAATGTGTTTTAGGGAGACGCCGTAGAAGTCTACCTGGAAAGGCCCTGCTCAATGCACACCCATTCCACAACACCCATCAGCAAATCCATCCATTAATGCCATATTGTACCATAATCGATCCAAGCATGTCGAATCTCACAGCAATATGCTGGGAAATGCTGTGATGGACATTTGCATCTGTTTCCTGACAGCCGGTGAAGTATGGCCAGGAGGCGTTGTCCCGTCACACGGAAGCCAACCATGTTTACGGCCCTTCGCTTTAACATTATAACTTGCCCAAATGATCCGAATGCAAAAATGCCACCCACGATGATCGAATCTCACCGAAACGAGTTGGTACGTCTAGCCAGCAAACAAGCAATCATAAACTTGAACATGTTGCTTGATTCAGATGCGCATGTGCGACAGTGCCCGCACAGTTTCCCGATGCAGGGTTCTGATAGAGAGCTCCAGGCACAAGCCAAGCAAGGCTGCACAATGCAGAAGGATGATTGATAATTGGGTTGCCCCAACGCCAATCAGAGCTGCCGCAAGCCAGGGGGGAGCAAGCCAGCGCATTGGCAACAGGAAGGAAGCCCCAAGTGGCCCAAGGTTTTTAAAGCATCCCAGCCATGCACTCTATGCGCCTTTACGGCTGGCGCGAGACTACGCCTTTTGGAATGCACAACAAACATCGCTGGCGCATTGGGCAAGAACTCGCCATTATCATTTAATGTTGTAGGGGACTCCAGCCATCCCAAGGTTATGTGGCTGTGCCGTCTGAGTCTTTTTCAGGGGGGCCAACCCTTATTTTGGGTGTGCCCACTTCGAGAACCCATGTGACACCCACGTGCTGTGAAATTCTGCCACGGGGCTGGTGTACAGGGAATGCTCGGCGGCACGAGCGCTCTCCTGAACACTTTCACCAGCCGACCAGCCCTCGTGGGTAGGTGGTTAATAATTCTATAGGCAGGAGATACCCTCCCCCAGACTAACATGGAAGCTCCCAGGACAACTTTGGAGGACTTGGTTCCATTTACAGAGGCCAATTGAGAGCTTCCATGTTAGTCTGAGGGAGTGTAGATGGGAAACCCTGTCTTTTTGCGGCTGGCCGTTTTCAAGGCAAACGAAGAGGGTGCTGCTGAACATTTAAGTACCCTCCGCGGAGCGTCATAGTTCCTCCGAATGTTGCCAACAAACATGAGAGGCTGGTAAAGGTTGTATCACAGACATACCCAACTGGGAACAACACATATTTAGGGACCCCCTGGAAGACAAACTTTACGGCGCTGTCGATTTGCAGGCCATGTGGGGGTGCTATCTGGAAAACAGGGGTTAGATTGTGCCGCCTTCACAGCTCGCCATGCTGACCACCCTCAAGTTGTGAGAAACCTGGCTTGGCCCTGAACGAGTTTGGATTCACCCCGAGCCAGGCATAATGGCCTTTCAGAAAGAAATCAAATTTGGGATGTTCTTGGGCTCAATCTTGGTGGAAAAGGGGGGCTCTTTCAAACCCGCAACGCCTCGATTTGCTCAGGTCTTTCTAGTGCCGAAAAGCGGCCATATGGGACACCCCAGGTTGGGATGTTCTGCCCCAGAATGCAAAGATGCCGTTTCAAGGACCTCACGGTGAAGCACACCTTTTCAGTGGTTCCGACCAACGCACTCAACCCGACTGGCGACGCCAGTCGGTTCGATTTGGCGTCCGTTGACATCCTCAAACTTACCGTCAGGATGGGGGTTTAAAGGGAAACCACCAGGTCGCAAGGGAACATTTGGGAGCTCCTCTCACCATGCCAGCCCCCCCCCCCACCCCGCAAATTAGCATGGAACCCAAGGCGGTTCCCTCAAACATGGATCCTGGATAAGCCGATAGGAAGCCCTTCACCCCCTGAGAATCCGGCCGCCAGCGCCGCTTTGGTCTCCGCCGCCACGCGCTGGTTGATGGCTTTGGCCTCCTCTTCGCCTAAGAGGGGGTCTGGTGCATGAAACCTCAGCCCTCGTTCCAATCATGGGACTGGAGGGAGGCCTTTTGTAGACGATGTCTTCCAAACCCTGTGCACATCCATTATTATTAAACACGAATTGCCCCACTTGAAACCAGTTACTGGTAGGCAAAGAGTTCGAACCCTTTTCGGGGCTGACCAGTGGGAAACCCAAAAATACGGCACATATCCAAAGTCTTCTCAGTTGCCCCAGGCGACCCAAGGAAAAAAGAGGACTCTTTGGCGGGTCCATCTTCGTGGGGAGATCTTGTTAAACAAAAAGGACCACGGGCGCCACTGAGCTGGGCTTGGTGTCAATCCTCTCGGGCCACTGCTGGCTTCTGCCAGTAGCAACGCCAAGCGCTGCTGCTGCTCCTGGAAGCGGGAAACCCGCGCAACGGCATTGGATCCAATCTGCACTGCATGCCAACATGAGACGCGTTCTAACCCGTCACTCGGTTGCTTTCTGCTTCCCTGCTAAGGGTTTAACTTTTGGTGATTTGATGGAAAACTCATTAGTTGGCAAAAAGTTAAAGTCCTAACATCCAAGCAACATGCACCAAAGGAGTCAGATTGTCCAGCAGGTTCTCGTGGCGGGGGTTAGCAAACAAAGATCAGTTGTCACAGCGCTTGTTTTTGACTGCCTCGCTCAGTTCGAAGGGGTCTGCCAAAAGAGGTCGGCCAGAGGTGGTCTGCCAAAAAAAGGCCATCAGATTTTACCTCCACCTCCCAAAAGCTTCCAATATGTTGCAACAACACCTTCGAGTAATTACCCCAGTTTGACCCGTCCGTGTTAGACCGGGTCCCCTTGCTACGGGACCTGTACCCTGAAACCGAGCATAGTCATTGCTCATGGCCGGCCGGTGCCATAGAGAAATGGCCGTGCGCCGTGCAGGCCATGCGAAACAGGCATGATGTGCCGATCCCCTCAAACAAGCCGCGATACCTTTTTGAAAACCCAGGTTACTTTTGGATATACGCAAAAACTTTGCCTAACTGATGATTGATGGCCAGGCCTGGTGGCTGATGCCACGGCAACATGCTTTTGGCTTCTTGCGAACCAGTAGGAAAATACAGTTGCCCCCCTCCAACCCCCCCCAAAAAAAACAAGAACAAGAAAAAGAGGCAACAATCCAGCCAAATAGCACCCAAGCAGGATGGAGCACGCATCCGCTGGGTTCAAGTGTTGAGATGACTTGCGGCATCGATTTATCACGGGTGGTAGAGTGAAGGTCTGTTTTCAGAGGGCACTGAGTCCGACAGCTCCTGCTGCAGCTTCCTCTGCATCACGGCCTGAGTGCTCAGTCAAAAAGGAGCCCAATTTGAAGGGAAGTAACCACTGGCCCCTTCGATGCGCCAAATGAAGGGTCTTTGGCTGGCCGAAAACCAGGAGACCCTTCTGGGAGCACTGAACCATTGTGGAAATGTCAATCGCGCCAAATTGATATGAGGCAAACACCAAGTACAAACCGCCTCTTCCGCTCATTTTGCCGCCCGAGGCTTGGCTTCTCGATCGTCGCCTGGCAAGTGAGATGACCATGTAAGCCGCACTCACTCTCAGCCAGGCACGTGCCGCCTTTGGTTTGGCGGCGTTTTTGTTGGCGCTGTCCCTGTTAAGGATGTTGCCCGGTGGCTGCAGGCCATTCTTAAAGGAGGTGGTCAGTGACATACTTACATCAACTTCATTCAAGAAAGCAGGCAGGGAAGGCACTGGCAATGCTGAGCGTGCCAAGTGTTAAACAATCACCAAATTGAAGCATGATATTGAGATACCCCGATGGCTGTAAAGAGTGAGTGACCCACTAGCCCCTGCCCCCTTTCCTTCCAATGGTAGCGACAAGCAACTGGCGCTGACCGGGGTAGGACTTTTCCCTATCGCCCGAAAGGTCATAAGCAAATCTGCAGCTGGACAGAAATAGCATTCTCACGCGGGACCTGTCCCAAAACCCTACCCAGCAAACCTCGATGTCTGCTTATTTGGGCAGCACTTGGGTTTTTTTGGCATCGCGCAAACGGCACGCTCAAAACAAAATCCGCCCATCGGTGAAAGGCCACCGCCAACCTTCTGCCGGTGAAACGGGCAAACCTTAGCCAAAGGAATCAAGGCGCAACTAGATCTTGCAAAGGGCGGAGATGACGCCAACCATTCCCAAACTGCTATGATTAGTAGCTATTAAACAGTCTACAGCGGACATTGCGGGTCATTCAACTTAACAACCAAGGTGTGCTGCTCCAAATTACCGCAACGGCTTTCAAAGGTTCAAACTTAGGAAGCCTGCCTTACCGTGTGCCCTGGGTGCAGCTGGTGGAGGGGGCCGTCCCCCCGCATAAGCAAGCTCACAATTGGGCAGAAGGTATGATGCAACCAAGCCAGACTTAGGCCCTCCTCCAATGGGCTCACTTCTTGCTAGCTGAGCAAAGACATACAGAAAGAAAAGGGGAAACAAAACGAATAGGAACGCTAAGTGGGCAATGGAAAGTGGTTGACTTCCCTTTAGTTCCCCTTTTACCAAACAAGGATATCCTCAAGAAGGGCACGCCCTTTTTTTTTGTCACCACCAAGCAGGACACACCGCGCTGGTTGTATTCACAAACCGGACATCTAAGAATCCCCTCGACGCCCCGCCCCGCCTGAACCTGGGCCCGGCTCGCAGGCGCAATCCTTGTGCTGCACCACCCAGCGCCAGGTGAGGTTGATCCGCTCCCGGACCTTGCCTCCGGAGATTAAAAAATAAGAATAACAACAATATATAATAATAACAAATAATAATAATTTCAAAATATACATATGTTAATAAACAAAAAATGGAAGAACAAAAACAATAAAACACAAAAACACGGCAACGGGCTCGTACCGAAGCGCAGGCAAATCCTTGCCGAAGTGCTCGTACCGATTTGTTGCCATTCAACTGTTCGTATGACAGAAGTTTCGCCTTTAAACACATGTTGGGTATCCAACAAATTCTTCCCACATGGCCAGTGACCATGCTGCAGTCGCGAGAGACTTCTGTTCCTAGGATTGAGGCCAGACCATTTGCATGTCCGAAGGTAGTCTTGGCGGCCAGTTTGCTTCCCGACCGCAACGGACACTAGGTTCAGGAAAAGACGTTCTCCAGGCTCCACCCTGAAGCTTCTAGCAGGGCTAACCCTGAAACTTCGAGCCCCAGAACTAACCCCAAATGATAGTCCCCCCGTTTTTGCCGCTGGTTTTATGCTTTGGCCCCAGAACTAACCCCAAAATCAGAGAGCCCCGCTGGTTTGTCGCTTTCTCTTCCGCTTTCGCGCTTTCGCTCGCGCGCCTGGCATCTTCGGCACGCGGTGCTTGTAGTACTTCTGCGTCATGCCCTCCATGGTGCACAAGTCGCCGTCCGCCAGCTCCAAGCCTTGGCCATGGCTTGTGACTGCGTCCAAACCCACCCGACGCCCCGACGCCCCGACGCCGACGCCCAAGGTGGCCGGCTTTGAGGGGAAACCGAAACACGAGGTCCTGGGAAACCCGCGAAATCTCGGGGTCTTTTGGTTGGAATTACCCAGCTCTGTAATGAAATCCATTGAAAGGGGAGGTTTCTGGTATCACGGAAGTGGGAGTAGAACCCTTGTTCCCACAACCCTGCTCGAAATAGATGCGCCGTGCATGAAGGTTGCCACTCTCCCCAATGTGCTAGGTGCGCAAAGCTCACCGGCAGTCTGCCCGGACACACAGGGTGTGCCAAAGCTAGGGGATTGTTTTGCTTTGCCCATTTTGTGGGCCTAAGCCGGGCCTTCGCTTTCATGTGATGCTTCTGCCACGGCTAACGCTGAAGTATGACTCTCATTTGGGGGCCTCCTGGGTGGATATCATTTAGATGTGGATGCACTTCAACCAAAACAGGTGTTGGTCTTGAGAATGCTTAAGCCATTTTTGTGACAGGCGGTTGCGGCCTGTAACGCTAAGGTCTGAAACTCTTTTGGGGGGCCCTCTTGGTGGATATCATTTAGATGTGGATGCACTTCAACCAAAACAGGTGTTGGTCTTGAGAATGCTTAAGCCATTTTTGTGACAGGCGGTCGCGGCCTTTAACGCTAAGGTCTGAAACTCTTTTGGGGGGCCCTCTTGGTGGATATCATTTAGATGTGGATGCACTTCAACCAAAACAGGTGTTGGTCTTGAGAATGCTTAAGCCATTTTTGTGACAGGCGGTCGCGGCCTTTAACGCTAAGGTCTGAAACTCTTTTGGGGGGCCCTCTTGGTGGATATCATTTAGATGTGGATGCACTTCAACCAAAACAGGTGTTGGTCTTGAGAATGCTTAAGCCATTTTTGTGACAGGCGGTTGCGGCCTTTAACGCTAAGGTCTGAAACTCTTTTGGGGGACCCTCTGCATTTCAACCAAAACAGGTGTTGGTCTTGAGAATGCTTAAGCCATTTTTGTGACAGGCGATTGCGGCCTTTAACGCTAAGGTCTGAAACTCTTTTGGGGGGCCCTCTTGGTGGATATCATTTAGATGTGGATGCACTTCAACCAAAACAGGTGTTGGTCTTGAGAATGCTTAAGCCATTTTTGTGACAGGCGGTTGCGGCCTTTAACGCTAAGGTCTGAAACACTTTTGGGGGGCCCTCTTGGTGGATATCATTTAGATGTGGATGCATTTCAACCAAAACAGGTGTTGGTCTTGAGAATGCTTAAGCCATTTTTGTGACAAGCGGTTGCGGCCTTTAACGCTAAGGTCTGAAACTCGTTTGGGGGGCCCTCTTGGTGGATATCATTTAGATGTGGATGCATTTCAACAAAAACAGGTGTTGGTCTTGAGTCTTGAGAATGCTTAAGCCATTTTTGTGACAGGCGGTTGCGGCCTGTAACGCTAAGGTCTGAAACTCTTTTGGGGGGCCCTCTTGGTGGATATCATTTAGATGTGGATGCACTTCAACCAAAACAGGTGTTGGTCTTGAGAATGCTTAAGCCATTTTTGTGACAGGCGGTTGCGGCCTTTAACGCTAAGGTCTGAAACTCTTTTGGGGGGCCCTCTTGGTGGATATCATTTAGATGTGGATGCATTCAACCAAAACAGGTGTTGGTCTTGAGTCTTGAGAATGCTTAAGCCATTTTTGTGACAGGCGGTTGCGGCCTTTAACGCTAAGGTCTGAAACTCTTTTGGGGGGCCCTCTTGGTGGATATCATTTAGATGTGGATGCATTTCAACCAAAACAGGTGTTGGTCTTGAGTCTTGAGAATGCTCAAGCCATTTTTGTGACAGGCGGTTGCGGCCTTTAACGCTAAGGTCTGAAACTCTTTTGGGGGGCCCTCTTGACGGATATCATGTAGATGTGGATGTATTCCCACCAACCATTTGGGGTGCTCCCCTCCCGCAACAAGGTTTCACAGCATGGTTGGGCAAAATGTGGTTCTGCAGAAGGAAAACAAGTTTTGGCCTTGAGGATGCTTAAACCATCATTGTGACTGGCGGTTGCCCAACCCTGATTCATAGCAACGCCTGCAGTCACCAGTCATACACAAAGCCAAGGGGCGATGGAAGTCCTGGCCGCACATAAGCTCAAACTCCCTGGTCTGCCCCAGCGACAAGGAGATGATACCTCGGGCATTGGAATATTCGACACACAGATTCCAATAGGACGTGGACGATCCAAAACCGATATGCACCTCCCACACCGACACCTACAACACCGACAGCCCACCCAAAGCCGATAACAACGTGCAAACTGAACCGGTGTGAACCTTGAATATAACAAAGTGGACATGTTCATTAGACCATGCATCATCCCAGGAAGATTGGCCTGGCCAAACCTCCGTCCAGAACTCTAGAGCCTTGAGAGCCTCAATCTGCCCCGGACTGCTGTTCAAGTTTCTTTGGGGTCAAGGCATCCTAGAAACCACTGGCCAGGAAACCATGGCGAAACAACTCCTGGTATGATCACTGCTTTGTTCAGCCCAAGGATTGCCTGACTGCAAGCAACAAGGGTCAGCTGGTTGCCTGGCGGTATTGGATAATTAGATTCGCGCTCACAAGTTTGCTTTATGGCTTCTTCTTCAAAGCATCCAAAAGGGACGTGACATGGCTGCACGCGAACCCTACCTAAGCTTGTAAAGATCATCCCGACCCTGCCTAGAACCAGCAAAACACAGCACATGTACGCTTCACCAGGGGAATGGTGATGGGCAGGCCGCAAACCTTTCCACCTACTGTGCATGGACGGAATCCAGTTCGCACCGTTGAGAAACCCTGGTTTCTGATGTTCTATTTTTCCTGTAAATACCAACAAACCAGACCGTTTTCAACCATGGTTTCAGTTCGTGGTGCGACATGGATTTGGTCTATCCACACCGCCCATCTTCCTTGCCAAGCAACGGCAGTCGCGGACCTTGCCCTGGAAAAGGGCCTCGTTGTCGGCGTGCCACCCCACGGAGTGAGCTCCATCCTCGGAAGTGGCGGCGTGGGGCCCCGCGAATCGCGGGGCGAAGCAAAGGCGCGGAGACCAAAATGGGCCAAGCCTAGAAGCAAATGTGTTTTTTGTGTTTTTTCTTCTAGATTGCCAAGAAGCAAAAGCAACATTGCTTGGAACTATATAACGGAACATCGTGGAAAACTGGGGCATGCCGTGGACACATGCTGTCCAAATGTACTCATGTTCCGACATATTGCAGTCGAGTTGAAGCATCTCTTTCCAATTCTGTGCATGCTCATGGCTAGGCTTTGCCTTTCAGCCGGCAATGCGTAGATTGCAAAAGACATCCAACCTATGCCATGGCGACGTGGGTAAGGGCCTCAAAAAGATAATCATTTGACTTGCAAAGGCAAGCTGGCGTTGGAATTTCTCTCTCTCTCTCTCTCTCTTTCTCTCTCTTGGATCTTTTCGAGGAAAGGCCATCCAACACATCCTTCCGGGGCTATTCGCAGGCGAGGGTCCATGTAGAGGTTCAGGTTGCAGCTGTTTGGCCACTCCTCAGGCTGCTGGATACCACACAGCGGCATGCAGGCGGCCAAGATGTCCGTCATCCAATCCTCGGGCAGGGGGTTCCGACATGGGGATCCTCAAGCCGTCACTAATCCGTACGCCACCAAGGAAAACCGCTACCGTCTGGCATAAGGTTTTTAGCAATGAGCGCCAACGCCAGCTTCCCGTCTCAGTGACAAGGACCTGATAAGCAGCAAACTGTTGGCACACACGGCCAAATGGAAACATGGGCAGCACATGCCCACTGTTCGCAGCCAACTTTGACACAGCAACGTGCTTCATGCAAACATGCAACATCCACCATGTATTTTTCTTTGGGGAGACGCCAGGGAAAACATCATGATCATCTGTGCACCAATGCCATGTCTTTAAACGGGCACACGTCAATCTGGAGCACATGTCGCCTGGCTTCAATAATGCTCAGGCCACTGATCCACTGGCTCTAGCAGAACATAGCCCCTGTCGCTTGTGCCCATCCCATCCAAGCCATTCCCCCGCCCAATTGTAAACGCCTGGCGTCTGGGTAAGCCACCGGCAACACCTCCGCACCCCCATAGCGGTACCGGCAGCTGCAGGGCGACTGGCCTCAGCCGCTTCTGCTAGGCCACAAAAACCCCAAAAGGAGCCAGAGCCCCCCTGAAAACCAAATCGATCCCCTCTGCGGGTTGACCCTAGGCTAAAAGCCTGTGATGTGCGACACTCGTAAAAGCGAGAGGCCCGCTGTACTGAGCTGTTGCCACCTGGAGAGGCCGCATCTGGTGACCCCTGTTGTAGAACCCAGCAGTCGTTTGCCAAATCGCAGCAACGCGTATTTGGGATGCCTTTTCTCACAGGTTTGCAGGAGCTTGCTTTTTATTATTATTATTTCTGGCGCACACGTCGCAGAAGCGCCGTGGGGTGCTCCGTTACACACTCACACTTTCCATTTTGCAACGCCTTTCGGTCCAGCAAAACCAGGGGATACTGAAGGCACAGGCATTTGGATTTGGTGTGATTACTCTGGTTTGCTGCGCGCTTTCTGGGGAAACACAAGGGGACACCAGCCCCAAACAAACAAAAAGAAATAAGAACCCCAGGTCTGTTCATCACCCCTACTTCCAGAAGAGACACCATGGATCACCATGGATTCGCCTCAGAGACTGGTGACTAGGGGACATCAGGTTGTTCCCTTCAGCCGCCAAAAACAACAACCAAACAGAGAGCAAACAATGCCGCCTGTCAAGTTGGTTACCGCTTGGACAATCAACAAAGGCCTGGTCGCAAATGACCAGAAACAGAAACCTGATACAAGATGATACAAGCAATGAACCTTCTTCACGGGCAAGCTCGGTTCATCTCAAGATGCGCGCATGAACAGTTGCCCGGTTATTACCTTTTTGCACGGGCAAACCCCCTTTATGTGGGTAAAGCGAGGGCATGACTTAAAATACAGAACCAACATGAGGTTGTGCCGTGCGCATCTGTCGCCAAACTTTAGCACCCAATAATCATGATCATGACTCATGACGTCAAGCGCAAACTTTTGCCGGGCGACACATCCAGGCGGTTCGAAGGGGCAAGGGCCCCCAACGTCCACTCGGCTGAAGCCACGTCGTCCCCTGTCGGACATGCAAGGTGGGCCGCGTGAATTGAAACCAGGGGGTCGCCAAAAGCCCTTCATCCCACAATCATAGGGCAAGGTACTTGCAAAATAATCCTGCTCTTGAAGGAAACAATTCTTCAAAAAGCAACGGAAATGGATAGTCACCCACTGTCGGGGCTGCTGGGATGCAGTGGGCCAGGTGCTTGTTTGGGCAAACTGCAGGCCTCGGCAACAAAATACAACACCAGCTGCTGCACCAAACAACGCCAGCCCAAACCCATCAAAAGCCCCCTCCCAAAAACAATAGACTCGCACCTGGGAGAGCCCTGAAGCAAAATCATACATGGGTACGCTGACGAGAATCCATGAATTTAATGTGTGGTGTATCACTCCGCCCTCCCCCCCCCCTGCGACCGCAGTCCATCCCCGTTCCGCGCCGTACGCACCAGCTCGAAGAAGAGCTCGCGCTGCTTCTGCGCCAGTGCCCCAGGCAGGTAACCCGCAAAGCAGCGCCAGTCCTGGCGGAAGGGTGCTCAGAGTTGCCACAGGTGTCCTTTTTGGACAATAGATGGCCCTGGTAGGTGATTGAACCACAGGGGCTGAGAAGAGACAACTTGTAGGCCTAACGTTCTCAAAGAAGCCAAGCTAACTCGCATACCACCAGCAAAGGTGTGGCCACAAAGGAGATGTATAAACTGAGGCAAATCAAGAATCAGGAAGAAGAAAAAAACAGGCCACGATGTCAAATGGTGAGCCATGTATTGTTCCCTGTCAGCGCTAACTTGGAACCCTCACACAGCCAATTCACCCTGTCCGCGCTACTGAGCGCACATACACACATACACACACATAGTGCAACAGAAGAGAAGCAAGTTCACATGCTGATTGGGTCATTTCTTGGGCGGGTAACTGTGCTGTTTTCACACATGCTGCCCGGCGGCTGCCCCATCAGTGGTGAAAAAGGTCATTCAGTGAAAAGTCAGAGAGCCACACCATACCAAAACCTGAAGACAAAGAAAAGCAGACGCTTCATCTGTGCCTCCAAGTGGCTCATTTCCCCTCAAAAAGGACCCAACTCTCGTTTCGTTCAGCCGGAGGGTTGTTCATTCCATCATGTTCTGGGACAATGTTCCTCTTTGAACACCTTCTGGTGGCTTCCATGTAAGACACGGCACTCCCAAGTGAGCGCGGTCAACAGAAGGACCGACCCGCGGTCAACGCGCGTCCTCCTCAAACAAGGGATAGGTCCAGCGAATGCCGCGGGCGCCCTGCACGACTCACAAGCTGGGAGATCCCAGGTGTCGTGGAAAACTCGACACGGAGACCCTCCCATCCGCCCACTGCAGCCAAGAACTGGCCCCTGGAAGACAATGCCAGGGTGTGAGTGGCCGGGAAGGCGAAAAAAAACCGGTGAAACAAGTGGTTTGTGTGTTTTCAACCAAACTGACCTAAAAGGAGACCTATCAGGAGACTTGCCGAGGCGACTTGCTGAAGTCAGATGCCATAAATGCTCAATCTGCCAGCTTACTCTGTGCAAGCCTCAGGTAACCCACTCGAAGCGCCCTCAGATTGAGAGTTTCATTGCATTCTCTGGGATTCAACTAGCCCCGGCCTTTACACTTTCTGCGCTCAGGACGTGCTTGTTTGCTTGGCTTGGTGACTTGCTGTGGAAACATGCCCATCCCCATTTCTCACGTGAACACATGTGCCTGCCCTGCCATTGAGAAAAGAGCAGTCACTAAAAAAGGCGATGCCGACAATTCCTGGATATGCTTGCAATATCACCAAACAAATGCAGCGATTCCACAGATTTCCAGGTTTGCGTATTTGTCAACTTTGAACATCTCCCACCAAAACAGAACTCGCTTGTATAAGCTGGGCGCCAAAGGTTCATATTTAACTATCACGTATTTATGCTGTCGAATGCGGTGAAGCATCGACAACCCTGATTTTCGCACGGAGCGCATGCAGACTGGCGTGGATTGCTTCCATGGACCCCCCACGCAGCATGTCAGGCCCTCACTTTCTGTCTACGCTACCACGCCACGGGTTGCGGCACAAGGTGAGACTGGTCCGATTTGAGCATGTCGCGAAAGACCGAGCAGCAGTTGGTTCAAGCCCTCGTGCCGTGTCCTTCGTAGCTTCTGCACGCGCCCCGTCTGCGGCCCGGCCCCGTGGTTCTGAGCAAATTTTTCCGGTGCCGCCATTCCAACTTGATGACTTCAGGTTGTGACAAACAAGCTGGAGACCCGACCCTCCAACGTCAAAAAGCAGCACCGAAAGCGGCCAACTGAAACCTCCGAACAGGAAGGCGTGCCCAACTACCTCCGTTGCTCTGGCTTGACCAGATCAAACAAAATAAATGACTGATCCAACCAGAATGCATCTGCCACAAATGAACCAACTGCTGCACTCCTGGCCTCCTAGCAATGCACACCAGCCATTGCTGAATTTGCTACCTACTGCCCTCGATACTGCCCAGTGGCCACTGGAAAAGAGCGAGCGGCAGAACCTAAGACTAATTTGAGCGATTTCGGGCAGGAAAGTTATTGTTGAGTTTCGCTATACTTCTCCAACGTTTCAGACATGGCCATGCAAGGTCTTTCTCTCGGCTGATGCGATCCCGTGCGCTGCAGGCAGGAAAGCATGGCACGATGCAGACATCAAAACACTGGAACATTTGAAGGAATCTTACTTGCAAAGGTTGCTGAATAATGCCCAAACCATACACCACAATGTTCTCCTCAATGTCGTAACTGACGAGGCATGCAGCAACTGGGCAGCTTGAGGATCGTTCAAGTCTCGGTGCGCTTCGCGCACCGCAGTGACCAAGCCTGCTGACCCTCTTTGTAAGCATGTTTTCGGGTAGCTGTGTTTGGATACACGTACGCTGACTTTTGGCTCGTCCGAAATACTGTTTTTCGAAGGGTCCCGCTTCGGCACGGATGGAAGTGCCATGCAGCGCGGTCTGGTCAAACTCTCACTTGGCGCATTGGCAGAAAAAACTCATCTCAAGTCCTGGTGGTCTCGAACGATAGCACAAGGATGTGCTCTCGAGGACACCTTCGTCTGCATTTCCGGAGCTCGAACACACGGGTTATTTAGTTCAAGTGGGGCAACCAAAGGGCAATCGACTAAACCAGGGTTCCCCAAACTTCCCCTTAAACATCACCCCACTTCAGGTGCTTACTTACAGGGAAGCCAAACCAACCGTTTTTGGGGGGCCATTTTGCGAGCCCCCCGGAAAAAAAAAAAAAAAACACACACACACACACCCAAAAAAAAAACGCACGCGCGCGTTTTTGAACCACTGGGCGTCGCCAAGAAGCTTTCCCACAGCGACGACTAAGGCGAGGATCACAGGTTCATGGTGATCACGGGCTCCGCGGCGCGGGGCTCCTGGGACCCCAAAGAGGGGGCTGGACTCAGCAGAAAAAGGGCTCCTGATCTGGGCGGTCCTCAGATCCCCCGCGAGAAAAAAAAGGTTTAACTTTTAGTGGGTTAAATGCAAATCCCCACTAAACAAAAACAAAACAAAAAAACACTTTACAAGGCTAAAGGTTGAGAGTCAGCAGGGCAGGGTTCAAGAAGAGGCGAATGTCCGGATGAACAAAGATGGAGAGTTGGGAGCGATGGTCGACCTTCTAAATGGCAGGTTTCTTCTGAAATTGTGGGTTCCTTGGTATGCTGGTTATGCCATAGGTAAAGTAGATCGCACAAATCCCGCTTGTAGGGAAGTACAAGGGTGGACTAAACCAACATGGGTGTTTTCTTGTTGGGCCCGCGTTTTTGGCCGACATTGCGCACTCACCCACAGGCAGAACCTCAGGGAGCGCAGTATATATATATATATAGGAAGGGCAGCGAGTTGAACCTAAAGACGGGAAGTTACATGGGTGAAAGTTGGCATTCCTCAGACGGGAACCGACCAAACTTGACAAACAGAAACCCCTGTCAAGTCCTTCGTTTCCTACCTCAGCCTCTGCCCCCCAAGGGCAAGTTCCTCGTTGTTTCCAGAGATCCTTTCCAAAGAGCCGCACAAAAATGCCCCCCCCCCCAAAAAAAAAAAACAACAACATGTTTTTGTCCATCCTACCCAGCCCAAACAATTTGAACAACAATAGGTGGTCGTTTGGAAAAAAAGATGGGTTTCCCTGGTAAATGGAACAAACCCAGTGGAACCCATCAATTTTTACCTCAAACTAACCCAAAACAACCAGTGAACACCCATCTACACAACCCTTGGCAGCCACCAGCTAAGCCAGAGCCATATATTTTTAACTCAAACTCACCAATCAAAACTAGGTCCTCCAGCCGAGAGGATAGAAGAAGGGTACTGTTTCTTTTTTCAGTAGTCCATTTTCTAGCATAGGGGAACCCAACATACCCAACCCAAAAAGGGGAGAGTAAAATTGGCCCAGTAAAAGGGCACTACCTGGGACCTAGTACCCCTTTTCGGCCCGAGTCCGATTTTTACCCCCAAACCCACCGATCAAAAGGGACTCAACGCCTCTCTCCCAGCCGCCCGGGAGGTCCTCCATGCCCGTCTCCTTCTCCCGCAGCTCCTGGGCGCGGCTCGCCGCCTTCAGCCGGATTTCCTGTTCCCGGGCCATCTGCTCCCTCCGCGCCACCTGAGGAATTCCGGCGCGCGGCTCGCGCCCGAAGGCTCGTCAAGCTCGCCTGGGGTTGGTGTGAGCCTGGAGACCTCCCCGTTTGCCTGGAACACCTCCAAATTTGCTGCTGTTCTTTTTGTTGGGGGGGGGGGACAAAAGTACCACTTCTTCGAGGCTACAGCCCAAAAAAGGACTGACTTTTGGAGGGAGCACCCATCCTCCCACGCACCTCCTTTTTCCTATGCTACTCCAAATGCCAATGTGGCCGGGTGTATATTGCAGAACAGTCCTAGAATGGACCATGTGCGTCCTTGGGTACCGATTAGGCCCCTGCTCTTTCGATGAGGGGTCGGTTTTCTGAAGACCCTCAACAATCATTGGATTGGACCCGGGCTGGGATATGTTCTACCTTGCAAGAAAGCAACAGACTGGAGTTTGGCAATCTGATGCTACATTCCTCATGTTTGGCTGCTCCACTCTTGGAAAGGGACGTTTCTTGTTTGGGCGTTGCTTCAAAGGGACACCTTCTTGGGAACCACATATCTTTCGGCGTCACTGTATTTGACACAATGGTGTAAGGGACGAACAAAACAAGGCTCACTGTTTGGGGGCCGTGAATAAAAAGGACGGATGCGCGAGGCCTTCCAGCCGTTCCGATGCTTCTTGCTCCAAAGTGTCCGGGGAAAAAGAGTTTGCTGTGGATGGGCAATAATCTTGAATTAGGCTATTACCCTTGGACATCAATTTGGTGGACAGGGGCTGGTCGATATTCTCGAGTCTTGTCCCCAATATGGTTCGTCTGAATAAGAAGCCCTTTGGTGAGGATCCATGTTCACCAACCACTTGCGAGGCGGTTCCCCATTTCAATGTATAGCAATATGGATCAAAGCCGGGCCGAAAGTGACAGCCAAGAGGTGCCGATGGGGAAAGCCTGGCACATGCCCACAAAGGCTTCGATATATGTGCCCTAGGTGCTAGGCCCTAGTGGGGTTGAGGGTGGCTGCTTTGGGAGGATCAACAACCATAAGAAGATAGGAAGGGCCCACCTCGCTTTGACACACACACACACACATAGCTACCTAGCACAGGAACAACGCGACCGGCAAACCGGTCTCAGATCCGCTGCCCGGCCCGTTGCCTCTAAGGCCCGCTGCGTTCGGTCCCACTCCTTGGCAGGTGTGTCATGGCCAACGTTCAGTGGACTCGAGCGCTTGGTGAAAGAACCTCCCAACTTCCACCGACAATAGGAAGCCCTCCAGGCCGATTTACTGTGACTAGGATGAGAAGTAAAATCAAGATCATGAAACACCCTCCTGCAGTGTGGCTCCGACTACTTTTAGGGTCTCCGGCGAAGAAGACTGCCGAGGTGCATCTTGATAGGACTTCAGCTGCAAAATGTCCATAGCCACAGAGTTTGGTGTTTCTGGCTTGCACCACGCACAGAATCCGCCGCCGAGAAAGAAGGAGCGCAGCATGCGGTCCATGGCCCTAAAAATGGCGTTGAGTCTGACTCTTGTTGCGTTGTCTGGCTGTGGTCTGTCGCCATAGTTCCGCGTCGATGTGGCAAGGGATGGCTGAAGTGCTGGCAGTATCAACCATTTCGTAAGCCTTCACATCGAGCCCTGAGTGCTCTGGCATGCACATGATTTGTTTCGGGTTCATCCCCGATCCGCAGCACCAAACCAAACGGTCACTGATTTTCCTCCATTTGTTTAAGTCGCCTGAGTGCTCTGGCATGCACATGATTTGTTTCGGGTTCATCCCAGACCTGCAGCACCAAACCAAACGGTCACTGATTTTCCTCCATTTGTTTAAGTCGCCTGGAAAAAGTAAAAATCTATCCAATAGTGATAGATTCCCTTTAAAACCAACAGGGGAAATAAAACATATTCTTAAGCAAACGGAAGCTTTGCCAGGCTCTCCGTTTAGTTCCGAGCATGTCCGAAACAGCTTCCCGGCTTCTTTCCTGGCCTCTTGGCGAAGACTGATGTGATGTGAGGGTGCACTGGGATATTCCCACCACTCAAACACCGACCCAGTTTACAATGCGACAAAGTCACTGGACAAGAGGCACAAGGTCAGTTGAAAAGAGGCCCAGTCCGGTCCCTTGCGCCTGTCAAACCTGGTATAGTCCCTTGGGCCAGTCCAACAGTTCTGCCAAATCAAACCAGCCACCAGTTGGTTAGGCAGCCTAGGCCAAGTCAGATTGCGTCACCCTTCACACTCTGATCTGCCTGCGCCAAATCCCCAAGCAGCTCGAGCGACTGTGTGCGCCTTGGAGCCTGACAGTCAACAGGTCCAGCCGTTGAGGGTTGCTTCCAATGTCAACCCCGGCTCGCAGATGTTTTGGGGACGCTTCTCCCACAGAAACCCAATTGCTTCAAATAAAGTGCAACACAAATCAATCAGAGGCGGGCCAATCCTGGGTTCCCACCGTGTCAATGAGGAACTTCACCATGCCCCAAAAGCTGAATGTGTGCAACCTTCTATAAAGCCTTGGTATGAAACCCTAACGTGTTTTCATGACTATTGCAAACAGTCACCAAAGGCGCCAAATGGCCATGGTTGCATTTCTGTACGCACACAATCAGCCGTAGCATGCTTTAGGATGTTTGTTCGAAGCGCCTTCCATCTGAGCAGAGCCGAAAGCATTTGCCCATGCCCAGCACAGGAGGCTACCCTGACAGGGGCCTCATGAGACCAGATGCCGAACAACCCCTCAAACAATGAAAACGTGCGTGCCTTTTGCTAAAGCAACCAAGGACCAGGAGCTAGCAGTCATGGGCATTGGACCCAATTGTTGCTCAACCAATACCCCTCCTGTTGGAAATGGCAGGGCAGGAAGACGGTCATTTCCCCAGCTTTAGTTTGATCCTCTTATGTTCCCAATTCAAGGCCCACAAACCCAAATCTGCCGCACCCAAGCACGGGGCCCGCCTCCCGCAGCTTCCGCTTCAGCAAATGGCCTTGCCTGCACCAGACTGCTCGCAAGACCCCGAATCGGTGACCCCAAGGGGTCCGATGCAAAAATACTGGATGGACGAAGTGCTGCACCACTTTCAAGCCATAGGGTTTTCTTTTTTCGGAGGACTCATCAGTCCAGGGTTTTATAGGTGGTGCAGGATTTCGTCCACAGTATGTCCGTATATGGACCCTTGGTGGCTCTCAGGAAATTATCGTATTAGGGGGTTATCTGTGGCTCAATTTCGAAAGGTCCCTGAATCCAAGGTCCCCAAGCCTTTTATGGGAGGGTGGCCGGGACTCAGCTCTAACAAGCTGCCAGCAACTTTGAGTCGAAAACAGGCACAGGCTCTTATGCATAGTTGAAAACATGCTTCACGACCCTCATTCTTAGCAAGCCACGCA
This sequence comes from Effrenium voratum, assembly GCA_963377175.1. Taxonomy (NCBI): domain Eukaryota; class Dinophyceae; order Suessiales; family Symbiodiniaceae; genus Effrenium; species Effrenium voratum. Next base: position 622,730 of record CAUJNA010003394.1, on the reverse strand, counting down.
AAACCGTCCTTGCGAAGATGATGCCTATCCTATTTGTGAAGGCTGCTGCCAGACATCTCAAAAGCCCGACCGGTTAACAACCACAAGTTTCCAGGAACTTGTCCACAACCCTTATCAAATTCTTAGGCCCAAGTTTGCTGGGGATGCGGATGCCTTGGAAACGCCTCGTGTGGACAGCCTCGTGTGGGTGGCTACCAGGCTGGGCCAACATTTGTGCAAGAAAAAACGAGCCCCTTGACCGAAACAAAATGGAGGTTGTCGAAACAATGTGTGTAAACATGTTTCAACAAGGGGCTGGCCTCGCAGTGGCGGCCCCCCAAAACAAGCCCTACCTGCCTTGCCTGCGCAAACGCAAGCGCCGCCAGCCCGGCCGCCGCGGCACATGCCGCATGGCGCGGCAGCAAAGCGGAAGCAAAGCTGAGTTGTTCTATAATCAGGAAACCCTGTATTCCGTTTAAAAACTTGGGAATCCTGGTGGGGCCATGGTAAAAAAAAGGAAAACACCAGCATCTGGCAGGATTAAAGTTTGATGTTGCACGTCCCAGGCCATAAAACCAAGGACGATGTTTCGGCAAGAGCGTCTTGAATATATTATATATGTTTACCCTCGGCCAGGATGAAGGGCGATGAGCTTAAGGCAATGCACAATTTGCTGAAATGTTCGGATTTGCGACCTCAGCATGCAATGCGAAAATCGCTTGGTTTCAATTGAGAGGACTGTGCTGCCAGACAAAGGCACCGGTGCCAAACCAAGGCGACAAGGCTCCCTCGTTTCATGCTGGCCGGTCATTAAAGGAGCTCTTTAACAGAAACAACCACCCACATCAAAGGTGGCTACGGGTCAAAATCACGTACCCCCAGTGAACATCCCACTCCCAACAAAAACAGACTAAAATGGGTGGTGCACCTACCCCCAAAAGTGGTACCATTGGTTTTGACCCACAGCCAGGTGAGTTGCCTAAGTTGGGTGAACCAACCACATCCAGCCCACAAAGAGCCAGTTGCAGGGTTTTCACTTGGTCCTCTACTTGTTGCGTATGTAGTTGGCATCCCTGGCAGCTCCATTGCGATTAGGCATTTGGCTCTCCAGGCTATGAAACCCTGCAGGGATCTACTGCAAAAGCTGCGGCGGTGATAGGAAGATGCCACTAGCAAGCTTACTACAATTCATTAAATTGTTTATATTTTCTTAGATGCCCTCCCAGCCACAAGCATGGGAAACCGACTGGGGGTTCTGAACATATGTTCTGTTGATTGTGGGTTGCATGTTGGTGGAAGGGCAAGCTCATCTGCGCTCGCCCCAGAATGAAGACTACCCCCACCCCGGAGGCTAACATGGACGCGAACAGACTGAAAGAGACTGAGTAACGTGCTGATGGGATCAAACAGCCTGCGAAGGAAGAAACGGACTTGGTTCACAGTGACATCCTCCAAACTTACCCAAATTAAATGGCCCTTATTATGATCGAATCCCAACCTCAAAACAACGATTCCAAGATGACATTCAAAACTCCCCGTCCCAACCAGGATTACCAGCTAAAATATTGTTTGGATTGGATTGTCATTCAGGATGCATCCCACAAACCACCTGCTGCCTTGCAAAAGGTCCTCTACATCAGCTCTTAGAGACGATTTGTCAAGTGGCCCAAATGTGCCCTTGAGGCTGTGTTGGGTTGGATTGTCTTCTTGATTTCTGGCCTATTGCTGGCCTGCTGCTGGGTCCGCGGCTGCCTCCATGGCGTGCTTTGCCTGTCACAAAGCGATGGGTGTCCCCCCTGCGCAACCACAGACACTCGCGCAACCACAGACACAAACACAAACAACCACTATCACAAACAAAAGCGAACAAAGAACAAAGAAAGACAAACAGAAGAAAATAGAAGAAAAAACAAAAACTGAAAGAGAGACAGAAAGAGAGAAAGAGAGAAAGAGAGAAAGAAAGAAAGAAAGAAAGAAAGAAAGAAAGAAAGAAAGAAAGAAAGAAAGAAAGAAAGAAATAAAGAAAGAAAGAAAGAAAGAAAGAAAGAAATAAAAGCAAAGAAAGAAATAAAGAAAGAAATAAAAGAAAGAAATAAAATAAATAAAGAAAGAATTAACACAGAGAAAAAAAGAAAGGAAGAAAAACAGAAAGAACAAAAGAAAGGAAATAAAGAAAAGAAAGAAAGGAAGAAAGAAAGAAAGAAAGAAATAAAAGAAAAGAAAGAAAAAAAGAAAGAAAGAAATAAAAGAAAGAAATAAAGAAAACAGAAAGAAACAAAGGAAGAAAAAAATAAAGAACAAAAGAAAGGAAATAAAGAAAAGACAGAAATAAAGAAAGAAAGAAAGGAAGAAATAAAGAAATAAGGAGACAAACCCAAACACACACAAAACACACACACACAGACACGCAGACACACACACACAAGTTTGCAGAAGCTAAACCTAGCCTAAGGCGTGGCTGTCCAAGCCGATATTTTTGTACTAGCACAAGGTAGGGATATGCAGGGATACAACTCAGTTTCAACACGTAAGAGCTACTAATTCGTCCTGCAAGTCAATATGAAACCGAATGGCGCGCCCCAAAGGAAAGCCGCTTGAAGACAAGACTTTGCCCCAGACTTCTTGTTCAACCCGCCACTTGCACCACTTGCGTCTTTCGAATACAGCTTTAGTGCCGAACCCACAAAACGCCGGGCTCCTGCTCCCTACCCGCCTCCTGCATCCCCGGTGCCCTTCCCATCCCACTCGGACTGCCTGGTGCTTTTGCAGCTTCTGGAAGGCGCTCTTGGAGGGGCCTTGGACATATGGAGCACATTCCTTTGGCCACGACTCCTGGATTTGAAGGGGAAGTCTCCAAAAGAATTGGTATAGTCTTCCAAACCCCTCCAGGCCACCGTTTATTTCCATGATTCTTCCAGGCCACCGTTTATTTCCGTCATGTTCCCATGATTGTTGTTGAAAGCCTCTGCTAGTTGCTCCTGATAGTTCCCGAATGTCCAGCACATGCGTAATACCTGTTCCCAGTGCGTAACTGCTATCGCTTCGAGTTTCCTCTAGCTCGCCGCCATCTTAACCAGCCCAGTGGGCGAGACCCTGCGGCCCTGTAGCTCAAGCCATTTGGAACGGCACCTGGCGCGTGCCGAGGGGCATGACACCACCAGTCCCGCCGGGTTCCGGAAGTTGCCTGCGCCAAACCGGTGCGAAACGCGGACGCGCAGGAACGCCCCCTGTCTGATTCGGGAAGGTAGGCAGTGCCAAACAAAAGAGGGGCCACATTCCAACATACCCGAGCCCGTCCTGCCAAACTTCGACCAGGGGATGTTGAAACATGTCATTCCCCCACTTGTCGTTCCAACTGGCAAGCCTACCTACAAAAGCGACTGCGCATGGCTCACCTCCCCGTTACCCGTCACGCCCAAGCGCGAAGCTCGTGCCTATGCCAAAGCTGCCTGTGGCATCTCGCTTGTCCAAGCCTCAGGGAGCACAAGGCACATTTAAAAGCACAACCCAATGAGAAGAATGAGACGCCAATGTACTTTTGAGACATCATTCTTCGCAAGGTACACCCAATGAGAAACACCAACATACTTTGAGACTTGCCGAGCAACACAAAAAGAACCGGAGGAAACATGAGTACGACCCTCGGACCTCAGACAAATCAAAATCAAACTGGAGGCAATACAAAGCAAGCACTCCCGGATTTGAAGTACTTGCTCAAGGAGATACACGACGAAGAAGAAGCAGAAGAACTTGAGCCAGGAGAGGGAAACGAAAGCTGGCGTCCGCGCAAGGGCGACGCACAGCTTCGCCCAACTTTGAAGGATTGACAGGGGAGTAACCCAACGAAAAGCAAAGCACAATGGTCAAAGCGCTCGAAGGAGCAGGTTAAAGTTTTGCTTGTTTCTAGGGGTACCTTACCTATTCAGTGCCGGGATCCTTCTTTCCAGAAAACCCTTCAGAAACTCAGGGGAAATGTGGGTTTGTGAAAAGAACGATGGTTGAAAAGAATGGGGAGTCAACCCCTAGATTGTTTGGGGCCATGACCAAATTGCCCCAAAACAGGGTCCAGCTTGGCAAAGCCCCCTGTTCGCCCCTCAGTGCTTGCGCTGTGGCCCGGACACACGCGCCAGGAGAGCTGAAATGGGTGGACTGGTCGATGGATCTCGAACTTCCTTCGCATCTTTCAGTTGTACTGCACCCGGGGAGGAAATGGGCGCGCTGTTGTTGGAGTTGGTGTCCCTGTTTTGGGTCGGCGGACACGGGAAACCAAAAGGAAGCCACCCAGTTTGTCCATTTTGTTGGATGGGAGGGCCTCTAGTTAGACACAATACTGCCAAAGCTATTCACGTTTTCCCGTGTACACGGCATGGCTACGACTCATGCTGCAGGGTAAACTTGAAGGAGGTCGAAGAATGGAAGTCCCGCCAATATGCACGTTGGACTGCCTCCCTTGCTGTAGCTTGTTCGCCAAATCAGAATCAGCAGCATTTGGCACTGAGCCCAAAGCACGTAACCATTTTCACCACGTGGACAAGGCAAACTGGCTTGACTGCGACCTCAAACGGAAATGCGTCAAGATCAGTGACATGTCAAATGCGCCTTCGTCATGACCGGATCTAACAATTACCGACTCCTGAGTCTTCCCCATAACTTTTTCCCAACATGAATTCAACAATTTTGAACAATCTCCGTTTCCGACATGCCAACATGGGTCGTTGCCATTGCTGCTTTACGAGGACCAAAACCGAAGACTTCCCAGGCCCGATGCGCCCCATACCATGGATCCTAGTCGGTCGCTTCAAGTGTCAACCCACAAACATAATGTCGAGCCCGGATTGATGAAGAAGGTGCATAGATGGGAGTTTCACCAAACAAGTGATCCAGACTGATTACATCTACCCAAGCGTTGCTAAGCATTTCAGGGTGAATTCACCTACCCCAAAATGGGATCCCATTGGTGTTGACCTACAGCCACATCAGCCCAAAAGCTCACGTTGCCTTGGTCCGAAGCCCAAGGGCTGAGAAGCCACGAGCCGATGGCCAAGGCGCTGCTCCACCTCCGCGGTGTAGGGCGCCTGCGCCTCGGCTTCCCGCGGCTTCCCGCGGGCTTCCCGCGTTCGCGTTCCGGCAGTCTCGACGTCGGTGTCCGATTGCAGCCGAAAGGGGACCCTCCAGAAATAAACGTGTGTGCTGTGCGCATTGAAAGCGTGACCGGGGACAAGGCCAAATATGGGAAAAGCAGGTGGCCGGTTTTGGACCCGAGTGCGTTTTCCTGCCCTTTAGGGAGAGAAAACTCCCGGAACCTCACGGCAAAGGCAAAGGCAAAGGCCCAGCTGAGGTTTGGACAGTGGTGCGAGACCTGGGCTGAGGCAACATGTCTGAAGGATACTACCCACCAAACAAGAACTTGGAAATGGAAGGGTTTCCCTTGCAGCTCCCCTTGCAGCTCCCTTGAAGAGCTACGACACCTCTAACGTCATGGGTTATTTACCCGGGCTAGAGTGGGCGCTTTGGTCAGGTACAGGTGCCAAGTGGCTTGGATCTGCTAGGCTGGGGCCTGGAACCATCCCTTAAGACATAGAAGTCAACAGGTTTTGCCCCTGTAGGCCATTCTGGCTATCCCCGGGCCCAAAACTGTTCAAAACCAAGAATCAAAACTGGCCTGGTCTTTCATTTTCGATTAATTAGCGGACTTGTCTCTCGCTCTCTCCCTCTCTTTCTCTCTCTCCAGAATCCTCGAGATGTTGTCTACCAGACAATATTCTGTTGGCAGACATGTCCTGTCCCAACAGGCTTCAAGCTGAAATCACAAACATCTCGCAGCAGCGCACTCCAGTCAGCAAGTCAGCTGGAAATCCACTTGCCCGCCATGCTGTTCTTGTAATTTATCTTAAGACAATTGCATCGCACGGCACCCGATTCAAAAGAGGCCGAACAAACACAGCAAAGGCTGTCACGTCTACAATCTGCCGAAGAAATCTGACACATCATGCCAAGGGAGGTCTACTAGTTTCCCAAGTGATCTGGCCAGTGATGCAGCAGAAAACGTGGAGAATGTTACGCTAGCGTTGCCTTTGTCCAACACACAGGAGGGTAAGCCGAGCCCGAATTCTGGCTAACTCCCACCCGAACTAAACAAAACAGAAAGAGTACTAGTAGTCAGAACCATCAGTGCGCAGGTTCAACCTATGCCAACGTGTCACGGGACAATCCCAGTAGAAGCTATGGCTTTGTCACCTCACGCCTGTGGGAGGTTTACCTCCAGGTACCCCTGGGCAAAGGTGCCAATCTCTTTCACTGGCATCAAAGGTCCGATAGTGGTAGGCTAGCCCGGCTTAGCTCCGCAACGCCAACTTGTTTTCAAGCAAACTTGTTTTTGCCAGCCTCCTTTGAGTTGATCTTGTGAAGGGGAAGGGTCTGGTTGTTCAACCAGCCCTTCCCAACCCTTCCCTCCTTGAAGCTGACGTCGCCCCACCCTGGAAATGGCCCAGCATCCAGCCCTCCGGCCAACATGCTCCGGACGAGATGCCCAGGGAAGGACTGCCGCACCTTTACCGGCCACTGGAAAGTGCCCTTGCCGTTGCCGTACCTTGGAGTTAAAACTCGCGCTGATTCAAGGCGAACCCCCGAGGGTGTGCCCAGGTCTTACAATGGAGACTGACATGAAACATGAGCAATTGAGGGCTACATGCAACTTCATTCGCCCGTTGGGCTTGGGCGAGTAATAATACCTCACAGACCTACATCGAAGGGAACGCCCCATAAGGAAACTGCTCGGGGGCTGTATCGCTGCTGACGCCATCTAACCCCGCACTGTGAAGGCAGCATAATCTGCGTTGACTGCAAACCGTACACATGCAAAAATGCACATGTGCAGTGTGAGCACGACTTCTTTGCTTGGAAGGCAGCGGGCAGAAGAAGTTGAGCCAAGCACAGGCAAGCAGAATGTTTGTGCGCCGCCTTTTTCCATGCTCTAAATCGAGCTCTGCAGCTACAGCACTGTCAGAGTGCAGTAGCTAGTGACTTAAAATTCAACTATTTTCCTGCACAGGGGAATGACCAGGCAGCCTTTCGCTTGCAGCGAGTGGAAGTCGTCTGCGCCAGCCACAGCCCACGCAAACTCTGCTACACCAGGGTGAAAGTACATGGCACAATGCCCTTTATGTGGGTAAGTAAACGGGACGACTAAAGTGACTAAACCCAACTTCAGCCCAGCTGTGAGCGCCCACCCTTCACATGCGCACCACCACGCGGCCCCTCACTTGGCCCGCCAAGATCCGTTCAGCCCAGCTGGGCAACTCCTGGCGCTTTTGTCTTGACACGTGCATCGCTTGCCGAAAGGAGTGGCAGTCAAGGTCGTTCACTTGGGAAATCAAAGCGGTTCACCTTGTTGATGTTTTCTTGGACGTGTTTGAGCAGCTGTTTGCTTCCTGCCAGTCAGTCAGGAAACATCCACGCACATTTGGCCTCAATTTGGCCTCAAAAGGCAGGGGGGGAAGTAGGGGGGTCCCTCACTGTCCTCCATGGCGATGGTGGCTTCGTGCATCTGCCGCAGGGCTGCCAAAGGCATGTCCTGGCACGCTGACTCTAGGGGGGCCAGAAGAAGCGTTGGAGGCTGTGCCTTGCACATGGGATGCCTCATGACAGTTGATCCCTGCGGAAAAGCATCTTCCAAGGATCCCAAACGCACCCGACAAGATTTCCGCGATCTGAGGCCGAGGATCGAGTCCAGGTTTCCCTTCGCGAGTCCAGATTTACATGTTGGTAGGTCCAAAGGTGGCTTGTCGACTTCCACATATGGGGCCTGCTACGTCCGAATGGCTCAAACTCAGGCAGCAACAAGATCCAGAGTCACACAGGCTGCGGGCAACACAGCAGGTAGGCTGGGCGAATAAGAAGCAAACAAAAGACATTGTGCCACTTTCAAAGACGTCGCAACGGCCCGCTGCGAGTGTAGCTAGCAAACCGAGTGCAAAGACACATAAATAATGAACACGACTCACTACATAATCCCATAATATCTACAATATGTACATACTCATAGACATGGAGCGCACGCATAAAGCAAATACATCTACATGTTGTTCTTGCAATCCAGTTGCCAATGGCTGGCCAGGAGGGCTCCCAGCGAGGCCCCAGGGCTTGCTTATATTGTGAAGAGGTCAGCCGCTGCAGGATTCAAGGCCGCACTCCAGGATCGCTTCGGCCAACGAAATAATCACACACACACACACTGAGATCCCTTTTCCGAAGCATTTGTCAGGCGAGTCATTGGGTTGTTTGGATCAATAGGGACAAGTGTGGTTCTCAGCTTGGTGTCTCACACAAACTTCTCGGTGGCAACTGAGTTTGCAAACAGCAGGCACGGCCACGAGCATGACAAGGAAATCGATTCTGTGGCCTTCTCTCAAAATTGAGGGTGGCGCTTTGCAGGTGGTTTACTTCAATTTGGCATTCATTTCTCAAAACAACACCATCTACCAGGGACATGGGTTGGTTCACCCGCCGCAACAAGTTCAGGTAGTTTGCAAAGGAAGCGTTTGGGACAGATTCTCATCGTCGACTGAAAGCAGGCGCCCTCCTCCTGCAGCCGCCGCCACACCTCCAGCCGCGTTTGCCTAAGGGATAGCCGCTGAGAAGTGGCGAAGCGACCACAACAACTTCCCAACCCCTGGTATGGCGGCATCCTTCAGCCCAGCACACTGAAAACAGGAACAAAGCAAGAGGCAAAGAGCGCCAAAGCCAAGCGGAAAGAGTAAAGCAACCCTTGAACAAAAACAGACCTCGAGTCCACTCCCCCCTTGGCAATGGAATATGTCCTATTGAAGGTTGCACCATTCTCGTTGACATTTCCTCAGCCACGTCGCGCTTGACTGATGGCTGATTTGCAGCGGTAAGCATTGCAGACTTGCAAACATTGTTCCTTGAAGCTAATCCGTCCCAAACAGCTCAAATCTTAAAATGGGATTCATCCTACCGTTTGCTGCTTCAACGATGGCCATGGTCAGCCTTTGACGTGCTCCAATCAATGAGTGAGGGTTCGAACATGCCTTTTCTTGGCCGACCTCCCGAACAAATGAACATGGCACGCAGCGTCCCCACCCAGCCCAGCACCTGCCTGCCCAATCACCCAATCACTCCATCACCCAATCACCCACCCACCCAACCACATACACACGCACACATTGGGCAGGGTGTTGGTGCTCCGGCTTTTTGCAGCTGCTGGCACAGGAATTTTGCAGGCCCCAGCAGTGCTTCATGGGAAAAAAAGGCTGCTTTGATGGCCACAGCGAAACAAAAACTCAGAACCCAGCAGGGCACGCTTGTGATCTCAACTTACCTCAAATCGATTTCCACCAAAACAATCTGCCAAACAAAGTCTGAAGTCCGGAAAAGTATCCAAAAAAGAAAACAGGGGGTCGGCCGAACAAGCCCGACTTCCGGAAAATTCCTGGGGGAAGCCCAGAGGCTCCCGCCTGTTGCGCTGCCACTCCTCGACGTCTTCGCCCAGGCCCTCGACGTCCCATGGCAGCGTGGAGTCGACGCCCAGGAGCCGCACCCCACGCAGCACGAAGGGATACACCGAGGCCTCCCACGGAGAAAACGGGGAAAGCAGCAGATGACCAGTGTGAAAAAGTGACTGGGTGACTGGATGGGGGATGTGATGGGGCTGGGTTGGGTTGGGTTCGGTAGATGACTGAAAAACATGCGTGTTTGTGAAGGTTAAAGAGAGAAGATATTCTGCAAACAAGTCTCTGAAAGGTCCTGAGACTGTTTATGGCAAACTGGATGCACCTTCTTTCCATTGAGCCAATGGAGCTCTTTGCCCTCCAAAGGCTTTTGCACCATCCTTGGCCCTAGGATTTGGGCGAATAGTAGGGACTGGGGATACGTAGCAGGCCCTGCTAGCAGGCAGTTCCATGAAGGATTTTGTTTTTCCATAGGTTGGTGAAAGGGTATAGCTTACCCTTGAAATCAATACAGTAAGATGGTCTCGCTTCCGCATGCTAGTTGGTTTTTCCTGGTCCTGTCTTCACATTACCCGTATCTAGTTTCGGCTGCTTGGGAAACCCACGCCGCAAAAATGCGTTGCACCAAGCAGCATATCCCATGCTGAAAGCATCTCGCAGATTCTGTGCATCAGAAAATCAGATCGGGCCGACTTCTGTACACTCATATGAAACGCCGTAAGCTGTACTACGTATTTAAAGACCAAGTGCTTCAACATCCTGATCTTGGTTCCATTGCTGAGCTGTCCTCAGACCCCCCGCTCAAAGTTTTTAACTTTTAGTGGGCTTAAAAAAAAAAAAACTAAACAACGCAAAGCTAAAGAGCTAAGGAACCGGATGGCCGGGAGGCACCGAGATTTGGTTTGAGAGGAGGTGGACCCTGCTGGAGCCAACCTTGCTGCTCCCTTGCGCCTCCAGCTCGCCACCGCCCGCCACGCCGATGCAGGCCGCTGCACCCCTATACCTCCAAGTCTTGGGTATTGCGTATCGGGACCAAATGGTTGAGTCTGAACTGGGTCAAAGAGCCTGGCAGTTAGTTAGTTGTTTGAACTATAGATTTGCCCAAGGTAAAACACCCGACCATGGGCTGGATTAGTGGTTTGATTATTCATAGATTTGCCCAAAGAGTTGAAGGTTGCGGCTCAAATCAATTAGCAATTCAAGCAAGAAATTCCCCTGCGCCCTGGCCAAGTGACAAACACATCACCACAAATCCTCCGAAAGCCGACTTATTCGCAATGCGCAGAATTGCCATGTTGGATGAAAATTGGCCACATTCGGCCCTGGCCGGTACCTGTGTATCAAACAATCATCACGAACAGGCAACTCGGCTAACCTTGTTCCAAAAAGTGACGTCTAAAACAAGCAACACAATTCTGAATTTCTAATCGCCCAGCAGAAATCTATTCTGCGAAGGTTTTTTGGGACGGTTTGGAATTCCATTTTGTAGCGCTGGGTGAATGCTGATTGGGGTAAGCTTTGGCTTAGAGCACGAGCAGGGCAGTTCCCCGCCAGGAAGCCTATTGAGAAACCACCAAACGGGCCACCAAAGCAGCCGAAAGCCCTCGGGCTTGCCTCAGCTGCGCCAGCGCCGCACTGAGCTGGGGCCCTCCGGCGCAGTCCAGCACCGCCTGGCATCGTCAATTGATGCCCCGCGCTCTGGCGCAAAACTGGAAAATAACCCTTGCTCTTGGTTGTACCCTGATTTCTTGCACACCTCTTGCATGGCTGTAATCTGATTTCTTGCAGAGATCTAGGAGTTGTTTGGCAGAACGAGTCAAGGAAGAACTCCACCCTTGCTCTGGTAAGAAGGTAATTGATTGGCCATTCATGTGCAAAGCCAACTACCTTCTCTGCGATACCTCAAATGTGGCGTTCCCATGCCTACTCCATCACCTTGAACAATTCCCTTGCCCGCTTCAGGTCATCTTCGCATTCCATCACTGAGGGGATGATTTGGCTCTTGCAACCTAAAAGCACATTGACAATTCACCTGTACCTTGGCTGGAATTAGGACCCCAGCAAAAAAAACATGTTTTTTGCCTGGTGTGGAAAACAAAGGAAACCCAAAAAAAGCAAAAAGGGGAGCTAATTCTGGTGAAGGTACCTGGTTTCCATGCGAAACCCGACCGACTTTCCACAGCCTGCCAGCGCTGCTCCGCTAACGCTCGTTTCTCCGGCGCGAGACGCCCCACCACCTCCTGGCCATCCGAAGCGCCAGACAAAACACCGGGGAGACAGCCGAAACAACTCATATGACTCGTGGGTTTCTTGCGGCTGTGCAATGACTTTAGGTGTTTGGCGCCTGGTGCGGCCAAAGTGACCTCTAAGTGTCCATGGCAAAAAGACCCCGACAAAAGTGAAGGATCAGGGGTCGCATGTACATCTAAATAGTCTGTTGCTTTGCCTACACGCTGCACCTCGTGTGATCACTTGAGACAAATTAATTATGTGGTCATCCCGTGTGACTCAGACTGTGCAGAGTCCAATTCTGACCTCCTAACTTGATTTACCCCAACACCCCCTCTGCAGCAAGCCAGCACAATGCCTTTGCCCCACCTCGCATTGTGGTTTCCACGCCTTGAACACTGGTCGCCCCTGCCTCCCGCAAATGGTTTTGGTGTATCGGGAGGGTTGCTCACCACCCAATGGATGACGGGAACCCCAAGCAGAACCGCATTGGCAACCGCCAACAGTTCAATCAATCCCAGACCACCCATCAGAGCTTGCGTACTTCCTCATCAACCTAGATATGTGTAGGTCGCTTCTGAAGACCATCATGCTTGGGTCCGGTCTTGCATAGGAAACTTGACCGCGTAAGGCCACACTTGGGGCCTGTGAGGACCTCTGCTTAGGCCTTAGCGCCCAGCGCCTTGGCACCCAGATCCGTGAGGTACTCCCGAAGCCTCGGGCGGAGGCTTCAACCGAAGCCACGGATCCGGAAACAGACTGCTCTGTGAACCCACGCCCAACCAGCAAGCAATCTGGCTGTGGGTCAAAAATATGTACACAAAATGGAACCCTGGTATGGACTACAAACTGCGGTCACCTGGTGGTTTAATTTTGACCCACACCCATCTGATGATTGCAACGTCAGGCAGCAACAGCCACGGCAGCGTCGGCAACAGCAAGAGCTGGAAGCAGCAAGGAAAATCACGTGGCTCCCTCCTTGTCACAAAACCACATCGGCCCGCCAAGAAAAACATGACAGGTGAAACCCGCCGAACAGTTGGGGAAGCTTTGCGCTTGCCAAGTGATCCATGGTGTTCAAGTGGGTTACTTCCAGGTCAATTGGCCAAGGAAGCAAGCCTTTAACCATCAAAGGGTGATTTTTCAGGTTGAGTGCCGCGTGCTACAACACTGGACTTCCTTCCAACCGGGAGACTGGTCCTTGCGCCCCGTGGCTGCCACCACCTGCGGCATGGCTGGTCTTTGGGACCTTCGCCCCTAGATCTTCAGGGAAGGGCAACCCAAAACTTGCTGAAGTGACCACCCCATGCAGTTTTTTTTTGTTTAGGGGGGGTCCATTGATGTTGACCCGGAATAATAAACCCCTGCTAATCAATAGAAGGGTGTCCTTGGGTTTAGTGGGGATTCATCACTTTTGGAGGGGAACACCCCTCTATGAATAAACTGGGGTTGATTCATCCGGGGTCAACAATACACCCAAAGGTCAGAGCGGAGCGACCACCCATGTAGTCTTTGGGGGGGTTTGCCCTTAGCGGCTGTGGCTCTTTGGGGGCGAACAATGAAGAAACCTGAGTCTTGGTGACTTGGTGGCTTTGCCCCCCTGCACAACACATCGAACATATCCCTGGTGATTCAGAAAGTACACATTCTCCCGGTGTTGAAGATCAAAGGTCCCACCGAACAGCGAAAACCATCGCCGGATCACAAATGACCCCCCTCTTTCATCGTTCACTGTTCGACAACTAAAGTCAGCCACCAAAAGGGATTTAGAGGGTGCCACTGAAGAACCGGAATTAGAACTGAGTACCTTCTTTGGGCCAAGACAAGCAGCGGAAGTCACCGCCGAGGCCTCGTAGCCCCTCTGCGCCAAGATCGCCACGCAGGCGCTGCCGGCGCCGCCCCCGGCGCCCAGCACCAGGCAGGGGCCTTTGGACGTCTGCAGGCGCCCGCACTCCTGGAGCTGAGGATGGTTGCGAAATCCAACCTCCAGCAAAACGCAGGTCTTAGTCCTTCTTTCCATTTAACAGGGTTCCATTTGAGGGACCTATTTTTGACCCACAACCATTTCGCGCAACCATGAAACCATGGTTAAAACCATGGTTTGTTGGTATTCACAGGGGAATCCTCATTCCAGGGTTTCTTTGGTGGTGCGAAATGGATTTCGTCCATCCACTGTGTGGAAAACGGCCTGGGGGAGTCGCACCAAGTCACTTTGTTCTGAGAAGGGGCCGTCCCAGTTTGATGCTCTCGCCACCTAAGCGTGCACATGTCGCGACTCCAAGCCATATCAGGCATGCTTGACCAATAAACAGGGATGATTTGCCACATAGCAAACCAAAACTACTGCCATGCAAAACTGCAAGTTCCAGAAGAACGGTTCAAAATTGGGCTCTGATCCTTGGGAGCTCGCCAGCATGTCCCTACTTGGGACCCTGCCTTCTCAGGGCATCCCCAAAACGGGCTATCATTTTATCAACCCTGCGCAACTGCTCGTCAATACTGGAAGTTAAGTGGGGAGTCTGGAAACATTGAACACTTAGCCGTCCCCTTTGCACATCCAATTTGGAAATTCAAGCTTCTGGGGGCATCCAGATCCCAAAGATCCACCCCCCCCTAGCCAGCATGATATCAGCACCCCTCTGCTTTGCCTAGTGGCCAGTCAGGCTTGGCTGTTTAGCAACCATAATGGTTTTGGCTTCAGCTGGTCTTCGCAAACTTTTGCTAACCCGTCCTCGAGCTCCATGACCATCCTGAAGCACCAGCGAGTAAGAAAAGCAAAACGAATCCGGCACCCATATGGTTGGCTTGTTCAAAATGCGGGGGGCTCCCTAATTTCCTGTAGCGCGCCGCCACTACAAGACGGCCAACCACGACAGTCTGGCAGAAGGATTGAGGATTGGTTTGGAACAACCAGGTTCCCAAACAGGGGGGATCGGTTGGACATCCATTCAACAGGCGGCACACTCCTCGCTTGAATCCAGATTTTGAAGGAATGGGATGAAGCACTGCGAACCTCTGGCATGTTCCGCCTCGAGGCGCCGCGGCGCCAATTTGCCAGGTTATGTGCTGCATCATGAACGGAACTCACCACAGACACAGAAAGCAAACAAGCGAATGCCAACAGTTCCCAAATAACAGAGCCCTAGTTGCCCGTCCGGGCTTGGACAGTTCAAGTTCTGTTGTTTAGAGCTTTCTCTTGTTATGATTCTTGGGTATCCCTCCGTGGGAATGCGTCACGTTCTTCAGATGCACCCTCTTTGTGCCAAGCGCAACATCTATGGTCGGGGTTTTTTACTGAGCTCGCTGCAAAACCACTAGCCTGAAAAGAGGCAATGTGAATCCCGCTGGGGCAAATCTCAAAATCGTCTGCAGATGAGGAGCTGTCCTGCCCGTATTTAATCTGCTCTTGGGGAAAAGGGCCCGCCCCCTCCCATGGTTGTGGACCATTCCCCTTGTGATACCAACATGTGCCATTCCCACAACTACTTTCTCGCTTGGATATCCACGCTCAGCCCTGACCGGCAACACAACTCGGCCTCAAAATATCCACACAAAGAAGGACGACTTGTTTTCCCGAGAGCAGCGCAGTCTTCTGGCCCCGCCCGTTTTGGGGTTGCATGTCAATGCCAAGTGGCTGCATGGCCGTGAAGCCCGCAGTGCCAATGGCCATGCACTCCTGGCAGTGTCGCTAACGCCGGTGAGGAGTATTCCCTCGGTGTCCAGGACAAACCAATTCGACAATTTCCCAAACGAAGGAAACATAGAACACGTGGCGTTCTCCTTTTTTTTTTAAATAAACGACGGGCTAAATATTTTGGCCTGCATTTGTGGCCGCTGGGCATGACCCGCGGAGAGAAAAGCTCCAAGAGAAGCAGGCAGGGCGTCCGGCCGAGATCGAGTCCCGAACCCAGACCTCCAGGCTGAAGCTGCGCGGGCGGGGCACCAGCCACTCCGCCTGCACGGAGCACCGCTCGCTGTAGCCCCCGTCCACGTGCTGGCCGATCTTGTTGCCCGTGAGCACCACCTGAGCGCAGCGTGGAGGGACACAAGCGGCATCCTGTGGTGCCGTCGGCTTCTTTAACGCCAACCTTTTCCCGCAAAAGGGGAAACACGGGTAGAACATATGCCACCGGCTTGCCTGGGGTGTTGCAAAACCAGCTTCTGAAAAAAGAACGCCTTCGGCTCTTCTTGGTACCCGACTTCAAGAATTCAACCTCACACAGGGACTTTATGGATGATAAGTGTGTCTTCCTTGACCTCTGTTTGTTGTTCCCGTTCCACGCATTAGGCTGTGTTCCCTGCAAAAGCAACCCAACAGGGGGCTCCTCAAAAAAGACATGATGCTTTGCTAATTATAACGCCCCTTGTTGCTAATTTGTGACCAGGGATCTGGGTAGGACCATACGGATGCACGCAAATGAAGCCAAGCTTGCTGGTTCGGAGGAAATCACAAGGGTGCCAAACATCTAGCCGTCCTCTTTTTCCATAGCGGCTGGCTCCCCTGTGTTCAAGCAGCATGTTGCTAATGTTCAACTCTGAATTGCCCGTATTGATTACCTTCTCGCCAGGTTGTTGCATGTGCAATTCAGCAATGAACCCGGGTGGAGAAAGCTTACAAGTGAACCCTGGCGTGTGCCTGCCGTTTTGTTGGTGCGCGTCGCTTCCGCGAACGCCGCGCCTCGTCCCCCGGGCTGAAGAGCGGTGAGCCGCTCTCCAAGACGACGCCTGCCATGTCGATGCCCGGCACGATGGGAAAGCGCCGGACCACCCCATGCCGGCCCTGCAGGATCATGGCATCCTTGTAGTTCCTCATGCAAAGGACCCGGAATTAACGAAAAACAAAACAAGTCTATCCGTTTGGTAGGATGGTGTAATACGGGGCTATATTCTGGGAGGGTAGTCTTGTTCATTTTTCTCGAAGGGATTTGGAATGATTTGGAAGGAAAGCAAAAATTGCGGCACTCCCCCCATGGGGACAAAGTAGAAGCCGCTCTGGGCAAGCCCATGGGATCCTGCAGCAAGTCTGATGGCCCCAGGGCTAGGCAGCTAGGAATTGAGGCATTTGAGGGTATTCTGGGGCACCTGCTTTTCAACACTGCCTTTGAGACAAACAATTGAGTTCCTAATAAGTGAAGAAAGCTTTCCGAGAGAATGGCATAGTGGCATAGTGCATGCTGAGGGAACAAGTTGACACTTGGTTGACCTCGGCATGTCAGACATGTCTCAGACAAGGGCGAGGAAGCAGTCACAATGCACCGTGCCGTGAATCCTGAAAGGGTGTGGTAGGCCACTAAGCAGGTAGCCGGCAGGATCGCACTCCCCACCGCGGGACAAACATAAACGGAGCAAGGACGGCCTGGCTGGCAGCGTTTTTGCCTCAATCACTAAGGCTTATATTGGCAACAACGAAGGGAAACAACGTGGCAGTGGCTGAAAAAGTGTTGCCAAAGTGGCACCCAAAGGTACATGATTAAACCAAAGACTAAAGCCTGCGTTTTGCCCTGGCTCCTTAATTTTGAGCCATCCCCAGATGTGGTTTGGCGCGCAAGGCCCCCGGGATCCGACGATTTTCGCCGTGGCTCAGGTCGCTGTACTTCACCTGCACCGTGACGTTGGCCTTGGGGTCTTGCTGGGGCAGCTGCGACAGGCTCTCAAAATAGGCCACCTGAGATGTGAAGCGGCAGGTGGAAGTACACAGAGGGATAGCAAGCCTGTACCCAGGAAATTTCCTGCTCGCCACCAAGCGAACAACCGAGGGCTTCATGCCAACCTAAACTCCGCAGTTGCCGTTTTCCCACGAAACAAACATTCCTAGTCCGGGGACGCCATCGCAGCTGGCGGTCCCGACCAACACCCTCTTCTATCAAACAGTTTGGATTATCCCCAAACGGTAGCACCCCTGAAAAGCATGGTTTCCATGCATCTTCCCAACCCAAGGCACCTCAAACATACACCTCTTTTCAACATCTGCACACATATCCTGTGTGAAATCCTCCACTTGACTTAAGTGCCCTGGAAAAAGAACAACACAATAGTGATAGGTTCCCTTTCGAACCGCCAGGGCAAAATAACACATATTCAGCAAGTGGAGGAAAAAGGCAGTGGTTTGCATTCGTGACATGTCTTGCTTCGGGCCATTTCCGGATCCATTTCCGGGCCTCGCATCGCTTCAGCTTGCCCTTCTCCGCATCCACCAGCCATGCCCGGAACCCGTTGGCCCCGAGGCAGCGCCGCGCCAGCCGCATGGCGGTTACGGAGAAACCACGGGATGGTTACGGCGCTGGGTTTGGTGGGTCGTTGTTGCGTCACAGGGGCTAAGAGTAAGGGCTAGCTTGTCATACCTGTCTGGACTGACTGGCCGACCGGCCAGCTTGGGCACATGAATGCGACATTTGGATCATGTTGGGAATCTCATGCCTCGCTCGTGCTCAACCCATCCAATCACAAAATGTCAAGCGCTTCCGAGGGAGTGTGCCGGATGGATCCAATGTAGACTTGGAGCCCCTGCCAACAAGCTAACTTGTTGGTGGATGTTGCTGGTTGAGAGGGGGCATGAAGCCAATCAGCCAAATTTCGCCTCACACCTCTGACATGCCCCAGAGTTGACAAAGTGTGCCTTCAATCCTCCGAATTCGCCCCCCAGGGGGTGCAGAATCTGAACGGGTGATCGACCAGCAGGCCTTTCCCGGGATAAAAGTGAGTGGCTTATCCAGGGCTCGTTTCTGCGTCACCCATCCAGGTTTTGCTGATTATCACAGCCTATGAGCAAAGCCTTACAGGATCCACCAGGGCTTTCTGTTGACTGTTTCAAAGTACCCCCGCAAGAATGTTGGCTCACTAATCCCGAGGCATCGAAGAATAAGCATATGGCTTTTCGTTGGTTGATGATAACCACACAGAACCAACTTGAACAAACTCCACCGGGCTCAGGCGACGAATACGACAATGCGGATGTCTTCCTGGAAAAGCTGATGACACGGAGGGCTGGTGCGGGCGCCAGGCCGTCACACTGGTGTCTTTTTGGCTGGCAGAGTACCCTTTGTGAGTTGGTTTCAAAGGGAAACAGACCGGAAATATGTGTCTTGTTCTTCTTCTTCTTCTTCGTGTTCCTTTACGTTCCTTTTCTTTTGGGGCGGTGCACTTAAACAAACACCCACGCGCACGTCTCAAGCTGGCCATGTCGTTCCCGCTCTGAGCCGCCCACTGGATGAGCAACTGCATGCTGGGGAACTCCAGGCCTCGTGGCTTCCAGAAGCCCGGGTGATGCGAGGCTCTGAGATCAAACGAATGGCACCCTGGCATCCACCGAACCTTGCTTACAGTCTTCTCGCTTGCCCAAAAGACCTGGACATAAAAGGTTAACCTTTTGGGACCTTTACAATAAATGGAAACCAAACATGGGAAAACCAAAAGGTCAAAAGGTCGATTCGCTTTGGGCAAGTGAGTCTTAGATGAGCTGACTTTAACAGTCGGATCTCAAGAAGAAAAAAACGGCGACTTGAAGTTCACGACGCCCTTTTCTGAAGTGCGTTTTAGGGTGCGTGCGCTTGGGCCGCTTGGGTGTGCCTATCACTTGCCGCCCGTGCTGTCGCTCAATCAAGCAAGCCGGTCCGCTTGCCCAACTCTGTTCCTGGGCATGCCAGAGCAACTGACCAAAATTTAAGAGGGTCCATGAATCATGCGTGGATCCAAACATGTCCAGATGGATCATGCCCAGAAGTTGTCGACCATCGGCCCTATCAAAATGGCTTCAAAGGTCAAGTTTAGGCCCCACTATACCCTTCGCAAAACAAGGCATTAGTACTGTGCAATTTTCTACCCCAGCTCCTGCCCCCCCAACTACAAATCCCAAGCTAAGATCACTGGACCACACATACAGAGCACAAACAACCTTGTGCCAAGTGATACCTTAACAGAGATCCCCGTAGAACCCACAAACAGGTCCCCCTCCAACCGATTGCTTTCGGCCCCGTTTTTGGAACTGCGCCTCGGCAAATCCCCAGCTTTTGGGACTTCTCCCGGCGCTTCTGGAGCTCTTCCGGGAACGCGGCCTTCCGTTCCGTTCCAGCGGAGGGCTGCGTTATTCTTGGGACCCCCCCCATATCACCTCACTTCCTGTGAGTGGATGGGAGGAGAACAACAAAAACAACAACTTGTCGTTGTGATTTGCCACCAAGACAGTGTTCCAAAAAAGAAAGTCCATGAACTCAGGGAGTGAGTTACTGGGCTCGCAGTTTAGTCTTCTTAGGAAGTAATGGCGCAATTCTCTTCCGCCCCCGAAGATGAACAGGCCTCCCAAAGCCTCCAGCCTGCTTGCACGGAAGGGGTGGGAGAGCTTGCAGGTGAGATGATCCCTTCTGGCAATATTTATTTTTGATGCAGGAATCCGGTTTATTGATTTAATCGACATGTTTCTGTGAAAATAGAATGCTCGCTGCGTCCAGAAATGTAAATTAGTTGCGGAGGAGACTCCAGGGTGACGGGGTAGGGATGGCACTCATTTGCCCAAAGGACCCAGAAATACAAGGTCAATCTTTCAGAACCTTGACTACATATGGACCAGCAGAAGGTTGCGATGTCGGCTTTGAGCAAGTGGGTGTGGCTCAAAACTGGGGGGGTCCAAAATGGAACCCTGGCAAATAGAAAGGTAGACTAAAACCTGCGTAACCCCAGCTGCGTAATTTTGAGCCACACCCAGTAAGTAAATCAATTCCTCAAGCGCCACAGGCTCGGGAATCCCATGGCCTTCACTCGCTCGCTGAGCTTCACGATCTCCGCCTTCTCCTTCTCGTTCTCCAGCTGGTCGGCCTGGGGTCATCTTAAAATAGTCCCTGGAAATATCAGGTGCTATTTGGCATCCGGCCCCTCCCTCCTTTATTGCATGGAACAGGCCCCGATTCAGACAGAAAGACATATGGGTGTCTCTTTCACGGTACCCTTTTGTGTTCAAGGGAAACTTTGGGCGGCCCACGCCTGAAAATCACACCAAGAACCAGCTCCAACAACCTACTGCTCCTCCAGCCTTCATGCCACAGCTCTGGTTTGGTGGTACCCCAAGATTCCGAAAAATCGACCCTGCAGTATCTTCAGGTGGAGGGGCGGGGTTGCCCAGCTCCATCTGCATCCTCCCAGCACAGATCCGGAGCCTGGCTTTCCAACTCCTTCAGCTTCTGGCAGCAAAACTCCACCGCCTAGCGGCCCCGCGGCAGCTAAGAGAACTGCGTGCACCGCTTCTGTCTTCTAACTGGCACAGCAGGAAGTCTTGGGAAAGGAGACCCTGGCTGACAGTAGCAAGGGAAACTGTAGAAGCAGACTGCAGGCCCCTGAACGACTTTGATTTGAAGGCCCTACCGGTGAGTTCCAAGCGGAACTGGGCAGCTGAACACAGCGGCCCGAGCCGGTTCAGTTCTGGGGGGTCTCCTCTAAATCCTCGGAGGCGGGGTAAGCAGCTTACTTGTTGGTCATGTCTATCCCTACCTGGACCGCCACAAATGTAGGCGTCGTCAGACTTAGGACTTAGGCAACGCAGCCAGGCCTTGCCGCACAGCTGACCAATAAGCTGCTGGCTGACCACGTGCAAACAATGCAAGGTAGGACATGTGCATACCAATGGTGGAGGCGCGCTTAGCCTGACAATGGTCGGAGATCTCGAGTGTTGCATAGGGGCTTATAGGGGCTTGGATGGATGAGCTGATCATCCCCTTGCGCCCTTTCAGAGGGAAGTCACTTTGAAACGGCTGTGCAGCTACAGCGTTTGATCCTGGCCATGTGGAAAAACGCGTGTAAAACCTCCCCCCCAAAAAAAACCGCTACCAGTGTTTGATTCGATCCTAGCCATGTGGAAAAACGTGTCAAAAAAAAAAAAAAAAAACGTGCCCCCCCCCCAAAAAAAAGGCGCCAGCGAGCCGAACCGGCGGCCCGAAGCCGAACCGCGATCGATCGACCGATCGCGAGAGATCGAGCCTTGCGCCTGGCTTCCACGGGACCAGCTTCTGCTGGGAACTCCTGGCTTCGGCGCGGGGGCAAATTCTGAAATTGGCGGGGTCCCTTCAAAATGTTTGTGTGTGTGTGTGCGTTTCTTCTCTTTGTTTTTTTTTAAACACAAGCAAAGTGCAGCTTGGAACCTTCAAGAAAGACGCACTACTTGGAAAGACATGCCACGGAAGCAGGAACACGAAAGTGAGCAAAAAACCCTCACACATGAGCAACGCGTTACATTCCAAACAACATTCCAAACTCCCTGAAACAACCACGAAGGGAATACTGATCATTGCTCCGAACACTCCGGGTTTGTTTCATCGCAACCACCAACCTGAACCCAGGGGTTCCCTTCCAGAAAGGAAGCCCCAAGACCGTCACCAGCGGACCGCCTCTTCCACGCCCTCCGTCACGGCCACCACCCAGCGACGGCCTCAAGCCGATGGCGCTGAAGGAGCGGGGTTGAACGCATGGAGCCTTTCACCAAGGAGAAAACACCCTCGCTTTCTGCACCCCCCCAAAAAATCACATTTCATTTCAAAGGGGACATGGGCAGCAAATGAATTTGTCAGCCTCTCTCCTGTCACGATTCCATTGTGATGAGAGGTGAAGGGAAATGAAGCCTTCATCGCGTCGCGCTCCGCATGCGTACTTTACGCTCACGATTCAGCATAGTCAGGCTGGACGCCACTCACTTCGGTAATCACTGACCACTCAGGTGGCAAATCGTGAGCTACCTTGGCCCCATGTTTGTCATGTTTGTGCCGAGCCGCTTTCCAATCTTGGATTGAAGCAGGCTTCTTGACAGTGCCCCAGCTGGCAGAAAGGGCACTGCAGAGTTCCGAAGAACGCTTCAGGCCCGGGTGTCGTTTTGTCTCCTCGCTTTCTGGCGGACCTATCTGGGTTGAGCGGGCGTGCCTCCCGCTTGAGGTGTCCAGGGCGTGCTCAGCACTATGGGATCGTGCTTGGCATGTTGGCGTCTGTCAACCGATGTGCGCACCCTGTCAACGTCCGGAATCTGTGGTGGAGACAATCCCTGTGGCTTTGCACAAGCTGTGCCACGGGCAGCACCCCACGACACATGCCATTCACAAGCTGTGCCCAGGACAGCACCCCACGACATGCCATAGACCGCGTACACATGCGCGCCTTTCTGGTCAGTGATATGTATGGCCGTGTCTTCATGCCCCTGCCAGAAGTCAGTGGAATCCGAGCGGCCCAAAACATCGTGGCGCTGAAGCGAACTGAGCACAGCAGGGGACCGGTGAGGTTCTCCGAGTCAAGGATCTGCGAGTTCGAATCAAAAACTACTCTTCCCCAAAGCATTGGGAACCCGAATGCTTTGGAGAAGCAACAGCTTCAACTCCTTCTTCTCTCTAGGGCATGCTTCTAAAAAAGTCCGATCCCATCGATCGTTCCGAGCGTTGGGGCGATAGAGCCAAACAGGCTTCCCCTGGTGAAAAAGCCGACCCCTCCAACAAAAACGGCCGTCTGCTTTTAAAGCGTCCGACTCATTTGGCCACGGCACTCTCCGTGTCGTAGCGAAGGCGCAAGGGACGCACCACAGGCCTCAGCCATTGGATGTCAGTCGGCTGACCAACCAGTTCCTGCTGGTAAATAGGGGGTCTCCAAAAATTACGTCAAGGCAAATTGCCAATCCTCCTTGGTTTGCCTGGAACATCAACAATTATGGATTTATTTTGCGCTCCCTCCCACTAACATGGCAACTATCTCGAAGAACCCTATATGTGGATGGGAATGAACCCTGTACTTGCCAGTTGGTAAGTAGCTTATTCCAGTAGTCATAGGGCTTCATCCATCACTGGTGCAGGAGGTTGTCCATCTGCAGCACTTAATCAGTTTCCCGCCCCACCCGAAAATACGTGGAATTGGCCGAACAAATGATTGCAAAAAAACCTGCGCCAAGGATGGTAGACCTGGGTTCCTTGTTCCACTTTCGTCATCTCCTCCAAAAGGAGAGGCAAACATGTGTAACTGAAAAGTGTTTAAAACCACCTTAACTTAACATAGACATGGAGAAACGCCGTTTTAAACCTCTGTTTCAGCTGGATGAAGCTGCAACTGAGCATTCGGCTTCTCAGGCACCTGGCAAGACGGATCTCCCGCGCTAAGGCACTGCTTGGTGAAGCTGCTCATGGTGCATTCGATCTTGTTTCGGACTCGGTTTGACTCGTGCAGCAGCATGGCGAAGTGGGAGCTTTCTTGAATTCAGCTTGCAAAAGCCGGTCGCATGGCCCTTCAACAATCTACAGTTCTTACAATAGCTCCAAAGCATACACTACGCGATCCCAAGAAAAAAAGAAAAAAAAACATCGTGGTGACACATGCTAGGTAAAGTAGGTTTGCCAGATTCTCTTCACACCCCATACTTTCCCGCTTCCACTGACACAGAAAAGCTATGTTACTCGATCTGGACTGACATCCAAGAAAGCATCTCCAGAAAACTCTGAAGGACATTAGCCAAAGGCCCACTACTATCCAGGGGTTTGGGCTAACTTCCTGGATGTTCTGGAGATGGCTTCTCAGATGATTGTGGTCCTCGATCCCATGTGGGAATGCCCAAGAGTCCAAGTGGGTGTGTTGGTTGATTGGGAAATGAAAGAAACCACCCAGCAAACATATCAGGTGTATATTTTGTGAGGCTGTCCTGTTGGGGTTGCCTAAAAGGAGGGCTAAACGGAAATACTCCAGTTCCCCCTCCCCCCAAACCAGAACCCCAAAACGAAAATCATTGACTCTACGTCTGCAAAATGGTAAAATGTACCTATATACGGCCTCACTAGCATCCCCGCACAACAGCCGAGTAAAACCCCTGCTGAGGTTGGCCCGGCGGGGGTTCGTGCGAAGCTCGTACATGCCTCTCATGTATCCAAGATGGGGTTGGGCGCACAGTCGGACGGGGATATGGCTGAACCCGCAAGGCAACATCAAATGTCATAGTCAGTGCATGGGACATTCACGTACAAGGCGGGGTGTCTGAAGTGTCGAAACTGAAAAAAAACTTGGTGGGACAGGTCCCCTTTGCCTTCTTTGCACAATTTTGGCCAGACCAGGCACCAATTTCTGTGCTTCCCATGCGGCCTCAGCAGGCATCCCATCCTCACAATGGGGCTTCAGCTTCTAGAGTTTGACGCTTTGGCGGAGGCAGTCGATGGCAAGAGTCAAACAGTACTATTTCGGTAGGCTGTTGTAGTGGCGCTGCAGAACCCGTACCATCCTCAAGGTGC
Source organism: Effrenium voratum (assembly GCA_963377175.1). NCBI lineage: Eukaryota > Dinophyceae > Suessiales > Symbiodiniaceae > Effrenium > Effrenium voratum. Next base: position 597,826 of record CAUJNA010003394.1, on the reverse strand, counting down.
AACGCTCCCATGTAGTCCCCCCCCCCAACATTGCGGAAGGAGCAAGGTAGGGGAAGGGGAATGCCTTTTTGCAGCTTTCGTCGGAATGCCTTTTTGCAGCTTTCGTCGGACAAGCAGGAAACACCAACACACAGAAACCAACACTCGTACAATATTTATGTTCAAGCTTGCGTGAGTGAAGTGCTCAAGCTTGCTTGAGTGAAACGTTCAAGGTGGCTTGAGTGAACCGCTTGCAATATGGCAATGTAGGAAGCCTAGTCACGACTTGAAGGCCAGCAAACAATATGTGCAAGGTTTGACTGCATGGCATCATCTGAGTGACCCATCAACACATCAGTCGGCTCTTGAGGTCGCGTCGATCTCCTTCAGGAAATCCGCAAAGGCGTCCTGGTGGCATCAGAACGTGTTGCACCCTGCACAACATGCTGGCAAACCTGGTACCCCTTGGGGCAATGCAAGGGAAGGCATCCACCCAAGCCATTAACATGGCGCATGGCAATGCCCCCTATACAGAAACTCGAATTAGTTTCAGCTGATCCGTTGAAGACCCACGTGGCGAGACGGCACTTCAGTCAACAAGGGACCGGCTCCAGTGCTGGCCTCTGCCCGAGTCTGTGTAGGGGATCAACGCTTGCTTTCGCTAAAGAGACACCTGGTCCAAACGAGAAGAGACATGGCCTTTCCCTTGCAGTCAGTTGTTCCCCTTCTCGCGGCGTTTGGCGAGCTTTGACATGCTTGTGAAAGCACCTCCGAAAATAGGGGCTCCAAGCATCATGCTGGCTGACGAATGGAAACACGAGGGAAACAGGTGAAAGACCAATGCAAAGAGCCTTCCCTGCCACATCTCGGTCCTCAGGAGGTTCCTGGCCAGGCATGGCCGGGCAAGCAAAAACCAAAAAATGGGCCCATGCGGAAGTATTTGTTTCACCGCCGTTTTCCTTACTCAGATGCCCAGTGGCCATGGGAAAAAATGGGCATCCTTTTTTGGTCGGTTGAGTTTAAAGGGGAACCCTTCCCCCAAAAAAGGAAAAAAGGGCGCCACTGGGCAACTGGGCTTATATTCCGACCATGACTCAAAGTCGACCAACATTGGGGATGCATGCTCCTTTGCAAACGAAGCCCAAACAAAGCAGAAACAACTGCGGGGCTCAAGATGTGGCACCTTCAGGCCAGTTGTGATGACGGCCTCTCTTGTGCCGCAGCAAATTGTGAGGTTGCAACGGGACCGAAACGAGGCATGCCACATGTCCTAAAGCCTGCGTGAACAAACAAATGCAGTCAACAGCAATCAAACAAACTGTATAACACCATCCCAAAAATAAGCTGAGTTGAAAGCAGATCTGTCAAGCAACTGCCTGGTGCCAGTGCGCACTCCAACCAACTTCCGCATTCATAGGGGGCGCATTCCGCGAAAGTGAAGGAGCCCGCTTAAACGGTGCACCCCGTATGAATCGACCCGCGGTATATTCCTGCATCCCTACGCGCCTTCATCTCCACATCCGCGCCCTCACCAGGTGGCAAGTCTTTCATGCCGCCCCCAACTGGGGAAAACCATGGGGGCCTCATCGAACATGAATTCCTTTCTTTGTAACTACCTACTTAAAGGCAGTATGTTTCGGGGAGTGGGCCAGTTCTTTTGACTACTCAGTGGCGTGAGTCTTTCCGAGAAAGCGATCGACGTCACCGAAGATCGGGCGCTCTGAGGTGCTCGCAGGGTGAATTTTGTCGATCTCGCTCAAGAAGTCCATGAACCTCACAAAGCGTGGAAATTCTACCGGGTTCCGGTGTCCCCTCCAAACATCACCCCCAGAAAGGAGAAACCATCACCCTTCTTCTCATGGCAACCCGGAAATGATGCTCAAACCACTCCAGGGAAATCTCCCTGGCTGAGTGGATGGCCCAAGAAAAGTCCAAACCTTATATTTACTAAAGTCCTAAAATTCTCAGGAAAATCTCCCTGGCTGATTGAAAAGCCCAAAAAAAGTCCTAAAATTATCTTCCCCCAAAAGTGTCTTACTGGACCCCTCAGGGCCCCTCAGGGCTAGCTTGCGGTTCAAGGCCCCGGCGCATCTCCTTTCGGCTTGTTCAGGGTCTGGCCATGCTCAAGTCTGCTCAGTTTGCGAAGCAAGCGTTGAGTTCCAAGATAAATGCACCTAGAGCCTCCATGACCCCAAATAAAAATATGACCCAAAATTATTTGGGGTGGTGACCAGCCTTTTTGAAAGGGTCATGGAGACTCATGGGCTGAATTGATGCACTCCTCTTGGATTGTCTGAAAGGGCAACCTCAAGGAAACCAATCCTGTGTCCGTGTGCGTCGGCTCTCTAGTCCACATAGCACACGCTGCTTCCGACCTTTCTCGCATGAAAGCCTTAATAAGGGTTTTTGTTGGGCTCCTTCCCCCTCCCCTCCCTCCCCCCCAGCCATGAAGCCCACGGCGATCTGGCCTTCGAAGGCGACATGCGACGTGCCTCCCGGAGCAAAGCCACGAGCTCGTCCTTGTCTTCCAAGCCCCCGGGGATCGCTGCGCCTCCCGCGCCGCCGTGGAAAAACGCGTCCCAAAGCCCAAGCGCTTCTTGGGCCAATTTGGCGCGTCAAAACCGTGCCTGACCTTAATGGGTACAGGTCACAAATTGTTGACAACTTGCATTGATCATGGTGTGCATTTGAAAAAGGGACCTCATGGCAGATGTCACTGCAACAGAGATATGTGCCCACCAACATTTTCGCAGAGTATTCCCGATGTAAGGTTGTGGCCTTATAGGTCATGAGTTCCGGAGGAACTATTATGCATCTCTCTTTTCCGCAAGCAGCTGTCTGCAGTGAGGTTTTGCTGGTCAATGCGAGCGACAACCAGCAGGAAAAAAGCCATCTTGTAAGGAATCGCCCTGGAATGAATTCGCTCCCCACTGGAAGCGGAATCGCCCATGAGTTATTGAGTCCTCCGAATTCATCCAAAATTGGTGAAGTGGAAAAGCACCCCAAAGGCTCTCGCGTGGAATCAACCCATATGTTTCGCCCGCGATGAGCCGATGTGCTTCACTCAACACGTTGTTTTGGGTCAACATTTAGAATAAAATCCCTCCCCGACTGAATTCAACGTCCTTCAACGGGATGGAGAAAACAACTCCGGCCAACGGTCGCAGGATGTGTCCAAAATGCCTGCGGAGCGTAGTCGCCGCTTGATCTCGACGACCTTGAAGCGCCAGCCCCAAAGGTACACAGTGCTTCCAGTCACGTCTAGAAGCGGCAACCAGGGGAGACCATGAAAAGCTGCAGGGATAACGCTCGATACCTCCAACTTGGGCCAAGCGAAAACTCATTAGAACTGTCATACCCTGGCATGAAACTTGAAACCATTCTACAAACTACCCTGGTTCTTGGTCTTTCTGCAACACCCTGATCAACAACACAAAGATGTTCACTGTTGTGCATTCTTCCAGGGATGCTTGTACACACCCCCTTTTACATACCCCTTGGACAAATGAACCCAACAGGCCTGCTGATATTCATACCCCTCTCCCGTTGGAAACCACGGAAGCAAAGGGGTATGAACAAGGGGTATGTACTTCCACCCTTAGATTTGTGAAGGGGACTGTTTAGTTGTGGGAGCATGCAGGGGCTAAGCCCAGCGCTGGCAGGTCATCCAATCCATCCCCTTCTTCTGCATCATCTTTGGCCTCGCAGCTCCCCGGAAAAAGACATACCAACTGGTAGGGAGGCTACTTACTTGCTTGCTTCAGGCACGGCAAGCAGACAGCAAACCAATGGTTTTTTGTTTGCACTGATGCAATGGCTTTTGGTAAGACAGCGTAGGTCTGCTAGGCCCTCCAGTAGAGAGGTTAGAATAAGGGTACCCTTTTTTTCTGCAGTCTATTTGAGTAGGGGAACCCTCCCCCTAAGAAGGCCACCTAGCTGGGGGACCTAGTCTGGATGGTGCAGTGCCGACTTGAGTGATGCCAAGTGCCAAGTGCCGGGAGCTGCCGGCAGCGCGACAGCAAGCTGGGCTCTGCTGATTCACACTGCCGCCAGCGTGTGGGCTGCTTTTGGGCTGTTTTGCAGCTTGGAATCCTTTGTTTTAGGCTTGCCTTCAAAGAGCATAGCACCTGTGATAATTACACCCAGAAGGGTAATTTCTCCTCAAGGGACCTGATGTCAGGCGAACGTCTGTGGGAGGAAGGAAGGGCAACCAACTTAAAAACCACACCACAGTGGCTGATGGCACCAAACGCCCATCCGGACACCTCGTCCTTCTTCTCCCCCATGTCATCCAGCGCGCCCAAGAAGGCAGCGAAGTCATCCTGCCGCACGGTCAAGAATGCTACCCCCGACTGCAAAAAGGCAGGGCATCCATACATCATTTCCCCTGTACCAAACTGCATAGGTGGGAGGCCTCCTTTTGTTCGGGTGTGGCATGGCCCGCCCTTCCATGCAATGAAGTGAAGATATTTGTCATGGATTCCCTTCTTTTGCCTCCGCACTGTCGCCCTCGGTGGCTCTAGGCGTGCTGTCAGACCTCGGCTCATGGCTCATCGAAGGAGCGTCCAGTGCCCCGCTTGTCCAGGGACTAGCAATATATTTGTAAATTGTTGGGGGCGGGTATGGCTCAAAATGGGGCAAAGCTTTAGACTTGTTAGCTTCCTTTTGGTTTCAAACTCAAGCAAACCCAGGTTTCGCCGAAAAGGAACAAAAAACCATAGCGGCGATCGCTGAGAAAGGCTCGTCTCGACCACTGGGCCGACGCGCTGCATGGCCGTTGAGTCATCCGCCTAGGTTTGACTGGGCAACAAGGAGAGCCCCCACTCCAGATCCCGAAATGTGTATGTTTGAAATTCCTGGTCAGGTTGGGTTGGTCCGTTGGGATGCTTGGATTGGTGTTGCAAGCGCATGCTGACAACCATATTGCGGCCCTGCCTGAGGTGCAAAGCAGCTAAGCCAAGGTGTCGTCTGCTTGCAACCCCCCATCCCCCCTTACATAGTATACAATTCCCCCACGGCTGGCCTTGCCCTCAGAAGACTGATCCGCATCGGTCTTGCCCTCCTGCATCGAATCTTCAAAATGGCCGCCCAGTCAGAGCAATTTGCGAAGCGATGGTGTCTTTGGAGCTTTGTGGTGCCTCGATTGCCATAATCAACATACAAGGAGCGGCAAATCAAACCGTAAGTTCGGGGCTGGTACATTCAGCCTTTGACATCTGGCTCACACCCCTGCAAATACTAGCATTATTACCGCACCGTTCAGCTGCACGCGACTAGCCCCCTACCCGGCCAGGCTTTCAGGAGCTGGTGACATTGGCCAAAGTCAAGCTGGCGACGAGAATGGCCGATGAGACAACATGAACCAGCAAAATTCAGATCTGCACCCAGGCTCCGAACAAGCACAATCTCAGTTGCCCAAAGGACCCAGAACTAAAAGGTTAACCTTTTGGGACCTTTACTAAAAATAGACCAAACTAGGAACACCAAAAGGTCAAAAGGTCGGCTTTGGACAACTGAGCAATTCTCACACGACAGTGGCGCGGCTCGGTTCCAAAGTCCTCTCCAATGCCTGCGAGGAACGCGGCCATGTCCTCTCAAGGCTTCCCTCCCACAGTCCACTCTCGGAAATCCGGTACGGCTCTCCGCTGGGGCACTGGGTGCGGTGGGGCCCAAAAGAATATCGGGTGTTTTTTCCAAAAGGGTTTGGAAACACAATCCGAGCGGGGGTTTGGCCTGCTTCGTAAGCGGTTCGTGTAGCGCTGCCTTACAAATTGGGAAGTGAAGAAGAGAGTTTCCAAGGTGCACATGTGGCATGTAGATCACGTGCCCAGGGTTTAAAGCCAGAAATCCTGCAGCATGCAGGGCTGCATGGTGCAAAACTGGGTAAGGAACTGCCATGCATGCCATGCAAGTAATTACCGTCATGGGTGAACTCGCTTACGTTCCGCGCCCACCCACCGCCAGGCTAGCTCGTCAGAATCCGACCAGATCATCGTCGCCCGTCCTCGTCGTCCTCCTTCTCAGCCTGCAACTCACAGTTTCGGGCAAGGTCTGAATGATTCGACGGCCATCTAAAAGGAACATATACCTGGAGTCTCCATGACCCCTCACAAATGGGCTCATTACCCAAAATAATGGGGTCGTTACCCCCATTTTGAAAGGGTCACGAAGACTCCAGGTATGCAATTCCTGATAATGAATCATGACGACTGATAACTATGAGATGAGAGGGTTGGCAAGAACCATGACTCCACGACATAATTTCAAGCCGGGTGCACTGCAGCTTTTACGAGCCGGACAGTTTGTCTGATGCGTCCTGCCCAGCATGAAACACCTCAGAATCAGCCCAACAAAACAGTGAACAAACGAGAGTTCACTACTACCTCCAAATTCGGCTGTCCAAAGCGCTCGAGTGTGCCTATGGCGTGCCCCAAACCACAGAACTTCAATCAAAGATGGTCCAAGGCTGATGTGTTGGATTTCCAAATGGCTTATCCGGACGTAGGTTGTAAACCGCGCTTAAAAAAACAAATCACGTGGGGAATCGCACTGCATGACCCAAATATGGAAACGCGTTAGGCTACCGCGAGCGCGAACAGCACCACACCTCTAGAACCAGGCTGCAATCCAAGCGAGCACCACCGACCAATTTCAGACCATCCTCCGACCATCCTCCGACCACCTTCCGGCCACCCTTCCCACCACCTCCGACCAACTTCCGACCACCTTCCGAACATTTCCGACCAACTTCCGACCAGCTAACTGCCAATTTCGCGGTTTGGGGCTACATCTACATTTAAGGGAAAGCGGGATTTACCTTCCTAATAAGCATTTTTGGAAATCCAACAGGCTGATGTCCTTAGTTTTCCCTTTGCACCAACCTCAAACAGATAACGGTCCCACCTCCCAACAAGGCACTCTTGCCCCGCACGCCTCTGTCTCCTTCGCAGCTTCCGCCTCTTTCTCCGCCTCTTTCTCCGCCTCTTTCTCCGCCTCTTTCTCCGCCTCTTTCTCCGCCTCTTTCTCCTTTGGCTCTGCCTCTTTGGGTGCCTCCACTGCTTCTTGGGCCTCTACTGCAACTGCCTTGGTGGACTCAGCCTCCTCGCACTTCTCTGCCTCGGCGCAAAAGGTCACTGCATTTTGTTTTTTGCGCAGGGCCGATGCACTTAGGGCCTCAGGGTACTCTGTCGAAAAGGAATTTGAGCGCTGGCTTTTCGGAACATGCCAATGCCTGCAATTGCTCAGTTCAAGGGTCATGTGCAACTGAAACGAAACAGCTTGATGAAAGCATGTATCGGGGCACTATGTCCTGCTGAGACTGCTAGGCAAATCTAGAACTCTACAAACAACATAATATTCGTAGGCAACACGAAAACATGGCCATGGGTCAAAATCCCGTACCCCCAGTGAACATCCCAATCCCGACTAAACTAGACTAAAACGGGGTGCACCTACCCCAAAATGGTACCGTTGGTTTTGAGCCACCGCCACATAGCAATTGTTTTACCTTTTGGCTGCAATGCAAAGGGCCCCAAAATGCGCCACGCGCCTCGGGCTTGCTCTCCTTCGTGTCGGGTTTGGCCTAAGGTGTGCATGGTGCTTCGCCAGCGACTGCGAAGCGGAAAGGAAAGGAGGCCCTGGGCCCTATGCGAGTATGTACCTGGAGTCTCCGTGACCCTTTTAAAATTGGGTAATGACCCCACAATTTTGGGTAATGACCCCATTTTGAAGGGGTCATGGAGGGGCATGGCAGATTTTAAAAACGGGCCTCTATTTTTGGACCACAACCTCCACATGCATCTGAGCAGCGCCAAACGGTTTGTCTTCAATGTCCGCGCACGCACCCGATTCGCCGATGCAAATCCCGTAGCTGAATGGAAGGCTAAAAGTTTGACTTTTAGTGGTTTAGTGGAAAACCCACTAGTTGGCAAAAAGTTAAAGTCCTAACAGCCAAGAAAAATGCACCAAAGTTTTGGCGATCAATGACCAAAGCGGGCCTATCAACCCTAGGCGAACTGATGTCGACGTAGCACATGTAAGGCAGACGCCTTGTCAAAGTCCTGGATGTCTTCCAGAAAAGCCGCCATTTCATCCTGCAATGCTGCACCAAGAAAAGAGCTTTCTGGAATCCACGCCATCAATCTAAAGCGACGAGGGATTGCTTGATGGGTGTGTCGGTTTGCCCCACCACCCACCCCCGAGGTGGCGTCAAAATGTTTTCTTCAAGTGGGAAAGCTGGGGCTCGTATCGCAACTTCACGCCTGCCGTTCTTGATTTCCAATTCTCATCGGGCTCTGAGTCTGCAATGTGCTGCGCCTGTGCAATGAGACCTGCCAACAATAAAATGTGCCCCGCCCCCTTTGAGTCTCAACAACAGCCCCAGTGCTGTCCAGTATTCAGTCCCGAATGGGGCTTGCTTGCTGGCAGAACTCAGCAACATGATGCCAGTATGTCGGAAAACACCTGGTCTGCATGTATTGGCACCGAATGCGGGGTCATCATGATGTTATGAGTGACCTGATACCGCTAGCAACTTGTTGACGTGCTGAGATTCCAAATTGATCAACTGATTGATTCCCCTGGTGCTCGGAACTCCAACAAACGGCCAAACAACGGAAGCCAGGCAACCATACGGGAGTAGTCAAATAACCCGAACGTCTGATATTTGAAAATCCTATTTCACGGTGACGCGCTGCCCAGCCTCCTCTTCCAGTGCACCCTGGCACAAGAAGCCAAGAACTTGTCATACTTCTGGATTTGTCTTTCAACTGTTGCAAAAATCAAGGCGTGGTTTGCCGTGTTGTAAGGGAAACCATGATGTTTCACAACGTTTGCTGGTTTTTCACTGCTAGTGAATTCGCCTTGAATGCAATATAGCAAAAACACAAATGCCGCAGGAGTTGCAGGTAGCAAGGCCAAACCACGGAGCAACACCGAGTTGTGTTTTTGCTGCTGGCTCTTTTTTGCTGCTGGCTCCCCAGAATACAATGCACCTGGTTGTCCCCCGCGACAATACTGTGGATGGAACAAATATCTGCACCACTTCGAATGCTGAAACATGGGACACCATCTGTTTGTTTGTGTCAGGGGAATCATCAGAAACCAGGATTTCTTAAGTGGTGCGAAATGGATTTCGTCCATCCATACGGTGGATAGACGAAATCCTGCACCACCTAAGACATCCTGGAATGATGTTTCCCCTGCAAATACCAGCAAACAATGGTTTCCCATGGTTTCAAAGTGGTGCAGGATTTCGTCCATCCATAGTACCTCTACCAAGTCAGCAACTCATCGCTCCGATGGCTAAAGGGCACCCCACTGGCCATGCTCACCCAGAGTCTGATACACTTTCGCCCGCAGAGCTTCCAACAAATTGTTTTTGTCTCCAGGGAATGGTCTCGCAGCTATGACCATCCTGCCGCTTGGATCCCGAAGCTTGAAGGGAATTGCGGCCAACCAGCAAATTCAAACACGGCCTCCATTTCAGGGCACTCGCAACCTGGATGGCACACTAAACCGTAAAAGCAAGTCGCACGAGATACGCATCCTGAATTTGACCCATCATGGTAGGAATGAGTAGGGCAGTCCTTTCGTGCGAACTCCTCTGAAAACAAGGGGCGTCATATTTCCCAGCTGAGCACTGCGCCATGCCAGTGGGCAAACCCTTTAATTTTTACATGGCCATGACACCTTCTGCTTTGATCATTCCAATGCTTGGCAATATACCGACATGACATCAACGACTCCTCATTCACTGTGCACCAATTCTGGGCCGAGCGGCTTGCGGCTCTTCTTGCGCTGGCGCGTTCTCCTTGCCAGCCGGCTGCTCAACCCCTGGTTGTTGTTTTGGGGGGGCCTTTTAGTGGGGATTCAGATTCAGACCACTTTTGGAGGGACCACTTTTGAAATGATGGGACGGGTTTATTGATACTGGGTCAACTTTGAGTTTGACATGTTGCTTGCAAAAGGAGTGCAGCCTTCTAGCTTCTTGGGCAAGCCCCTCCAACATGTCAGGATGTCTGCACTGCTGTTTTAGTAGCTGCAGAGTCATCAAAAGCCGGATCATGACACAGTGGCTGTGCAAGAGGCTGCGCATGCGGGGAGTTCCTCGGCTGGGCTTTAGGACCGGTACTACGTTGGTGTCCTTCAGAAAATTAGCAAAAACAAACTAGAATGGCGCTGTACAGGCTCAGACTCAAACCGAAACCAGCGCCGTCAATGTTTACCACCCCAAGTGACCTAGGACACTTGTGGCTTGAAACTGTCATGCCTCTTCGGCTGGCTTCTCTTCGGCATCTTCCTTTGCTGGCTCCTGTCTGCCATCTGTCCAAGCAAGCCTACGGCCTTGGCCTTGGCCAAACGCATGTCATCGGGGAATGACAGGAATGCCAAGGCGGTCGATGGAACGCTGTGACTACAGTCAAATAAGAACTCAATTCTCAGCTTACGCAATGCCCCCGCGAATTCTAGGCACAAGCTCCGATCCCAACTTCCCAACTCAAGATTCCCATGACTTGGCGAGTCTTGGTAAGGAACTGGCAACAGGAAGACCTAAGCTCCCACGAAGATCAGGAGGTCAACAAACTCCCGGTACCAATAAGCAAGGAGCCCTACAGGGCAGCTCGTCATACCACGCTGCTGGCAATGAACACGTAGCTGGCGAGAACGACACGGAGCTTGCATGGCGCTCAGGGGGAACCACCCCATAACCAGGGGCCGCTTTTCCCCTCGGGCAGCCATCCTTACCGAGCCAGCCCTTGGTCTTGGCTTGATGGAAAGAATATACTCCTGACAAATCGGGGAACCAAGGGCCGCTGCCATCCTGAACGTGTGAAACCGGGGGTGAGGTCAACCCTTGTTGCACAGCACGTCACCGTAGTGTTCAACGACTCTCTGTTTTCTTGGATCTCCTCTAGGTTTCCTGTTCAGGGTCTAGTTACCCAAGTTGCTTAGTTGCGAGCCTGCCGACTGAACCTGAGGAAGCCCTGGCCACAAACCCCTTTCACCGCCCCCTCCCGCCCATTTTCCTAGCCACGGCACAAGCTGCCCTCGCATCAAGGCTGCTCACGATTTTCGTGGTTGCAACCTACATTTGCTGACCGAGTTGAGCCGCAGATTTGAAACCTTTCGTTGAATCTCCCCGGTTTGGTCCAGAGCTCTGTCTGTGTCTTCGGCCATCAGGCGTGCATCGGCCGGCTGGTGCAGTTGTAGCCCCGAAATCCGAACGCGGCTTGCCAAGCGGCTCAACTCGGGTGGGGCGTTTGTCACCCCGTGAATTCGGCTCTTGCATCCGTGCCCAACCAGCGCGGCTCTGCGGCGCTCCCTACATTTCCCCTTTGAACACGAAAGCGCCAAAAGCAACTCACTAAAGCCTGACACGCATCTATTTGCACATACATCGTTTTCCGAGAATGCCCAAAATTAAAGGTGATGTTTAAAACTATTCGGGGAAATGTCGGGAACCCGGCTCTCGTCAAATCTATCGCGTGGGCAAGGCATGTGCCAGCCCGAGAAATCTATGTGCCAGGATGCTGGGAAAGCTGATCTGTTTCCATCTGCCGTTCGGCAGCAGCATCCAATCAGGAGAATTCCAAAATACCTCGAACAACAAATGCCTCGGACCAAAGTGTTCCAGGCAGGAAACTGGAACACTACCACTCGTCGAATTAGCAGCTGTTGAGTGCTGGTACGTTCTTTGATAACTCCCCTGCGTCATGACCGAATGCGAATTCGGAGTCGGCAGCTGGCATCGTGTCACACAGCCGCTGCTGGCTCCTGTCCTCAGCAAGCCACAGTGAGCACCCCTCACTGCCACAGCCAGCACTCCACAGGGAATGCAACTGGCAACTTGGCAACTCTTTGGACTTCAGAACCGGCTACATTCCGCTTTCATCGCCGGGCTCATCCAGCCAAGCTTCCCAAATGAACATGGAACCCAAACCATGTTTATCTCTCACCTCACGTAACATGAAGTTGTGTTTAGCGTGGAAGACCTCAACTTACAAACCTCTGCGTGGCACGACTCGTGTTTCACAACAAACCCGACACTACAAAGACCATGCTACAAAAACCATGCCTTAGCGATCAGGAATTCAATGGCTTGCCAAGAATGGCGCCACTGGTGTGATGTTTGGGCCCTGAGCAAAGGAATCAAAGGAAAAGGTGTCAATGGCAAAAACATGCGTGACAAGACTCAGGCGGGAAAGGCACCGTCTGTAAAGTGGCCTCCAAATGTTTGTGCTAGCGGGCTATCATGCCAAATAATGTCCTCTATGAAACATGTCCATTGCCGTTCAAACGTGGATTTCTCTGGGTTGCCCTCTGGCAGCGTCACTGGGTGCCAAATAGGGGCTCTGAAAAAGCTAATCATATTTTCTCTTTACGTGTCCTGTAGGCGACATTCAACGTTGTGTGTTGTTTAGGACCTCCACCCCCGCATGGAATGGCCACGAACACTAAGGCAGCTGCTTGCGCGCTTGAAGGGGTCGCTTCCTGAGCAATGCGTTCACAAGCTCCAGCACGCCACAACGTGCGCTTTCCACGAATCGCATATTCGGCATACAAGCTTGTCCCTGGCTTCATTGATGAACATCTTGGGCTGATCATGTACAGTTTCCTTTGAGTCAAAGAACATGGCGTCCAAGCTGATTTTACCCCATGCGTCGTCACGACTTGCCCAACTCCACTTTCCCCATGTCCCCCTGCAGTATTTTCTTAAGGAGCAATGGACTTGCCCTCATTTGCCCCGGGCACAGCTCCAAATCCTCCGCTTCCCGCCGGTCCCGGGGACCTCGCCTGGCTCAATGGGCGCCAGAAGCTCCGCCTTGATCTCCTGGTTGTTGAGGAGCACCGGATGCTGCTCCAAGGGGCCTCGACATCCCCCCTACCTGAAGGAGGGGGGTGGGGGGTCCCACAATTCCATTTCTTCAGTCTTTTTGCACAAAAGGGAAAATGGAACCCTAAATCATTTCTTCAGTCTTCCCCAGGGAAAATGAAACCCTACATGGAATTCCAGGGGTCACCCCCGTCCTTTTGAAGGGGGTGGGGATGCCTCGACGACCCACTGGAACACGTGAGGTTTTCACATCCTGGCGGCTGTGCCCAATACAAGCAGGGGCAAGGCTCAGGGCATTGGTCACTGTTGGGCGTGGTATGTTTTGCGCCTGCCAGGCATCTAGTTGCACGACGGCTGCGACTAAGCAAGATGCTTCGGCGCTTGGCTTAGTCTCGTACTATCCTTTGGGCTGTGTGTAGAATGTGTCTGCCTTCACAAGGGTCACCATCAGAAACTGCGTGGCCAATTCGAATGTGGCTAGCCTCATTGGATCTAAACAGCCATTGTTGTCTAGGTCGTCCACTTTGGCGTTTACCAATATGGATAGGTTCAACGCTGTCCCGTTGATATGAGAGTCTAAGTGGGTCTGAATTTGGCGCCCGTGCAATGTGCCCAGCCAACTTTACCTGTGAAGCTGCCATTTCTGATCCTGTGGTGGGATCCTTCCAAAACAGGGACAATCTGTTCCATGTACAGCTACGGTGCTTATCTTGAATGTGCTGTGAAATGTTGTAAAACTTATCTTCAGAGGACTATGTGGTTCAAACTGTTTCCCAAGTACGTCGACTCTTGGGCAATGTTCAAAGGGGTGATATCATGAAAGCCTAGGTTGGCCACAATCTTGCTGATGACGGCATGTCACCTTATAAATGCCCAAAATTGCTTTATGTCACTTTAGAGGGCATGCTGTTGTTGGCGATCTATACACCATCCGGTCTGCGGAAGTGTGCTGTGCTTGGCCACAACATGCCGCACCCGTGGGTAACCATCCCTACTACAAAGGTCCGTTGACCGTGACTTGCCAGGGGTGGGCCAACATGATCACATATTAGACATTGTTAAAGCATCTTGTTTATGCTCACGCCACTAACGGTGCAGAGCATTTCGCACATTTTTGTACGAACACGTCCCACCGCCTTTCCCGCTGTTCTGGCCGACGCCTTGATGACTTTGGTGGGGTGGGGTAATAACGTACGGGGCACAAGTTGCTTGGATGCCTGCTGTTGTGTGGTTTAGTCACAGGTGTTGTCCTGGACACAGTATCACGCAGGCCGAATTTGGATTTTTATATTCCATAGCGTGTGTCATCGAATCTTGCTAATTACGACTGGTCCGCCGAAGGCTCCAAGACTATGACGTACACTTCAGTTCTGTGAGCCATAGTTCGCTGCAGTTTGCCAAGAATGTTCTCTTGCCTCGCGATCTTTGAAAGGTTGGAAAGACGTGCAAAGGTGGCTGCCACCTTGTGTCATGCTAAGAAGAAGGGCGGGCTGTGGCGATACTCGCATAAAAACCAAAGGCGGCACAACACGCGTGAGTGCTTGTAGGAAGCAATGCCAGTTATTTCGTGTCCAGAAAGTTTGCTTGGGCGATTGCCAGGCTTGTGAACTCCTTCGCGCCGTTAGTGGCAGTGTGACCTGGTTTATGCCTCTCTGCGAAATGGGTTACATGGCCTGATTGCTTAAACAAGATTTGGTTCTCTCTTTGGTCCGCTTGCACGCGCCAAACATCTTCAAAAAAGCAATGCAGTTCCCACGCAAATGGTCATGAAACTGCCATGGTTGATGCCTCCAAACGGGCAGATGTGCCAGTCTAAACCACCCTGATAAAGGTGCCCTCAACAAAACGCGCACCCACTTGCACATCCCCTAGCTGTGGCAAATCTAGAGGGTCCTCCCCCAGTTGGAGCACGATGTACTAGATATCTTGTGCAAATCTCGTACGAGTTACAATCAGATCTACCCAAACCAATGTACAGCTCTAAACGCGCGGCCGCAGGTTGGACTCTCCCCCTGCTAACCTTCACCTACCTGGGTCTTGGTGATGGCTCCTATGACAGCTCAAGAACTGGGCCACCCCCAACCCGCAGTTTGTGGAACACAAAACATGCGGCTTGGAACCTGAACTTTGGGGAAGTTTTTTTGATACCTTTCAAAGCCTTTTTTACACCTTGACACTTTTGTTAACCTTGGATGTCTTCTTGTTTGAACCTTGTGTTATGAGCCACCATA
This sequence comes from Effrenium voratum, assembly GCA_963377175.1. Lineage (NCBI taxonomy): Eukaryota > Dinophyceae > Suessiales > Symbiodiniaceae > Effrenium > Effrenium voratum. The sequence goes on along the minus strand of CAUJNA010003394.1, from coordinate 582,781 downwards.
TCCGCACGGCCCAGGTCCCCCTGCGTGTCTTGGTGCGCATGACGCGGCGCGGCTGGTCCCTACGGCTGGCGCCGGTGCTGCTGCTGCGCCCGGGTCTGGCCGCTGGCAGGCTCTCTGCTTGCTACTGTCCATCGGCAGGAAAGCAGGAAACGTGGGTCCCTACATTTACCGATTGAACATCATAGCACAAAGAAACTCACTTTGCATTGGCACCGAAAATGTTTAAACACTTAGGAAAATCTACATTTGCGGGTTGAAGTAGCACCAGGAAGCTCACTTTGCATTGGAACACAGGGTGATGATTGAAAACCAAGGAAGGCAAAGATAGTGGGAATTTGGTGGAAATGACCCCAAATGAACCACCCCTTTTAGCTTCCTTTCGGGCTTTGCGGGATGGATTGATGCTCAAACCTGTTGACTTCCTCTTGAATCAACCAAGGCAGGGAATCAACGAATTTCCAAAGTTCCACTACCCCCCCCCCCCCCAAATCTTGGCACACATCTGAGGTACACACAACATCACCATATTTAGTTTGGGGGGTAGTGGGAATCATCTTTGCTTTTGGGGGGGACCACATATTGTATGATACACATATATACATGTATAAGATATATATATACATATTCTATGTACCGAGCAATAACATATATATGTGGATATTGTACTTTTGGTATCGACCTTTCTGGCCCTACCTCCGACCTACGTTTCCATCTTGCTGCCTCGGAAATCACTATAGGGATGGCTTGCAGGGGTCATGTCCTGATTCCCGAACCAGCAAGCCTTCCCTACCTCAGATCTGTTCCAGCTAAAAACTCAATTCTCACCAACTGCATGCAGCCAAACACATGGCTATGGGTAATGCGTACCCAAAATGGAACCCTGGTAGATGGAACGAAAGACTAAAACCTGCGGTCACCTGGTGATTACATTTTGACCCATACCCACATGTGTGGCATGCTCCATGGCCAAAACAAACGCACAACCAAGCTTTGACTGCTAACTGATTGTCCTGGCGCTGCGCAATTGGAAGCCTCGAATTTGCTTTGGCAAGTGGAACGCAAGTCAAAGCATCCTGCGGCACCTGTTTGACTTAAATGGCCTGGAAGCCCGAAAAGAAGTTTCCCGAGCAATGCGATCAACCGCGGTCTTTGAACTGTGGGCCTTGCCCCTTGTGCAAACCTACTAACAGCCAGCCTTTTGCAGGTTCAAGGGCGAATGAAACCGATTCCAGGGAACAGATCATATGACGCATCCGACAATGGGAGATCTACCTCCCCACAGATTCACCTACCCAGAAAGGGGTCCCCAAAAGAGATTCCCCAAAGATCCTCCAGGCTTCTTGGCTTTGCCAATTTGGAGAGTCAGCGCCGCAAAATTCAGATCCAGTCACGTCAGCCGGAACCGAGCACCGAACCACCCGCGGGATCCTGCCTGCCGTCGGCCTCGCAGCCGCTTTGGACCGGGGGAGTCAACCCTCCAGCTTCCCGGCCCCGGGAGCCCCATGATGTGAACGGGGAAAACGCTGCGCCCTCGTTGTGTGATTTTGGCGCAGTTTCCCCGCAACGAAAAGGCAGCAAGGGCACCTTTTCGGAGTACCAACCGAGAAAAAAAGGGAGAAGGGCTAAAACCACTGAACAATTGGGCTTGACAAACCGGAAATGTCCAAGCAGAAACAGGGCTCCCCATATTTCCCCTTAAAACATCACCCCCACAAAATAACACTCACCTTTCATGGGCTTTAAAAAGGGGATATCCTTAAACCCCCCCCCCAAAAAAAAAAAAAGAAGGGACATATAGGGACCCCTGAGAAACACCAACACTCGTGCAAGACATGGGTTCCCCGAAATGTCCAAGCAAAAACACCTGGATGGGGCTAAACCACTGAACGATTGGGCTAGACATGCCCGGAACATGTGGGAAAAATGGGCACAATGGGCTGCAGCCTCCCGCCTCGCCGATGCGCCGCGCCAAGGAATCGCTGCGGGGCCGGCGCCCAGGGCCGTGGTGCTTCCGCACCTTCCCCGCCAGTCACAGGAGCTGGTGCTTTTTTGGAGGGTGCCCAGAGTCTCCGATTTAACCCCTAGAAAAAGGGCTCATAAGCCCTTAATTTTGGATAATGATTCCATTTTAAAGGGTCATGGAGACTCCAGGTGGTTGAGTTAAAGGGAAGCCAAAAGGAATACTGCCTGTTATTTGTGTCGATTTGTTTTGTTGGTCGGGGGGGTGGGGCAGCAGGGTCCTCTGTTTTGCAGAAATGCCAATATATTGGAAGAATGCGACAGAGATGCTGCAAGAGACCGGTGGCCTGCTTCAGGCCGATACCTTGGGAATATGGTCCGATGCTCATACTGTGGATGGACGGAATCCATTTCGCACCACTTGCAAACCACGGGAAACCATTGTTTGCTGGTATGCACAGGGGATTCATCCTTCTGTAATTTCTGGGGTGGTGCAGAATTTTGGCCATCCACAGTATGGACCGTGCTTTTGAGTGTGCTTGGTGTTCTCCCTTTGAGATGCCATGCTTCCCTTGCTTTGAATGGGCAACCTTGATGGACAGGGACATCTAATATACCTTTGTCCGCCGTGAACCAACGCCAAAATACCGACAACAAATCTTCCAACGCAAGCATCCAACCAAGGCCAAAGAACGGCATGCCGATTGTGCAACATCCCTCCACTCCGCATCGCCTCGCGGACTGCGCAGGCAAAGTGCTTGGCAAAGGCACGGATATTGCCAAGGAACTCCTGCGATTGCTGGGTTCGAGCCGTCGCTTCTGGCATTCCGTTCAATTTCTAAACACATATCCTAATCCTGGCATTTGTGCTAAGCCACTGCCTGCCTGCCAGCTGGCTTAAAACGGACAACTCATCAGGCACAAGACGCTCGTTTCTGCAAACATGATGTGGTCATCCTCATGAGATGTGCTTGTTCATTGTCAGGGTCCATTCTTTACGCTTCCTCACTCTGTTCCCTCTCTCCTGCAGAGCTGAGAGCGCATTCCTCCGCTTCGCAGTCATCTCCCCGAAGAAGCACAAGATCTCTACGGCGTCCCGTTCCTTGATGTCTCCGGGGCCAAAGCAACCCCTCACGCTTGCTGGTTCCGTTGTGTGTGTGTGCATTGCTCGTGTCTGTCGCATTCAAGAAGCTCAGTGCGCGCATGAAACGCCAGTGGTGCAGAGACAGTCGAAACCAGGTCCGTTCGGGATCGTTACTGAAATGGACCAATGCAAAAAACCAAAGTTCAAAAGGTCAGCTTTGGGCAAAAGGCAAAGCCAGCCCTCCCCGGCTGAAATCTATGGCCGAGACACTCCCTTGCGCAATGCCTGAGGTAGGGCCAGGGTTTCGCCCCCACCAAAGCATCAACTGGTGTTCAAAATGGCGCCCTGACCCAGGTTGGGGTAAGACCCCAACCTTGGGTTCGGGTTGAGGGACCCCAACCCAGGAGTTGGAACATCACTGAAAGAGCTGGCATAAGGATTGAAACTTTTGTCCTCCAAAAGCTTGCTGGACAGCCAGCCTTTGCCCGTGATACCAAAGGCCATTCCCGTGAAAGCCTTGACATTCTAGTGGGGGTACGCAGGCATACACCCCTGACTGATCCATAAGGGCACGTTCCATTTTAGATGGGCGCCCCCCCAATGCAATCCTACTCCTGAGGGCAGGCCACAAGCAACGCCTCCACATAGTCCCCATCTTAAGCGGGAGAGGATCCCCCCAGTTCCATTTCTGCAGCCTTCCAAAGGAAAGACTAGATCATGTTGACCCAGCAGCAAACCTCGCATATGGAAGACCGCCGTGAATGAATCCCAGGCGTCGAAATGTCCAAGCTTCGCGGTTCCCTTGAAACTTCAGAGGGTCCAACTCCCATTGTCAGCAACTCACGGGGTTGGGTTACAGCAAATTTACAGGGAAGCAGCTGATGTTGGCCGTTTCCTGTGGATTTTCCTGTAACCAAACCCTTTGAAACTCCCCAAGTTCTCATTCCTCGGCATAAACCGACCGCGATCCCCACGCACTCGAAGAGCCGCCTGCCGCAAACGGCCCTGGCTCTTTTGGAGGCGTAGCTCCAAACGCTTCAGACGCGTCAGCGCGTCGTCTGGCGGGACGGAGTCGCTGGTGGATGCGAAGGGCCCAAAATGCAGGTTGGGGGTCGAATGAACAGGGTCACACCCGCAAAAGGAGGTCCTGCTTTCTGAACCCAACCCATTTTCGGGCTTCCATTCTATCCCTTTTGGCCTTTGGCATTTGCTCCCTGCAGTCAGTCCAGCTGCTTGGGGGATCTGGTGCCCTTTGGCCAAAACAAACCACCGCGCTTGATCACCACTTGACAGTCCGCCCAGCTGCCCTGACAAAATCGCACCCTAAAACCTGCCTTCCTCGTCGCTGGCATCTGTGTCCTCACGGGCCAATCAAGGAGCAAGCCCGCAAGCCAGGAGACTGCTCAGCGGAGAACGGCCAAGGAACCAGAATCCAAGACCAGCCTGCCTGGCACATATCCGAAACACCTAGTTTCACGACTTTCGCAAAAATAGCCCTGCTCTTGTTTGTGGAAAAGAACCTTTCCCTCATCGCGTCAATGAGCAAGCTCTGAAGCAAGAACCAGGGGCTCAAACATGTGCTTGGCCGTTCGCTTGTTCGCTGCTTTTCCGACCGATTGGAAAAGTCTGATTCATCCAAAGTGAAAGGCGAAAGATCTTGCACCTCTCCTTTAACTTGCTCACATCATTCGGCCGAAGCTGCTCGCTCACAACGTTTGCTTGTGCTGTCTTTTCGCAAAAAAAGTCTTCGTCTCAAGGGCCACAAATGGCCATTGCCCTTAGCCGAAGACCTCGAGATGTTCCCGTCCCTGGAGATTCCATTGCCGAGGAAATCCTAGTTCTGGTTCTCAAGGCATTTCCCGCTGGCTGTCCAGGGCCCCCAAACGCGCGCCCTGGAAATGGTCCCCAAATGGAAACCTATTGGCCCCAAATGACGCTATATTGGTCGCTACAGTCTTAGCCCCTGTTGGGATTGTATTGGGGGGGCCCTTGACAACCATGAGTTTTAGGTGTGTTGCATGTGTGTTTGCTTTTCTTGCGGGCGTTTGCCCCTCCTTTGAGTTTTTGCAGATATTTGTGTGTGTGGGGGGGGGCGATTCCTTTTCCAAGGCGTTTGCGGTAATTTGTGTTCGTGTGCGTCCAGGGTCAATGCCGAGAGTTGCTATGAACAGGCTTGTGAATTGGTCGCGCTGGGGCTTCGGCCTCGCTGCCGGGATCCTCCTCCTGGCCGGGTCAAGCGCCCACTTCAATCAAAACCTTGGGATTCTATAGTTGGCCCCTAGTTGATTCATGGGGGTGTTACACCTGGAGGGCAGTCAGCCATGCATCTGCAGGTTCATGAGAAGTACCAGCGGCTGAGCGTGCAAACGTGTCATCCAAACTGGCACTTCATGGCGCTCACAAGGCGATTGTCCGCGAAAGGTGCTCGCACCGCTGTCAAGGGGAAGGGAAAGGTTCATAAATTGAGGCTGCGAGCAACGCAGGCCTGAACTGCCTGAACTAACTGCATCAAGCAACTCAGCTGATCACTTAAGGTTCACTCGATTACTTGGAGCTTGCATGAATTAAACGCAAATACTTGGCGGATCTTTGAAAGTAACTATTGCACATAGCTCATTTGGCTCGTAGCTTCCTGCGAAGCTTCAACGCGCACTCTGAACGCTGTCCTCGCATGACGGATCGTCGCCGTCCTCTCCATCCTTGCCCCGGCGGGTGAATGTGTCACGATAGGAAGCAAACAAACATGCAAGCCCACACAAGCACAAACATACAGGTACAGGCAGGGGCACACACACACACACACACGTCGTCTTCAATCTTTGCACCGAATTGCATTGGAAATCAGGCAAAGCAATGAAACCACGAAAGGGTTCAGGGGTTCTTCCTCGAGTATCGGCAGTATGGAGAGTTTGCCCGATGGCCCTGGTCGCAAAAAGCAGGACTTGCTTGAACAACAGCAAAACTTACAGAGGACTTCCTGTAAGCAACTGATTGTAGAGCCCCTTCATTTTGCAAAAGCACAGGGCAAAAAAAACACAAACACATGAATGTGGCGCTTGTTCTTGCGGCAACTCCTTCGTGGCGGTTGCTTCAAAGCATGCGCGCCTAAATAGCAAGCAAGCTTGGCAAGCCCTCATGGCTAAGCTGTGCCACCAAGCTGCTTGATCTTCGATCCTGCACGGGCGCTCGGTCGCAGAAACACCAAGGATGCCTTGTAGGACCCAACCAAAAAAGTCTCTGCAAATTGAAATGGAACCCAACAGAGGTGGTCCACTGGACAGGGAAGCCCTCATAATCCCCCTTTGCTTGGTTGCAAAGCATCTTCGCCAGGCTCTTCCACAAGCAAAGCGCAGGAACCCCGTTATGGCGGCTCCCCGATTTTTAAGCTCAAAACTCAGCTATACGCGGCTTCAACCAGTTGGCATCTGAGCAATAAGGAAAGGCGCCAGTAAACTGTCTTCCTGATGAACGAGCTTGTTTTACCTTCGGATCAGTGCGCTCTTATAACTCGTATAGTTGCCGTGCAATTGCGAGGCATGAGCAGCTCGGGATTGACAGCTTCAAGCGTCGCTTCGGGACATGCCTGGAGTGGTTCTTTGCCATCTCCCGCTGCTTCTGCGCTTGCGCGTCCACCGCCTGGGCGGAAGTAGAAGCTGGTGTCACGCAAACACAGCGCCCGAGAAGCCAGCTCTCCAGAGAGTTCTTCAGGGATCCTTACATAAAACAGAAACCTGAGCATTGCCTTGTAAAAGGTGGTGTCCCTTTATTTTGGTGGAAAAAACCATGTTTCAAATAGGCAAAATGTATCTTTTAAGGAGCCCTGTTCAGGAAGCTAGCCAAAACAGCATTTAGAGGGTAGTTTGGCAGATGGCGGAAAACATGGCAAACCGAGAAACGGCAAGAAACCAAACCTTCACCTGTTTGCCGCATGTTCCCACCATATTATTGGTGTGTGGTGCACGAAATCGATTGGCTTCTTTTGTGGTGTTGTGTTGTGTTCGTGTTGGCGTGTTGGCGTGTGTTGGTGTGTGTGTGTGTGTGTGTTGTGTCGTGCTTGTTTGCTTGCTTGCTTGCTTGCTTGTTCATTTACTTGCTTGCTTGATCACTTGGTTTGTCTCCTTGGTTGGATGGTTGCTCGATTGTTTGTGTGTTTGATTTGTGTGTGTGTGTGTTGTGTCGTGCTTGTTTGCTTGCTTGCTTGCTCATTTACTTGCTTGCTTGATCACTTGGTTTGTCTCCTTGGTTGGATGGTTGCTCGATTGTTTGTGTGTTTGATTCGTGTGTGTGTGTGTGCTGTGTCGTGCTTGTTTGCTTGCTTGCTTGCTTGCTCGCTTGCTCATTTACTTGCTTGCTTGATCACTTGGTTTGTCTCCTTGGTTGGGTGGTTGCTCGATTGTTTGTGTGATTGATTCGTGTGTGTGTGTGTGTGCGTGCGCGTGCGCGTGCGTGTGCGTGCGCGTGCGCGTGCGCGTGCGCGTGCGCGTGTGCGCGTGCGTGTGCGTGTGCGTGTGCGTGGCGTGTGCGTGTGCGTGTGCGCGTGCGTGTGTGTGTGCGTGTGCGTGTGCGTGTGCGTGTGGGTGTGTGGGTGTGTGGGTGTGTGTGGGGGTGTGTGTGTGTGTGCGTGTGCGTGTGCGTGTGCGTGTGCGTGTGCGTGTGCGTGTGCGTGTGCGTGTGCGTGTGCGTGTGCGTGTGCGTGTGCGTGTGCGTGTGCGTGTGCGTGTGCGTGTGTGTGTGTGTG